>OX451740.1:819197028-819757507 GCA_948472305.1 Vicia faba
GAGAGAGAGAGAGAGAGAGAGAGAGAGAGAAGATCATCTAGCTTTGAAGATCTTACCATTGATTCATGGTTAGCCCAATTAAAACTATGATAGGTTTTAAGATCAGCCTGATTAAAATCTTAAGAGGTTATTTGATTATCCTGTTAAACCAATTAGGCTCATATATATTTTAGAACTTGAAGACTAACTCCTAAAAGGTCCGTGTTCGTGAAAATAAGACTAACAACTTCAATCTACAATTGGGAGGAAGTTTGGTCACTTCAGTCTCAACAACTTATTGAAAAAGACGCAAACGCCCATATCTATCATCTTGTATTATTATGGTTGTAGGACAATGAGGCTTTCCTTTTATAAGGGTATTTATGATTCTTTCATACTAAAAGCTCTCAAGTATTATTGGAAACTCTCAAGACCAAGTCTTGGGGAGAGGATTATGTCCCTATTTTTTTGACCGAACCTCTATAATTTCTAGTGTCTTTCTTCTTCCTTTTAACTTTTTAATTTCTGCACTTAACTATTTTATTTCTGCTGCTTAGACTTAGAAAATATTTTCAACCTCTGATTAAATTGCCAAAAGTTTTCAAAACTCATATTTTTCTAAATCACACAATTCACTCCCTCTTATGTGTGAAGTCTGAAGTCTAACAGACTCCATGATCGCCAACAAATGTACCATATCTGGTGGGGGAGGAGGATCGCTTCTGTTGGATGACGACCCAAACATTCTGAAACTATAACTTTAAGAATTAGTATGGGGTCTTTGAAAGTTTTACCGAGACCCCACGGTGGGTGCCAAATACTTCTGATAAACACTTTTGGATAATCTCCCTGAAGCGAATCAAGTGAGACCACAAACGCGATGGAAATTAAGAGTTATTTCTTTGGCTATACTCTTGTGTGCTATGGTCAAGTCTTCTCTTTCTTCCTCGATAGAAAGTCTTTTTATTCTTCATCCCATATCCTGAGGTCATTAAAAAGCGACCCTTCAAGTCTGATGGTCAAATGAAGTTCATAACGTCCGTTGTCTTAAACATGTTTGTGTAACGCTCTTTTCATCAGTTTTCGTAACTCACACGCAACTACGAAACTACTCCATAACCGTTACACCTGGTCATCAACTCGGCTCTCCGATTACACTTACCGTTCAAAAACATCTCTTCGAGAATCATATGATCGACGTCTTATATCGACTTAAACTCTTATTTATCTTACGGATAATAACTCGACTATCGTCAACCTTTTTAAAATATTCAACATATCTGATATATCTTTCTCAATTATAATAATTTATACCTCGACTCTGAAAATTCTATAATATACACATATAAATTTAAATTTCTAGTAAGAAGAATAGATAAATTAAAATCTACTTTAGTTTTGTCGCTTCTTCTCAATCTTTTTATTTAGTTTGATTTTATTAAAAATATATATGACTCATTTTATTGGTTGGTTTACACTTTACATAATTATATACACCATCCAGTTATGGACAGCTCAAACAAGTCCCACCACCGTCTACCGACAATCTGTAGTTTTTATGTCGGTGCCTGGGGTGGGGGATCACAAATTTGATGAACAATTTTATTATGAACTACTATTATTTTTGTTTTAATGAGTCTAATGATACAATCCATTACTAACATATTAAGAAGTCAAAATTGTAAGTTTAAATTCGTGTGGCAAAATATCAAATATTTCTACAATTCTCTTAATAATTGTATCATGTTTATTTAAATAAAAAAGAGAATACTATTTGAGATAAGAATTTAATTGATATATTACTGTCAATTATTTATAGTCGTTAAATTTTTATAATTGTTTAATTCTTATTTTAATTAACTTTAAAATATTAAATATGAGTGATCATGATATATTGATATTATAAAAATATTTATACTAAAATATTTATAGTGACAATACATAATAATTAAACTCTTTAAGAAAATAGAAAATATTGTATAATCATAATTTTTTAAAGTAAATTAATGTACTGCAGATGGTATTAAGCATCTGTCCAACAATTTGAAATCTAGTTCGTACAAAAGAGGTTTAGTATTTTCGTGGGTTGATAGTACGTTTAATTATTAATTGTAGTGAAAACTAAAAGATAATATAACAAATAATTAATATATTATAAAAATAATTAGGTTTAATATTTTTTGTCTTTATATTATTTATATGGTTCATTTAGTTTCTTTAACTAAAAACAATATCATAAATCTTCAAATATATCATGTGAAGTACGGAAAAATTAAAAAAAGTTGAGGTAAACTCGTCACTAATGAATAGAAATGATTAGTGTAATTCGTTTTGAACCGTTAAAAAATATGATATTTTTTAAAGTTAATCAAAAGAAGAAAAAAAAAAGAAAATAGATAGTCTTGATATTTCTAGTTGACTTTATTCGATGTTTTTACCATAGGGAAAAGTTCTAAAGTCGCTTCACCCAAAAGAAATGGAGCCGAGTAGCACAAGGTATGCAACAAACATAGAATTTGCGTTTAGACAATTAAAAATAGTGGTGACAAAACGGATTTGGTCGGACATGTCTATTTTGCTTGTAATTTTTTACGGAGGTAAGTTAAATTTTTAGATCCGCACTCTCTAGTATGTCTGTCCCGCTCAATCACGTTTTTTTGTAGACTTTTGTGAACATGAAAATTTTTAATTTTAAGGATTAAAATGTACAATGTATGTGGGTCTGTCTCGCCTCACACTCATTTTTTACGGGACGAGACAAAGTTTTAGCTCTGCACTCTTAATAAAGTCTGACCCCTTTTTATGAGGACTTTTGTAGGGTCGGTCTAAACGAGACGGACATATCTGTTTGCCACCTCAAGAACAAAACTTTCAATTCAAACAAGATTTATACTTTGTGTAAAAGATTCATAACAAAACAATAGTTATAATGAGAAATAATAAATATTTATAATTATAAAGAGTTATAAGGAACTATATAGTGATATATTTACAAATGACGCACAAGGCGCGAGGAGACCATGTCTCCAGCAAAGGTGGAATTATATAGCCCATGATAGGGATGACAACGCTCACGACACTCTTGCTCGTCCAATATAGAGAAACGTGAGAAATTTCATTTCTTGATCAAAGATAATGAAGATAATGAAGAAAATAAGGCAAGGGAATAACTCACGTCTTTTTAGAAAATAAGGATTCAACAGCCCACTACCATTACTAGGTGGGTGGTTGCAATTTCCAAGAAACCCCAAAACTTGACACATTGGCCTCTATGAATACCTCAACCTTAGGATTGAAAGAGATATTATGAATTCACCACAAAATACCATAAAAACCGAGATTTTCTCACCCTCATGAGCTTTCTCTCACCTAATCAAAATCACCTAAAAACAAAGCCTTTCACTACCACGAGTTTGCCCTAAACCACTGCAAATTATAACGTCTTTGGCCACCCTTACTAGCATAAGGGTGTCATGCATCTGCAATTTTTTAGCAATTACAATGATACCCATTGTAGACCTCCGGTAAAACTAACCTATATCATGCTTTCCATTATCACTAACATTTCACCCCTTCCTTTCTCTCGAAAATGGATAAGAAAGACCTAATCTTCATGGTTAGTACCATTACTAGAGGTTTCGCCGGTAAAAGAAGTTATAGCTCCTCCTAGAGGAAATACGTCAGGCAGGTGTTGATCAAGAACGTAATATTCCCATGCCTCTTTAAAGTTGTGTGAAGGAGACCAGGAGCCAGAGTCATTTCTCTAAAAGTGATGTTGTCAGAGTCAACCCCCATGACAATAACTTCATGGTCATCACAATACAATATAGTAATCGGGATATCAAGCGAGTCTTGATATGGCTAGGAAACTCATCACATATCTTATTCTAGAGAACATTATAGAAGCTTCAACTCTATCTTGATTGCATTAAAGCATTATAGGACTCACTTGTAGGCTTGTCAGGCGAGCAGGTAAAGTAAGGGGTCACATAACCCTAGAAACAACCTATAACACTGGAGTAGATTCCAAGGCGATTAATGTTAAATACCTCGTGGTGGACACCTTAGCACCTTATAATATCATGATTGGAAGATCATCCATTATTTTTTAGGGGCGATTATATTTACCCAGTACGTAATCTTGAAACATATGTTGCCCAGTGGACGAGTTAGGATGGTCCAAAAAAAATAGGAAAGCACATATGAGTGTTATCATGGTAGCCTGTGATGAGGAATGAAGATGTCACCCACGAGGTTGTCCCCTTTCTCTAGGCATATGACACAGACAACGCGAGTTAGGATCCCATACTGGGCATGGAGAATAAGAGGTTCACACCAAATAAGACCTTAAGGAAGTTCAGATAGGTCCTTTGGGTCACAAGTAATGAAGATAAGCATGTTCCTTTCCGAAGAAGAAGAGCGTGAACTAGTCGACTAACTCGGGATAAATGTCAATTTGTTCTCTTGGGCCCCTCCGACATGTCAAGCATAGATACCAAAGTGGTGTACCATCACTTTGCCGCCAACCCTATTGTAAGACCAGTGTCTCAAAGAAAGCGAAAAGTTAGCGAAGAGAAGAGAGTCGCCATCAATAAAGAAGTGAGTAAGCTAGTAAGTGTCAACTGTTAGAACATAGTTTGATTCTACAACCCTTGGTTAAAGTTTTGATGATAACAAAATACATAGAATAATATTATTTCTAAGGTATATACAAAGAACAACTATGCTCCTTAAAATTATGCTTTGTATATGCAGAAGTTCTAATTGAATCAGCATCAGAAGGGAATCAGCATCAGAAGATCAGCAACCTATGTTACATGCTGAAACATTAAAGTTTGATGACCAGAACCGCGCCTAAACAAATACACTCTGACTCTGATCAAAGACATCTTTACGAAGTCATCAACACTCTGAAGCGTTATCAGCAGATACAGCAAAGAAGACTCTAAAGCGTTACTAATTATTCAAGACAGAATTAAATGCTAACGACTTTCTTCAGACAAAGATCTTCTACAAAAGGAAAGTGCATTATTATCATTAAACATGCTTTATGGACAACGTACACACTCTATTTCGCTAAGCTATCCAAACCACGCATATTCAAAGCTTAAGCAAAGTCATTTTATTCCAAGCTTATTTTAGTGTAATTATCACAGTTGTGATATACAGTTTTGTAAGAAAACAAAAACGCACTTGTTCAATTCATCTGTAAAAGAAGTTCCTTGAGATTAACCGGATTGTGGTTGTACTCAAGAAGACTTTAACAGTTGTTAAAGTAGCTGTTGTAATTCTTTGAGAATAGTGAATTAAGACCTCGTTGGAGAGAGGCGAAATCACCTTGACGGGTGGACTGGAGTAGCTTGAGATCAAACGAACCAGGATAAAAATACTGTGTGGTCAAGCCATTTGTTTTAAATTTTACAATTCAACCCCCCTTCTTGTGTTTTTCACATATTCAATTGGCATCAGAGCGCCTGGTTCTGAGCTTTAACACTTAACCGTGTCAGTACAAGATCCAGCGTCAGAAAAACACAATGGTAGGACCAAGTCAAAACATCAGCAATGACAACAATGAAGAAAGGGACAGATTCAGTGACAAACCTCCAGTCTTTGATGGAGAAAACTTTGACTACTGGAAAGAAAGAATTGAGAGTTTCTTTCTGGCCCATGATTTTGATCTGTGGGACATGGTGATTGATGGATACACGCAGCCAGTGGATGGACGTGGTCATAATATTGACAGGAAAATGATGTCTGATCAGCAAAAGCGTGAGTTCAGAAATCATCACAAGGCCAAAACAATTCTTCTCAGCACCATATCATATATGTTTGATTCTCTGAGAATGACGCATGAAGGAAACATTCAAGTCAAAGAAACAAAAGCCCTTGCGCTCATTCAAAAGTATGAGGCATTCAAGATGGAAGACAGTGAATCAATAGAAGCTATGTTTTCAAGATTTCAAATTCTTGTTTCTGGTCTAAAAGTTCTTGACAAAGGATATTCCACTGCTGATCATGTCAAGAAGATCAT
This sequence comes from Vicia faba, assembly GCA_948472305.1. Taxonomy (NCBI): domain Eukaryota; kingdom Viridiplantae; phylum Streptophyta; class Magnoliopsida; order Fabales; family Fabaceae; genus Vicia; species Vicia faba. Next base: position 819,203,039 of record OX451740.1, read on the forward strand.
CAGAAGCTTGCCAAAACAGTGGAGGCCAATGGTCACAGCGCTTAAGCTAGCCAAGGCTCTCAACAAAATCTCTCTGGAGGAAATTATCAGCTCCCCCCGAAGTCACGAGATAGAGCTAGAAGCAGATGAACCTCAAAATCAAGGTAAGTCATTAGCATTGAAATCTAACAAAAAATTTGACTCCAAAGTTTTGCAGGCTATGGAAGAAACCTCTGATGGATCCTCATCAGAAGAAGATGAATTGTCTCTTCTCTCCAGAAGGGTGAACCAACTATGGAAGCAGAGGCAAAGGAAGTTCAGGAATCCCAGAAGATCAGAAAATCATAATGAATCTTCCTCAAGATACAGAAGGTCAGAATCCTTCTCTGGAAACAAAAGATCTGAAGGCTCTTCAGGATACAAAAAGCCAAACTACAAAGACATCATCTGCTATGAGTGTAACGAGCAAGGGCACTACAAAAGTGATTGCCCAAATCTTCAGAAGGAGAAGCCCAAAAATAAGTTTGGCAAAGAAAAGAAGAAAAGTCTCATGGCTACATGGGATGATTCTGATACATCTGAAGCTGACTCAGAATCAGATGATGAAAGAGAAAACATAGCTCTCATGGAAAACGTCTCTGAAGACAGTGAAACTTCTGGTTCAGATTTAGAATCAGATACAGAAGAGGTATTCCCTGACTTTACTATTAATTTTACTAAGGCTGAATTAGCTGAAAACCTTAATGAAATTCTGGAAAGGTATCAGCAGATCAGAGTCAAATTCAGAAACCTAAAAAGGAATCTTGCTTCTGACTCTGATAAGACTGAGAGTCTCAAATTGGAGAATTCTGAGTTAAAAGATAAAATTTAAAAATTAGAAAATCAATTGCAAAACTCTCAGAAGGAAACAATCCCTGAAACTCCCAGCAATGCTGATGAGATCATCAAAGAGTATGATCACAGCTTTCAGTAGTTTCTAGCTAAAAACATAGACAGAAGCAAAATGTCTTCAATGATCTATGGAGTTAGCAGAAATGGCAGAAAAGGGATAGGATATCAAGGTAAGGTTCCTACACCAAAAAATGCCATGGATTTAGTTATAAAACGTACTCCACTTGATTCACACTTTATATATGGGCACGTACATGACATAAAATATACAAGTAGTGATTACTCTGTCAAACCAAAATTCAACCAGAGTTTTGGTAGAACTAACAAATCAGGACCCAAGAAAATGTGGGTACCTAAGGATAAAATAATACATGTGGCAGATATCTTTAGCAGCAAAGAAAAGACACCAGTCATGGTACCTGGACTCTGGCTGCTCACGACACATGAGGGAAGAAGGCATATGTTCCAAAGCCTGGAACTTAAACCTGGAGGCCACGTAGGTTTTGGAGGCAATCAGAGGGGAAAGATTATTGGCTCTGGAATAGTAGGTAATGGAAATCTTCCCTATATTAGTAATGTTTTATTAGTTTATGGATTAATGCATAACCTGTTATCCATAAGTCAATTAAGTGACAACGGTTATGATATAATCTTCAATCAAAACTCATGCAAAGCTGTTAGTCAGAAAGATGGGACTATCCTATTTAATGGAAAGAGGAAAAACAACATTTATAAAATCAAACTTTCTGAACTGAAAAGTAAGAATGTAAAATGTCTTCTGTCTGTTAACAACGAGCAATGGATCTGGCACAGAAGATTGGGACATGTTAGTATGAGAAGAATATCTCAGATTAACAAACTCAATCTAAACAGAGGATTTCCTAACTTGAAGTTCAATTCAGATGCTCTGTGCGAAGCATGTCAGAAAGGCAAGTTTGCAAAACCTGCTTTCAAATCCAAAAACGTTGTTTCCACCTCTAAGCCATTAGAACTTCTGCACATTTACTTATTTGGACCAGTAAAAACTGCCTCAGTCAGTGGCAAGAAGTATGGGTTAGTAATCGTAGATGACTATAGCAGATGGACATGGGTAAAGTTCTTAAGGCACAAGGACGAGTCACACTCTGTGTTTGTTACCTTCTGCAACCAAGTTTAGAATGAAAAGGATCTTAGAATCATCAAAGTCAGAAGTGATCATGGTGGAGAATTTGAAAATAAAGATTTTGAATTATTCTTTAATGAAAAAGGCATTCTGCATGACGTCTCTTGTCCTAGAACTCCCCAGCAAAATGGAGTTGTAGAACGAAAGAACAGAACATTGCAAGAAATGGCCAGAACCATGATCAACGAGACTAACGTTGCTAAGATCTTTTGGGCAGAAGCAATAAAAACAGCGTGTTACATTCAGAATAGAATCTCCATAAGACTTATTCTGGAAAAGACTCCATATGAATTGTGGAAGAACAAAAAACCCAACATTTCCTATTTTCACCCATTTGGATGTATATGTTTTATTTTGAATACAAAAAATTATTTGAACAAGTTTGACTCTAAAGAACAAAAGTATATTATGTTAGAATACTCTGAACGCTCAAGAGGGTACATAGTATACAATACAGAAACACAAATTGTTGAAGAGTCAATCAGTGTTCGGTTTGATGATAAGCTTGACTCTCAAAAGTCAAAGCAGAATGAATACCTTGCAGGTATGGAAGTTGAACTCACAGGTACTGCAGACAACTCAGAGGCTCTCAACAGAGATACTCCCTCAACATCAGAAAGAGTCACTACAAGCAACCCAACACCTTCTGTTGATCAACTCCAGAAAAGATCATCCAGAAGAAGAATTGATCACCCAAAAGAAACAATCTTAGGAAGGAAGGAAGATCCAATCAGAACAAGATCTACCTTTAGAAACTCTGAAGAATCCCTCATGGGACTTGTTTCTCTGATTGAACCAACAATAATTGATGAAGCACTTCTGGACAATGACTGGATTCTGGCAATGCAGGAGGAGCTAAATCAGTTCACAAGAAATGACGTATGGGATCTGGTTCCCAAACCAAAAGGATTCAACGTCATAGGCACAAAATGGGTGTTCAGAAACAAACTGAACGAACAAGGTGAAGTCATCAGAAACAAAGCACGGCTGGTAACACAAGGTTATAGTCAGCAAGAAGGGATAAATTATACAGAAACCTTTGATCCAGTCGCCAGGTTAGAATCTATCAGACTTTTAATTTCATTTGCTGTTAATAAAGACATCACTCTGTATCAGATGGATGTCAAGAGTGCATTCTTATATGGCTATATAGAAGAAGAGGTTTATGTGCACCAACCCCCTGGTTTTGAAAGTTCCAAAAATCCAGAATATGTCTTCAAACTAAAGAAGTCACTCTATGGTCTGAAACAAGCTCCCAGAGCTTGGTATGAAAGACTAAGTAACTTCCTGTTAGAAAAGGAATTCACCAGAGGGAAAGTGGACACAACCCTGTTCAGTAAGACAGTTAAGAATGACATCTTAGTATGCCAAATTTATGTTGATGACATTATATTTGGATCCACTAAACCCTCTATGGGAAGAGAGTTTGCTAAATGTATGTAGGCAAAATTTGAGATGAGCCTAATGGAGGAACTAAAGTTCTTTCTGGGGATTCAGATTAATCAAACTCCATAAGGAACCTACATTTATCAGAGCAAATATGTCAGAGAACTTCTGAAGAAATTTGATCTCTCAGAATGTAAGCCCTCAAGGATTCCAATGCATCCCACGTGCATTCTGGAAAAAGAAGAGGCAAGTAACAAGGTAGAACAGAAGGTCTACAGAGGTATGATTGGTTCTCTTCTCTATCTGACGGCTTCAAGGCCTGACATTCTATTCAGTGTGTGCATTTTTGCTAGATTCCAATCAGATCCTAGAGAATCTCACTTAACAGCAGTTAAGCGAATTTTCAAGTATCTGAAAGGTACTACTAATCTGGGTTTATTTTATAGAAAATCAAGTGACTACAGCTTAGTAGGATACTGTGATGCTGATTTTGCTGGAGACAGAATAGAACGTAAAAGCACTTCCGGAAGCTGCCGGTTTCTGGGAGAAAATATGATCTCATGGTCCAGTAAAAGACAATCCACAATAGCTCTATCAACAGCCGAAGCTGAATACATAGCAACAGCTGGATGTAGCATGCAAATGCTCTGGATGAAAAGCCAACTTGAGGACTTCAATATATTTGAGAGTAACATCCCTATGCTCTGTGATAACACTTCTGCTATTTGTCTCAGTAAAAATTCTATCTTGCATTCTAGGGCTAAGCATATAGAAATAAAACATCATTTTATTAGGGACTATATTCATAAAGGGATTCTAAATTTAAAATTTATTAACACAGACCATCAATGGGCTGATGTCTTTACAAAACCTCTTTCTGAAGATAGGTTTAACTTCATTCTGAAACATCTCAGCATGAAGCTTTGCCCAGAATAAAACAGTTTTATCTTCATATCTTAACCTTCAGAATTTTGGTTATTTTCTGTGAACTACTGATCAATCTGCCTTCAGATCTTTAGAAGTACAGACTGTATCAGAATTTATCCATGAAGATCTGAGCGCTTCATTTCAAGGATAGAAATGTGCTGTTCACTCAAGCAAACAGTTGTCATCCATTCATCAGCTACTTTCTGAGGCTGAACACACGTTCACTTTTCTGAAAGGTCAAAAGTGCTGATTGGATGCATTGGGACACATGTCATGGGTAACTGTTCCAATATCTTTCTGAATCCCCCAAAATCAGCTGTCATTAATGCTCATAATCATTATAATTTATTTCTCTCTCTTGCCGTTTATGTTTTCAAAATCTATTTAAACACATTTCTCATTCTTTACACTCTTTCACTTTCACTTTCTCTACAATCTAATTGATTTCTGTTTTCATCCTTTTCAAAACCCTTTCAATTTCTTCTCAACTTTCTGTGTGAACATGGCTTCCTCAAGCAACCTAACTTCCAGTACTCAGAGAACAGATTCCTCAGAACAATATGAAGAACCCTTCAGAACTCTTCTCACGCCCATCAAAAATCTAGAAGTACTCTCAGAATTGATTGTGGACTTTAACACTCTTCAAGAGAACGGGTTCAATCTCTCTGAAGAAGTAAAGGCTCAAGGATGGAACATGTATTTTGAACGTCTGGTAGGTCCAACGTTCCCAATCCTTGTGAAGGAATTTTGGATTCATGCTTCATCTTCCAACCATCAAGTTACTTCATACATAATGGGGAAGAAGATAGTCATAACTGAAGACCTTATTGCAAGGTTGATAGGCTACAATGGTGGTGGTGTAAGATGCATAGACATGGCTGAAAGATGTGCTGATGTCGCCCTAATTGCTAGAGACATCTTCACTCTGGGTCTTCCCTCCAGCAAGATAAGGGATCTGAAAGACCGTCACAGAATATGGGCTAAGATTATTCTGGGATGCATAAACCACAGGAAGCCAACCAGCTCTCCTGACTACATCAACATTGATCAACAGTTTCTGATCTACTTCATCTCCCAGAGGATTAAGGTGAATCTGGCTCATCTACTGTTCAACCATCTAAGGACTAGTGTTAAGGAGACCAGAGAAGAGGAGCGCACAAAAAAGGACTAGATACCCCTAGGAAGGCTGATATCAGATATTCTAACGGAGAATAAGCTGATTGATCATCTAACAGAAGCTCAGGAAATCAGCACTTTAGAAGAAACTGTTGGCAAACAGTTGAATGCAAAGAATTTGAAGAAGATGAAGATCATTCAGAACATCAAGAAGGAACCCAATGTCACTTCTTTTGCAACAATCTCCAGCAGAAGAATCCCTCTGGATAACTTTCCCATGTTCTCAGAAATTGATTCTAAACCTGAGATAATAGTCAGATATCTGGATGCATGCAAGGCAGATGGTACAACACTAGATTTAAACATTCAGGATCTGCAGCAGAAGGCTCCAGAAGTTGTGCGGAAGAAAAACAAGAAAAGGAAGGTTTCAACAGAAGGATCATCCCAACGCACTCCCAAAGCAGCTAAAAAGAGAGGTAATCCTTCTTCTGTAACTGTTTTAGATTCAGTATTTGTATCAACATCTGTACCAATCCCAACTCAATCAGAAAACCCTACTCCACAAACACTTGATGACTTTGACATTGAATTTGACCCCTCAGAAACTTTAACTCTTAGAGGATCTCACTCCCTACCTATAAATCCAAATATTGAAGTAACTCAATAAGAACTTGCAAAAGTTCTATCAGATATTGAAACCTTTGACCATCATATATCTGCTCCCATACCAGTAAATCCAAACTCTGAAACCATTTCAGAAGCACCTCAACCAGAAATTTCACTCTCTCCTCTACCAGAAACTCATCCACCTTCTCCACAACCTGAACCATTTCAACCAGAAGTACAAACTTCTGAGGTCCAACCCCCTGAATCCTGCGAACTAGAACTTCATCACCATCAATCCAACCAAACTAGTAATTCTGATCCCATTCCCATTCCTGGAATCACTGAACCTCTGACCATCAGTATACCCCTGACCATTCTGAATATTCCCCAAATTCCCTCTTCACTAGAATCAACTCCACCAAACACCCCAACAAGTCCAATAATCATTCCAGACTCTCCCACTTCCTCACCAAAGATCAATCCAAACGACAACGCCAAAACTATCATTGATATAACTGTTTTTGAACGACTGTCTGCCATAACCAACAAAACAGCCATTCCAAAACCAAAACCATCTGAACCTACACCAGATGTTGGTACCAGTTTATTGATATTTGAAACAGAAATGCAGAAGTGGATAACTTCACTGAAGCAAGCTAGTCTTGAGCTGATTGATCCTGCTGCATCAGATTATCTTTGGACAAGTTTCAAAAAATAGGTATGTTCTGAAACTCATAAAATGCAAGATCAGAGCTACAAACAAGTTCAACAGAACTCCAGTAACCTGCTAAAAGTTTTTGAAGATCAAGTTCTGAGCCAGCTACTCAAGGAAGAAGTTCTCCCTCTGGATAATGCTCCCTTGTCTGAACATCGTCCAGCAGACAAAGTTCAACCAGAGTCAAAAGATCTCAATCTGACTGATACTCCAGAGCAGATGATTCCTGCTGAAGAACTGGGTCAAAAAGAGGATATTGCAGAATGCTCTGAGAAGCATTCAGTTGCTGAAGATCCTCAAGCTTCCTCCTATGAAAGGAAGACTTTAGAAGACCTGAAGAGATCTGATATTTTGATGCAGGAAAGAATGGATAAACAGGATGACAAAATTTCGGAAATCAAGAGCATGTTAACCAAGCAGGAGGAAACCAACATCCAAATCAAGGGCTTGTTGGAAGCTTTGTTCACGCGTCTTCCTCCTCCCTCTTAGATTTTCCTCTGTTTATATTTGTTTATCTGTAATATTCTCTACATAGCTCTGAACTTATCATTGATTCTGTTTTTAATATCAACTCATTTTGGCTCTGATTATTTGTTCTTTTTGATAACTGGCAAAAAGGGGGAGAAAGAAAAAGATATTTTCAATAACGGATTACTGAGACATAAGTCTCAAACATTCTAATCTACTTAAATTCTCTCTTCTAAAAAGCTTGAACAGGTACAAAACTCTGCTGAAAGATACAGTAAGATTCTGATGCTCAAAGACTCATGGAATTAAAAGGAAGTAATCAACTCAGGGGGAGTTTTTATTCTTAATTCTATACTTTTTATTCTTTACTCTTTATTGAAAAAATCTGGTTTTTGTCATCATAAAAAAGGGGGAGATTGTTAGAACATAATTTGATTCTACAACCCTTGGTGAAAGTTTTGATGATAACAAAATACATAGAATAATATTATTTCTAAGGTATATACAAAGAACAACTATGCTCCTTAAAATTATGCTTTGTATATGCAGAAGTTCTGATGGAATCAACATCAGAAGGGAATCAGCATCAGAAGATCAGCAACCTATGTTACACGCTGAAACACTGAAGTTTGATGACCAGAACTGCGCCTAAACAAATACACTCTGACTCTGATCAAAGACATCTTTACGAAGTCATCAACACTCTGAAGCGTTATCAGCAGATACAACAAAGAAGACTCTGAAGCGTTACTAATTATTCAAGACAGAATTAAATGCTAACGACTTTCTTCAGACAAAGATCTTCTACAAAAGGAAAGTGCATTATTATCATTAAACCTGCTTTATGGACAACGTACGCACTCTATTTTGCTAAGCTATCCAAACCACGCATATTCAAAGCTTAAGCAAAGTCATTTTATTCCAAGCTTATTTTAGTGTAATTATCACAGTTGTGATATACAGTTTTGTAAGAAAACAAAAATGCACTTGTTCAATTCATCTGTAAAAGAAGTTCCTTGAGATTAACCAGATTGTGGTTGTACTCAAGAAGACTTTAACATTTGTTAAAGTAGCTGTTGTAATTCTTTGAGAATAGTGAATTAAGACCTCGTTGGAGAGAGGCGAAATCACCTTGACGGGTGGACTGGAGTAGTTTGAGATTAAACGAACCAGGATAAAAATACTGTGTGGTCAAGCCATTTGTTTTAAATTTTACAATTCAACCCCCCTTCTTGTGTTTTTCACATCTTCATCAACTTCATCACAAAAGTGAAAAACCCAACCTGGCTAGCTAATGTTGTCCTCGTAAAGAAGGCATCAAACAAGTGGAACATGTGTGTGGACTTCATCGACCATAATACAACATGTCCCAAGGGCCCTTATCCCCTGACAGATATTGATTGTCTAATTGATGAATCCTCTGGCTACTAGACAATGAGCTTCATAGACGTAAACTAGTTGACCAAGATGGTGTTCATGTCAAACCACAATTACTTATATTATAATGGCATGACCTCCGGGCTCAATAATTTATATGCCACCTACTAGTGATTTATGGATGTTGTATTCTCCTAATATATAGTGCATAACTTGAAGGTTGATCAGTCACCATTTTTACTATGTTTCTGTCACTTGTCTGATGATAACCCAAGTAATCTGCAACACTTTGTTCATTATTTTGTTACTGTTTGAGTCAATGTCATTGTACTTAAGTTATTTCTGCATTTTATTGTTCTAAGTTGTATTTCAAGTTATTTCCATATTTTATGCTTTGGTTTGTTGTTTGTGAGTGTCCCTAGCTTCAGGTAAAAGATCCAAAGGACTCGGTGCGAGAAAGTGAAGAAATCAGAGGTTTCGAGGAAGAAAGAGTCATGTTACATTAGGTGGTCAACATACAATCAAACCTCAAGATTTTTGGTCAACATCAACATTTTGAAGTGATATCCATCATTTGATCAAGAGTTGATCATGATTCCTCAAGGAAAGCCCTCAAATTATCAAAGGTCAAAAGTTGCCAAATTAGGGTTTCCTTAAGAGAAGTAAACTAAAATTTGACCAAGCATAACTTTCACATGTCTCATCATATTTTCCCCAACCAAAGCCCATTTTTAAGGAAATTCAATTCTCTGCAACTTTGTATCTCTATGCTCAAGTCCAAAAATGCATCATTTAAGAGATATAAGCAAATACATTATAGGTCATTTCAAAATTCAATAAAAAGACACATTTTGTCAAGGCAACTTACATCAAGATAGATTCTTTAAAAGCAAATATAATCAACATAGAGGTTATATAGGGCATCTCGAGCTTTCTAAAAAGTCAAAGATCACCTTGAAAAGATGAAAATTGAGTGAGTTATGACCATTGCAATTTGGGAAATTTTGAGCAAATGCATGAAGACCAAATTGAGCAAGCTTGATATTTTGGGCTATTGGGTCATGGTTTAAGAGTCCAGACGTGTGTTATACTCTTCATACACCTTAGAATTCATTCATACACCCTTTGGCCTTGTTTTATTTTTATTATTTTTTATTTAATTCGTTAATAATATAAAATAAATAAGATGAAATTATATCTTACTACAAGAGTCCAAGCTCATCATTTGGTTACCCTAAATTTCTCTATATATTCAGACATTGAGAGAGAAAAACACACACACGAAACCCTTGCCCTAAATATTTATCCAAATTTCCAAATATTTTCTAGAAATCTAAAGTCTTCAAACCCTTATTACACTACCTTTCACCACAAGTTTGCAATTCCAATCAATTTCATTCCCTCCCAGGATAAGATTGGATCATTTACGATGATACAAATGGCCAGAAAACACTCATGCAAACATCACAATTTCATCCATATTTAAAGTTCTATATTTTTTGTTTGACTGCATTCTAATATTTACTAATGTTTGCTATGTGTTTATGAGATTCAATAATGCAGAATAAAACAATCGCAGAGGTCCCATGCATGCTAGATTGCAAAATACCATGTTTGCTATGATCTATTTTACTTGCCTCGTAGCTTAATCTACAAAGAATTTTAGCCAAAACTAAGCCCATATTTGGATTCAGGAGGGTCGAATTAGGGGGGATAGGACATTTTGGATCATTAACTATTTGAATTTTCAGGTTTTGGATAAAGAGGATAGCCGGAGAAGACGACCGGATCTAGGGCTCTGGCACCCCTCCGGTCAATGCAAGCTAGCCTATATTATATATTTATCATTTCAATGATATAAATAGATGAAACAACCACCCCAGTGGCAGAAGCGCGCGCGATAAAGCAGTAGTCTTAAAGGGTCTGGGTTCGTTCCAGCCTTTTGACGTTTTGTTTCTTTAATTTCTCATATTTTTGAAGGTTGATTACAAAGCGTGTTGGAGGCGTATCCTGGATACAAGTGCGCGCTTGACATGGTGGTATGCATGCTTCATGATGGCCTTGAGGGCGTGGGTTCAACACCCACCCCTACTGGTTTATTTTGTTACTTTAATTATTTTAACCCTTTTCCTCATTATTTTTCATCAAATTAACAAAACCTATTTTTTAAAACCCTAGTTTAATTTAGTTTAATTATAGGTTAATTTTAATTTAATTTTTAATTGATTCAAGATTTTAATTTAATTAATTAACCCTAATTTGATTTTTTAGGTTTTCTTAATTAAAATTAATTCAGACCTTAGGGTTCACGTGATTTAATTACCCTAATTCTTTTTTCTAAATTAAAATCAATTAGGTTTTCTTTAGATTAATTATCAAACGATCACAAAACGATTTTTAACTTTCTTTTAGTTTTAAAATCTTCGCGCATTTGCTTTCGCATTAATTTTTCTCGATTATGTAACTGCTAAAGGGTTGTAATAGTTTTAATTAGGGTTTTATTTGCTTTACTTTTTCTCCCCAATTTTATGGTTTTGTACCCCCTTCCCTGAAGCTTTGTAATAGCGTAGGACCTTTATTTTATGCTTTTACTACTTTCCTTATAATTGTCTAGTTTAATAGGATTGTATGGCAAGATATAAAACGAAATGCTAGATAATCCTAATCAAGATTAAATAACTAAATTGAACCACTTTTCACACATGCACGTCTAGGATAACCTCACTTGTTGCCTTCGAATAGAAACAATCATGTCCCTCGAATGTGGGGACGCTTTAGTAAAGTCCCTCTGATACAAAAGATCGTATTCCCTCGATGATCCTTCGATGCTGCCTTCGGTAAACAATCTTAGTCCCTTATGATAAATTGCTAAAGTGCCCCTACAAGTTGCGTTTATGACTGTACGATAATCCACTTGTCCCTCACACATCCAATGATAAGGCTTCCTACTAACTAATGGTAGGATAGAACTATCTAAGGAGGAGGAAAATAACACGAAAGATCTTTGAGTAGGTAGATAGCTCATAATCGCTTGCTCACAAAAACAAAACAAATAATTTTCACAAACACTTTATCCTTAAATATTTTCAAAAACAGCACTTAGTACGCATTCTTAACGATACGAGAATCATTACAAAGTTTTCCGCACTTAGGCATTTTCAAAATATTTTCAAACACATACACAAAAGCATTTTAAAACAAAGTGAGCTAGAGATTAAGAGCCCGTAGATAACTACCGATGGAAAGAGTGCTAGCACCTTCCCTTTTCATAACCTACCCCCCGAACTAAAAAAAATCTCGAAGGTTTTTCCTGTTCTTTTGATCCATTCCTTATTGGATAAAATAAAAGCTGGTGGCGACTCTTGCTATCCGCAACATTTGCGATAAAACGCAAAACCAAGTCAGTTCTCCCACTGTATTACACAACTGGCGACTCTGTTGGGGACGAACTAAAAGTGGGTTTACCTTAGAGTTAGATCACTTTTAAATGTTTTCCTTGTCTGATTTGCTTGCTTTATTTTTAAAGGGTTGTTTGGGCTTTATTTCTTGCAAAGATCCTATACCCGGATCTGGGGATCATTTTAGGTAAGTAACAATAGATCATGGAAACTATACGAAGTATATCGATATGGTTAAGATGATGGCTACATTAGTGCGACACATTTGTTTGTACTGGTATCCCTCAAGTCAGCCGGGGAGCATACTAGGCTGCCGAATGGTGTCATAAATACTAACTGACCTTAGAATCTTAATTGACCCAACTTAGCCATTATAAAGTAGTGAGATAGCCAGCTTTGGTGCAGTCCAAAGTTGGTTGATACTCGATACTACACTCATTAAGATTCGATTCTCGAGTTTTGTTTGGTGGCAAGTCAGTTGTCGTGCTAGACGAAACTTGTGGGAAAAATTAGTGATATTGAGATCCCTAGAACCCGGTTACTTCTTTAGGACATGTTGAGCCAACTAAACTTAAAGAGGGTACTTACCTACAAACTCCATGCAAGCCTGAACCCAAGGCCTCGTGTGCTTTGCTTGTGTTTGATTATCTGTTTGAACATGACATCATAACATCATGACATCATCCATATCATTTTCACTGACCATTTAAAGGATCTCAAGGGTCTGTGATGCAGATTATCATGAACCAGACGTCTAGCAAGGGGCAAGAGGATTTATTTTCCTCTAACCAAATACCTTAAAAGTATCAATAAAAAACATCTAGCAAGGGGAAAAAGGATTTATTTTCCTCTAATCAATGCCTTCAAATACCAAAGCATGTTATCTTAAGTCAAAGGCTAGGACGCGCTCGACATGGTGAGCTTGACGTTCGTAGAAGGACGTTCAACGACACAAAGTTCTTCAGTCAAAGTTGCAGTCAGACTCAATTTCTAACATTCTCTTTTGTTTACCCCGCGAGATCCTTGAAAACATTGCATTTGCATATCATGCATCATTACATATACATGTTTTCTCATCTTCTTGCTATTTATTTCAGTAAAAGATGGCTCTTGAACAGACTGTTAAGGAAATCCAAGCTCAAAATGCCCAATTCCAGGAGACCCTCCTAAATCTTGCTCAAGGACAAAAAGATATGATGGCACTCATCACCAAAAAGAAGAAGACTCGGAAGCCAATTTCTATAATCAACATGTGAAGGAGATTCAAAGGTTCTTCTAAACAAGTTCAAATTGCTGATATCACTTCTGATGAAGATGATAACCAAGAAGAGGATGGTAGAAGTGTTAGAGCTAAAGGTGGAAGCAACATTGGTTCTGGTAAGATGCATGAGGATGAAGACTACTCTAATGAACAATATCCTTCTACTGATGATAGATACAAACAGTTAGAAGATCTACTCAAGGCCATGGAAATTCGGAAGGTGTCTGGATTGGATTTTGAAGAGTTGGGTCTTATTTCGGGGGTAATTATTCCTTACAAGTTCAAAGTCCCTACTTATTCTAAATAAGATGGTGTGTTTTTTCCGAAACTTCATATGAGGTCCTATGTTCGGAAGATCCAACCCCATACTGCTGAGAAGAAGTTATGGGTTCATTTCTTTTCAAGAAAGTTTATCGGGTACACAACTCGAGTGGTTCTATCAGCTAGAAGAAACCAACATTCATACTTGGGAAGACTTGGCCGCTGCTTTCTATAAGCAGTATCAATACAATGTTGACCTTGCACCGACTCCTGTGTAATTATAAAACATGACTATGGGTTCGAATGAAGGATTCAAGGAATATGCCCAAAAGTGGAGAGACTTAGCTGGAAGGATGAAACCTCCCTTGTATGACCGAGAGCTAGTTGATATGTTCATGGGCACTCTAATTGGTCCATTATTTAATCATCTGATTGGGAGTTCTTCGTCTTGTTTTACTGAGATGATTATAACTGGGGAACTTGTTGAAAGTGGTATTAAGAGCGGAAAAATTCAAGTGGCTGCGTCTTCAAGTGTTGTAAATAAGACGTTCAATAATAAAAAGGAAACCAATGTTGTTTATGGCTAGAAGGGCCGTGGTAAAAATGACCGCAATAAATTTATGGGAGTGGTACTAATTTCTATTCCTGCACCTGTTCAACAACAACAACAGGGCAACGGGCGTAGGTCCAATGCTCCGGGAAGGCAGTTTACCAAGATTAATATGCCATTGTATCAGGAGTTACAATATTTACTAAAAGCGAAACTGATTATGTTAAGGGATCCTCCTTAGAATCCAAACACCTCCTCTCCTAAGTACAATCCGAACGGGAGATGCGCCTATCATTGCAACAGTCCCTGGAACGACACCAACAATTGCAAGAGTCTGAAAAATAAAATTCAGGACATGATTGACAACAAGAAATTGAGTTTGATCCTCTAGAGACCCCAAATGTGATTACTGCGCCTATGTCGAAGCATGACAAAGGCATAAATGCTATTGACGATGTCCTTTATGTTGCTACAATAAGTGGATTAGTGACCCCTGTACCAATTATCAACAAGAATCTGTTGCAGGATGATTTATTTCCGGGCTGTATTGAAAAATGTTACTAATGCACAGCCTAACCTAATGGCTTCAGATTACTGAAGGAAGAAATTCAATGCCTAATGGTCAATCATATAATTCTGATCGAGAAGGTTCCGTCTGCTGAGAATATATGTCAAGACTTATCCCTAATTTCTGGCCCTCCTGTCAGGATCACCTCCAAAGGCCCTGTAAGGATTGCTGCCAATCCGAAAGCTTCTCCTCTGATCATCACTACACCTGGACCTATCCCATATTCTTCGGATAAAGCTATTCCTTGGAACTATGGATCCGACGTCTACTACCATGGCGTTAAACAAGAACTACCGACCGTTGAAGATGAAGTTACTGAAGTTACTGATCTCGACATTGGCAATATTGTTGGAACCAGTAAGGTCACTAGAAGCGGAAGGGTTTTCTTTCTGGAAATATCTCCAAAGACTATTGCTACACCTGTTAAAGTTACTGCCACCGAGTCAACTGTTGAGGCTCGAGGCAAAGAGTAAGTGATAGAGCCTGCCCAGACGGAGGCACCTAAGAAGGGTACAATTGAAGACACCTCTAGACAATAGTCGTAAGAGGTATTGAAGATCATCCACAAGAGTGACTACAAAATCGTTGAACAGCTAGGGCAGACCCCGTCCAATATCTCTATGTTATCAATGCTATTGTGTTTTGAAGCCCATGCACAAGAATTAGTGAAATTTTTGAAGACTGCTCACGTACCACAAGAGATTTCTTCTGTTCAATTTGGAAGCTATGTTGCTAGCTTAACGACTAACAATGGATTAGGTTTCTCTGATGCTGATCTAGCTCTTGAGGGAAGAAACCACAATAAGGCCCTGTATGTCTCCATTGAATGCAGGGGCACTACTTTGGCTCATGTATTGGTTGATACTAGCTCTTCATTGAATGTTCTACCTAAAGGCGCTCTTGACAAACTTAATTGCGAAGGGGTTGTACTGAAACATAGTGATATTGTAGTTCGAGCCTTTAACGGATCAAAAAGGATGGTACATGGGGAAGTGGATCTTCCGATCAAGGTGGGTTCGCAGATATTTGAATCTACCTTTTATGTAATGGATACTCGACTAGCTTACTCTTGCTTACTGGGACGTCCCTGGATCCATGGGGTAGGCGCTATCACCTCGGCCCTACATCAGAAGTTAAAGTATCCTATAAACGGAAAGATTGTTACTGTCTGCGGTGAAGAAGAGTGTATGGTTAGCCACTTGAATTATTTCTGGTATGTAGAGATGAATGGTGAATTCGTCGAGAATCCATTTTAGACTTTCGAAGTTATCCCTTTTGCTGCTACTGAAGACGTCTCTGCCACTCCCAAAGTTACCAGGGTTCTTCCCAGAATGGCTTCCTTGAAAGATGCTAAAGCTACTATAGAAGAAGATGGTTGTACTATTTGGGGTAAGCTTCCTGACATCCCCTATAAATCTGACAAGTTTGGTTTGGGTTTCACTGCATAGGGTCAGAGGGATGTTCTTCGCACTCGAACTAGAAGGCCACCATTCCTCATCAGCAACAACAAAGTCAATGTAATAGAAGATACTGACAGTGATTATGACCTAGACGGCTGGATCTTTCCTACCATTGGAAACAGACTCAACAACTGGTAGGCGGAAGACGTTATCTCTATCTCCTTTAGTCAGGAGTAATAGCTACATTTCTGTTGTCATTGCTTTCAAGTTTTGGTTTTGAAAAATGACTTTAAGCCTTGTGCCTTACCTGGGGCACAACGGTGCATTTGTTAGGGTTGTCATTTCATAAATATATTTTCATTTAATAAAGAATTGGACGTTTTGCATTCAAATTTTGTGCTCTCTATCTTTATTTTTACTATTATCACTTTCAAATAGCTATGTGTTCTTACACACACCCATGCAATACATTGCAGATCCACATCAACTCTGGATCCTGTTGATAAAGATTATGCTATTGCCACTTATGACTTTGAAACTCCGATCTACCAAGCCGAGGACGAAGGTGAGGAAGATTGTGAAATACCAAGAGAACTTGCTAGAATATTAGTGCAAGAAGATAAAGTTATTCAACCATATAAAGAGCCAGTTGAATTGGTAAACTTGGATTCTGAAACAGACAAAAAAGAGGTCAAGATTGGCGCCAACTTAGAGGACAATGTCAAGAACCAGTTAATACAAATGTTACATGAATATGTTAAGATATTTTCTTGGTCATACGAAGACATGCCAGGACTTGATACCAATATTATGGTTCACTGTCTACCGATTAAAGAGGGTTGTTCTCCGATAAAGCAGAAGGTTCGTCGCATGCGTCCTGAAATGTCAGAGAAGATCAAGGCTGAGGTTATGAAATAATTCAACACATGGTTCTTATCAGTGACATCCTATCCTCAATGGGTTGCAAATGTTGTTTCAGTACCAAAGAAAGACAATAAGGTACGTATGTGTGTAGATTATAGGGATCTAAACAGGGCGAGCCCCAAGGGCGACTTCCAACTTCCACATATTGATGTTCTGGTCGACACCACCACTCAGCACAAGGTATTCTCCTTCATGGATGGTTTCTCAGGGTATAATTAGATCAAGATGGAACCTGAAAACATGGAAAAGACTACTTTTGTTACACAGTGGGGCACGTTGTGCTACAAGGTTATGCCTTTTGGTTTGAAGAACGCTGGTGCAACATATCAACATGCTATGGTAGCTCTGTTCCATGACATGATTCATCACGAGATAGAGGTCTATGTTGATGATATGATAGCCAAGTCACAGACTGAAGAAGATCATCTAGATCATCTACATAAGTTGTTTGAGAGACTGAAGAAGTATAAGATGAGACTGAATCCGAACAGGTGCACCTTTTGGGTGAGATTCTGTAAACTGCTGGGTTTTATTGTCAGTGTGATTGGTATTGAGGTTGATCCCGCCAAAGTTAAAGATATTCAAGAAATGCCTCCTCCCCATAATGAGAAGGAAGTCAGAGGTTTCTTGGGATGACTGAACTATATTGACATGTTTATTTCTCATTTGAACGCTACCTGTGAGCCGAACATTAAGTTGCTGAAGAAAGATGAGGTAGTGAAATGGAATGACAATTGCCAAATAGATTTTGACAAAATCAAGAAGTGCCTAAATGAACCTCCAATTTTAATGCCACCGGTTGAAAGAAGACCTCTAATTATGTACCTAACAATATTAGAGAACTCAATGGGGGTGTGTACTGGGTCAGCATGACGAGTCTGGTCGAAAAGAGAATGGAATATATACCTTAGCAAAAATTTTACCGACTGTGAAACAAGATACTCACTGCTCGAGAAAACCTATTGTGCTTTGGCATGGGCTTCTCGCTGACTAAGACAGTATAGGTTAACACATACTACTCTATTGATCTCTAAAATGGATCCCATCAAATACATATTCGAGAAGACAACTCTCTCCAGAAGAATAGCCCAATGGAAAATGGTCTTAACAGAATACGACATTCAGTACACCACTTAGAAGGCAATTAAAGGAAGTGTATTGGCAGATCATTTGGCACATCAAGCTGTAGACGATTACCAATCTATGAATTTTGAGTTCCCGAATGAGAATATCATGATAGTTACAGATTATGAAGAACCTGGACCGTATGAAGGACCTGATATAGGACACCGATTGAATATGGTTTTTGATGGAGCCTATAATGCACTTAGAAATGGAATTGGTGCTGTAATTATATCTCCTCAGGGTTTCCATACACCCTTTACCACCAGATTATGCTTTGACTGTAATAATAATATGGCCGAATACGAAGCGTGCATCATGGGTATCAAAGCTGCTATTGATATGAGAATCAAGTTTTTGAGTGTATACAGAGACTCAGCTCTGGTAATCATCCAGATTAAGGGAGAATGGGATGCTAAGCATATGAATCTCATTCCTTATAGAGATCATGTGCTAAACTTAATTCCATACTTCGAGGAGATCACTTTTGAGTACATACCAAGAGAAAAGAATCAATTGGCAGACGTGTTAGCTACCATGTCGTCTATGTTCAAAGTCAGATGGGATAATGAGGCTCCTAGAGTTACCATTGAAAGGCTAGACGAACCTGCATACTACTACAAAGTTGACACTGACGGAGTATAAGAGAAGCCTTAGTTTCATGAAGTGAAAAGATATCTTGAGGATCAAGAGTATCCTGAAGGGGCATCCATCAACGACAAGAAATTCCTACAGAGGTTCTCAGCTAAGTTCTTCCTGAGCAACGAAATTCTGTACAAGCGCAACCATGATTCGACTCTGCTTCGTTATATGGATAAGAAAGAGGTGGAGAATATTATGGAAGATATGCACGAAGGCATCTTTGGTACTCATTCCAGTGACCTTACTATGGCCAAGAAGATTCTGAGAGCGGGTTACTATTGGTCGACTTTGGAAACTGACTACCATCACCACTTGAGAACTTGTCACAAGTTCCAGACCTATGCTGATAAAGTACATGTGCCTCCAGTACCTCTGAATGTCTTGACTAATCCTTGGCCATTTGCAATGTGGGGCATCGATATGATTGGAGAGACCAAGCCCCTACTTCTAACGAACATCGTTTCATCCTCGTGACCATTGATTACTTCACAAAGTGGGTTGAAGCAACCTCGATTTTCCTCTGTTACTAAGAATGTGGTTTCCAGGTTCATTAAGCATAACCTTATCTGTCAGTATGGAATTCCTGAAAGGATTATCATAGATAATGGTACTAATCTGAACAACAATATGATTATGGAACTCTACACATAGTTCTAGATCAAACACAACAATTCTTCTCCGTATCGACCGAAGACGAATGGTGCAGTGGAACTCGCCAATAAGAACATTAAGAAGATTATATAGAAGATGACGGTGACATATAAATATTGGCATGAGATGTTACCATTTTCTCTTCATGGCTATCACACTTCAGCTCGGACATCAACTGGGGTAACCCCATTCTCTCTGGTCTATGGAATGAAGGGTGTCTTACCTGTCGAAGTTCATATTCCTTCCTTGAGAATTATGAAAGATGTAGACTTAGACGAATAAGAATGGATTTAGACTAGGCTGGACCAATTGGATTTAATTCACGAGAAGAGGCTTACGGGTGTTTGTCACGGTCATATGTATCAGAAACATATGATCAAAGCATTTAATAAGAAAATAAGGCATTGGGTATATCAGGCTAGTGACTTGGTAATAAAGCGCATCATCCTACCGCAAGGTGACCCCAGGGCCAAATGGACTCCTATCTACGAAGGGCCATTTGTAATCAAGAAGATATTTTAGGAGGTGCCATGATACTTACCACCATGGATGGTGAAGATCTTCCACACCCTGTGAACGCGGACATATTTTTAAAAGATATTACGCATAAAGACGACCCGCTAGGTTGACTGGCCTAGGCAAAAATAAGGGCATCCCGGTGAACCAAAAGGGTTCGGGAAAAAAATCATGGATATATATATATATAAAACACTGTACACCCGACAAGTCGAAAACCTAAAAAGGCGGCTTGGGCAAAAAAGGGTATCTCGGTGGACTGAAAACCCGAAAGGGCGGTCCAGGAAAAAATTAGGGATTAAAGCGTACAACTATGTCCCGTTGGATCACTTACAGCTATCTTTATTACCAATGTCAAGTTAGAATGGTGCAGATCAATTCAATCAACTTCTTCCGACAACAAGGGATGATATGCTCGAAGACATTGGGGCAATAGCAGAGTTAGAACCCAACGAGATCATTTACACATAGCTATATATTTTGTATTTACTTTGTACCCTTTTCATTTCACGACGATTTCCTCTTACTAGGATTTCTGTCTCTTTGTATAACAATCACCTGTTTATAGGAAAACTATAAATATGAATATAATTTCAAGATTCAAATTTTGTTTTACTTTTTCTGCTTTTTTTCAAAAAACGTCCAATAACTAAATTGAATGAACATATGCATATGAACATGATTATCGTTAACAAAATATGCATAAAAAACAGGCATAAGTATTTACTCAAGAATTTTGGAGCCGGGATTATGTTCAAGCCGTCCATAAATCCCCACAGAGTAATCTCTAGTAAAGTTTCCCCACAGAGAAGTTCCCATAAGATTATCCCCCGCGGAGTTATCTTCATGAAACATATTCCCCGCAAGCCTGAAATACTCTAATCGTACTCACAAGTTGATCCCCTATCTAACAAAAGAGTATAATATTTCCCCCGACAATATCGCCAACCTACTGAGTTTAAATCTTTAGTAGATTATGTTAGCAGCACAGTTCACAGGAATTCTCTTCCCCAACTGAGTTTATTTCTCCAACACTATAAAATCCTCTGTAGAATTTTCTTCATCAGCCGGATCTAGATCCCTCAACGGAGCATATTCCTCAATAGAGTGTTTCCCCAGCAGGGTTTATTTCCCCAACAGGATTTATTTCCCCAGCGGAATTCAGTCTCCCCAGCTTTAGTCTATCCCACTGACTACAGTAAATCACCGGTAAAACTTCTCTTTCTAGAAAAGGGTAGTCTAGACCACTGTCCCATAGAGTTGCTACGAAAATCTGAAACCAGACCAAATATCAGTTAATCTTATCCTCTCGAGATGAGTTGGCATTGTGATCGGTGGATCTGGAACTGACTGTTTAACGCTGGTTCGCGAGAATGTCGCGGAAGCAAGAGTCGCCACCGTCTTTTATTTTCTCCAAATGGAAAGGACAAAAGCACAGAAAAATTCCTTAAAGAGATTGCTCTCGGTTCGGGAGGTAGGTTATAGAAAGGGAAGGTGTTAGCACCCTTTCTATCCATGGTTATCCATGGGCTCTTAGATACTTGCTCACTTGTGTTTTCAAAAATGGTTTGCTTGCTTTTCAACTGTGGGTTTTAAAAAGTTTCTTTGAAAATTCCAGTTCGACTCTTGTATCGGTTCTCAAGAGTGTTTGAAAAAATGCTTTCGAAAGCTTTTTGAAAATATGTTGGTGTGAAAAGTATTTTTGATTTGTTTTAAAATTTAGAGCAAGTATCTAGAGTCGTCTACCTACCCTAAGGAATTCGTCTGTGTAAATGTCCTTTAAAGTAGTGCCATCCCACCATTGAGAGGTAGGTAGCACCACCGTTGGAGGTGTTCGGGTCAATTCGAGGTTCGGGACATGGTGATCACCAGAGCAATGGGAAGACACCTTAGAAGCTACCCTCATGCCAGGTTCCCGGATCATGAGGACTTACTAAGACATCCTCTACTCGACGATCACCTTTCGAGGCAAGGCAACAGTGAGGCGTACCCTAGGGGTGGTGTGTGCGATTCGTGTGTCGTTTTCAGATATTTTGTCTTGTTAGGTTATTGGTGATCTAACGTTTTGTTTTTATTTTTGTCATTCATTCTTGCATGCATTTATTTAACAGTTAAAAAGTGCGGAAAGATAAAATTCCTAAACTATTACAAAGGCGCGGGTCCACATCGCCAAATTTAATCCAGGACCCGATTTGACATAAAATAAAGAAATAAAATGCGAGAAATATAAAATTACACGGCTTTGGGAGAATTACATTAATATTATACGAAATAAAATGCGCGAATTGGAATTAAAATTGGAAGCGAGGGCGTTGGACCCTTTTGGAATTAAATTGAAATTAAAAATTAATTAATTATTTATTGAAATAAAAGAAGTGTTTTTTTAGGTTTTTTTGTATTTATGAAATAAGAAAATTAAAATTAAAATTAAAAGAAACCCTAATTCTAAGTTATTTTTAATTATTTGAGAAAAATGTTAAAGTTTAACTTAATTTACTAAAGAATTTATGTACATGTTTATTTACAAAATAAATTAGTAGTTAATAATAATAATAATAATGATGAGAAAATTATTTATTAAAAAAAATGATGAAAAAGTAAAAAACCCTAATTTCTACATATTTAATTTATTAAGAAAAATATTAAGGTTTTGAAACCTAAATTAATCTAATTAATTGTTTAAAGTTTATTTACAAAAATAATAATAGTAAAATTAATATTAATAAAATAAACATTTTTTTTTATTTTTCTATATTTTATATTTATTATGAAAATTATTTTATGGAATTAAAAGAAAACAATTAAAAAACAATTAAAAGAATAAAAAGGAAAAACAAATAAAAATTAAAAATTGAGCAAACCATAAGGGGTGTCTGGCCCAAGGGGAGGTTTTTTGAAGTATTGACTCCTGAGTACCGTGGTCTGCATTCTTTGGCCATTGGATTGAGTTTCATGCATAAGTTGTTCTACTTTGGCCATTTGGCTTTTGGCTTTTGACTTTTGGCCATTTGTGTTCTGGCTTCAACGTTCCTTTAATGTCTGGCTTAATGTCTGCCTCGCCATGTATTGGTGTCATGCATAAGTTTTTCTAGTCTGGCCATTTGGCTTTTGGTTTTTGGCCTCAACGTTCCTTAATGAACCTGCTTGGGATCCTGTCTAAATCTGCAGTGTTGAATCTCACGAACACATCAAATAAAATCATAAAATGCAAATAAAACCAATATATGAAGAAATTTAATGTTTAGGCACAATATGGCATGTATGAATGATTATATCCTTTTGATCATGGAGATCAAATCAACCTTACCCTTACTGGAAAAGTAGTGACATGAATGCTTTTATGCCCTTTGGATCATGGAGATCAAGTCAGCCTTACCTTTACTGAAGAAGTAATAAGATGTTGGTTTGTAACTGAGATGGCTTGTTTGTAGTGAGAGAGGGATTTGTAATAAGGATTTCAAGGTTTTTAGGGTTCTTGAGAGAATTTGATATTCTGACAGCGTTGTGGCAAGGGTTTTTTCTCTCTTTTTCTCCTCTCCTTTTTTTTTCCCTGGTTTGTGTGAAAAGAAAGTGATTATATAATGGAAATTAGGGTAAAGCAAATGGGTTTTGAATGTGCAATTGGGCCTCCAATATTCACTTGAATTCGTCACTTTCCAGGCTAAATCACAGGGACTTAAGTGCATTTTTTGAAGTTGAAATGTGAAGACAAAATGTAGCCGGCATCGAGAACTAACTCCTGTCCGAAAATCGACTCAATCGGATAAACGGTGAATTAGTTATGAATTTTTGAAGTTTCAGCTCAGACAAACTTATTTTGGGCTTCAGTGTCGACTCTGACACGTTCTTCAATAAAAAACTGGTATTGATCGGTGCATAATTTGGTCTCGACTTTTGAAGCAAAGTTGTAGATCTATGAGTCAGGGACCTTGTGTAAAAATATGAGCCCAATCCGATAAAAATTGACCGAGTTATGAATTTTTGAAGTTTCGGCTCAGATGAAATAATATTCAGCATTCAGGATTTTCAGCGTGTCACGCACTCTGAGCAAAAAACGAAGGCCTTTTGAATACCGTTTGAACTCAATACCTTCTGTGAAAATGTAGCCAACTCAATTTGTGAAATTTTGGCGCCGGAACCAGCTCGATACGATGAAAATCGGCCAAGTTATGATTTTTTGAACATGACGCAAATAAACTTCTGTCACAAATTTTCTGCACGAAAATACTTGATATATCCACATTTTTAAAGACCTTCTGATCGAAATTGGCTTCCAGCCGTGAGAGATGAAAACGTAGATAATGTCAAGACGGAATTTTGGCCACCGGAACGGGTTCAAAACGAGCCACGATCTTCAAGTTATGAATTTTTTAGCGCATAAAAACTGCACTTTCAGCACACTTTTTCACCATATTTCTTCGAGAAAACTCACACATTCGGATACCTTATTTAAAGAATTGACTCTTGAGCCGAACCTGAATTTGAGAATATGTTATCAGAGATATCTTGGCGAAAGAATACCTGAATATGACGCGCCGGGTTGGACTTGTGAATTTTTCTTGAAATATTTTGAGAAATATGGGAGGGAAAATTTTGGGGTACAACAGTTGCCCCTGTTCAATCTTCTTAGACCTGAGGATGCAGATTGGCTTGCGTGCCTTTCGTAATCCGAAGGTGGAAGATGATTGAACACTAGAGTGCCCAGAAATTTATGCTCACATAGTGGCAGTGTGGTGGGAATGGGCTTATAGATGCCATTTAGAGGTTGCTGGATAGGATGATGGGCTTATAGATGCCATCTGGATGTTGATCGCGTAAGAGATTCCTTGGCGAGAACCTGCATACCTGCAAAACAGAAAATGAGTACCTGACACGTTGCAGGAGCTGATTTTTAGATGCTTGGTATAGATATGTCCTGACTGGTTGCAGGAGCTGGGTCTGGAGCTTCGAAAGATGATGAATGAACTATGGATGGTTACTACTTCAACGGGACGGTGAGAGAACCTTGGACGATTACTACCCCAACAGGAACGCTGAGAGAATCTTGGGTGTCTTCTACTGGGATAAGAATCAGGGAGATCTTAGGGTCGATCTGACTGAACCAGAGGAGGCCTTGGACTGGATAAGAATCAGGAAAATCTTAGGGTCGATTTAACTGAACCGGACAAGGTCTTGGAATATCTTCAACTGGATAAGAATCAGGGAGATCTTAGGGTCGATCTGACTGAACCAGAGAAGGCCTTTGACTGGATAAGCATCAGGAAAATCTTAGGGTCGATTTAACTGAACCAGGCTGGGTCTTGGAATATCTTCAACTGGATAAGCATCAGGGAGATCTTAGGGTCGATCTGACTGAACCGGACAAGGTCTTGAAATATCTTCAACTGGATAAGAATCAGGGAGATCTTAGGGTCGATCTGACTGAACCAGAGAAGGCCTTTGACTGGATAAGAATCAGGAAAATCTTAGGGTCGATTTAACTGAACCAGGCTAGGTCTTGGAATATCTTCAACTGGATAAGCATCAGGGAGATCTTAGGGTCGATCTGACTGAACCAGAGAAGGCCTTTGACTGGATAAGCATCAGGAAAATATTAGGGTCGATTTAACTGAACCGGACAAGGTCTTGGAATATCTTCAACTGGATAAGCATCAGGGAGATCTTAGGGTCGATCTGACTGAACCAAGAGAAGGCCTTTGACTGGATAAGCATCAGGAAAATCTTAGGGTCGATTTAACTGAACCGGTCTAGGTCTTGAAATGTGATTGAGACTTTAAACTGCATCTTTCCTGAAAGGTAAAAGTCAGTCATATGCAATGCATGATATGGATCAAGCAATGATGTTCTCAACGTAAAGGAGACTTGTATGATGCAGTGCGTTATGCATGCTATGATGATGTATGTGAAGTTTTATGTATGTTTTCTTCTAGGAAAGTGAATCCTTGACGGGTGCCGGGAAGTCGTATCCTGGGCTGACGTTGACGAATAGATTTTGCTTCCGCTGGGGATGATAGTTGCAAGTATACCGGTAGGAGAAGATAACTCCGTTGAGGAATAAACTTGGCAAATGAAGAGTCTGCGGGGAGAAAAGATACTCTAGCGACCATGCTGGGAAGCAATACTCTGTGGGGATAGAGATGCTTTGCTGAGTTGTTGATAACTTGCTGAGGATACCCTTGTTGTATAGGAAATGTTGATGGACTTCGCTGGGGTATGAAGACTTTGTCGACGACGCTCTTTCCGTGGCTTTTGGCTGAGGATAACCCAGTTATATCCTATTGAGGAAATAACTCTTTAAATAAAGCCGGACGACGCGTTCGTGCTCTGCGAGGGGATAAGCTTCCAGAATCTACTGGGGATAAGCTTATTGCTTGGGGATATGATTTCCAACTTTGCTGGTGAAGCTGGATTGGATTCTTCTGGGGAGGTTTGAACTGCAGGGAAGTGATTCCTTTGAATATTGAGATATGCCGCCGGGGAACAATCTTTAGACCAAGACTGCCGGGGATGCTTGTATATTGCTGCTGGGGAAGTACTTGATATCTACAGGAGGATACTCAATTTCCTTTGATATTTGATGATAACTTGGAGGAGAATGTATTGTTTTGTTGAACCACTCTCTGGGGATTTAGTATGTACTGGTCGTGTTCTTCAGCTGAACCTATCTTAGTACCTTGGAGGATAGAGCAATTGGATTATTTAGACAACTCTTTTATTGCCCCTGTTTCTAGTGTCACCTGCAATTAATTCCTTTGTTTCGTATGCAAATATTTATGAGTTAGCAAATTATTGTCAATGCATACATCACAAATTGAACCTTGGACGTTCTTCGCAAAACAAAACAGGAAAAGAAAAAACACTTGGCACGTTTAACTGAAAATATATTTGTATTGATTTTGAATGGCCTGAAAATAGGCGTTTTGTATACAAGAGGCTGACGTCCTAGTAAGAGGTACGCCGCCGATCAAAAGAGTTTATACAAGTTTTGTACAAAAGAGAATAAAACAGCTGTGTGAAAGATGAATGATCCACTGGGTTTCAACTCTGCTATTGCCTTTATAACTCCGAGCGTCTCATCACTTGATGACCTTGGTTGAGGGTGAAGCTGACCGATCGATGCCGTCTGAACTTGATGCAGATACCGGATTCTGGATGCAAAGTGATCCAATGAGACATAGTATTACGCTTTATCCCTAATTTTTGCCTAGACCGCCCTTTCGGGTTTTCAGTCCATCGGGATACCCATTTTTGCCCAAGCCACCTTTTCAGGTTTTTGACTTGCCGGGTGTACAGATTTTTCATTTTCATCCCTTCATTTTGCCCGAACCCTTTTGGTTCGACGGGAAGCCCTAATTTTTGCCTAGGCATGTCAGCCTAGCGGGTCTTTTTTCATGCGTAGTATTTTTTAACTATGTCTGCATTGGCGGGGTGAGGAAGGTCGTCACCATCCATATTGGTTAATATCATTGCTCCTCCTGAGAACACATGTTTAACCACAAATGGCCCTTCATATGTAGGGGTCCATTTGCCCCTTGGATCACTCTGAGGAAGGATGATTCTCTTGATTACCAGATCCCCGACTTGATATTCCTGTGGTCTGACCTTTTTGTTAAATGCCCTGATCATTCGTTTCTGATACGTCTGACCATGACAGATAGCCGCAAGTCTCTTTTCGTCAATGAGATTGAGTTGGTCAAGTCGTGTCTGGATCCAATCATCTTCGTTCAGGTTTGCATCCTTCATTATCCGGAGAGAGGGAATTTGTACTTCGATCGGCAAGACTGCCTCCATGCCATAAACCAGAGAGAAAGGAGTTGCCCCGGTTGACGTCCTTGCTGAAGTACGATACCCATGCAGAGCGAACGGTAACATCTCGTGCCAATCTTTGTAAGTTACTGTCATTTTTTGCACGATCTTCTTGATGTTTTTGTTAGCTGCTTCTACAGCCCCATTCATCTTCGGTCTGTAAGGAGAAGAATTGTGGTGCTGTATCTTGAATTGTTCGCAAAGCTCAGCGATCATCTTATTGTTCAGATTGGTACCGTTGTCTGTAATAATCCGCTCAGGGACGCCGTATCGACAGATTAGGTTGTGCCGAATGAACCGTGCCACAACAGTCTTGGTTACCGTAGCATAGGATGCTGCCTCAACCCACTTTGTAAAATAGTCGATCGCCACTAGGATGAAGCGATGTCCGTTGGATGCTGTAGGTTTGATCTCGCCGATCATGTCTATACCCCACATTGCAAATGGCCAAGGCGCAGTCAGAACATTCAGGGGAACCGGAGGAACATGCACTTTATCTGCATAGATCTGGCACTTGTGGCATGTCCTGGAGTGTTGGTAGCAGTCAGCTTCCATGGTGGACCAGTAATATCCTGCCCGTAGGATTTTCTTAGCCATAGTGTGTCCACTGGAATGTGTACCAAAGGTCCCTTCATGTAGCTCTTCCATGATTCTTTCTGCTTCAGCTTTGTCCACACAACGCAGTAAGGTTGAATCATGGTTTCGCTTGTACAAGATGCCGTTGCTTAGGAAGAACTTGGCCGCGAACCTCCTCAGGAATTTCTTATCATTGACAGAGGCACCTTCAGGGTATTCCTGAGCTTCCAGATATCTCTTCACTTCGTGGTACCAAGGCTTCTCAGTCACCAATTCAGTTTCGAGATCACAACAGTATGCCGGTTCATCCAGTTTCCAAATGATGATCCGGGGAGCTTCATTATCCCATTTGACCTTGAACATTGAAGACATTGTAGCTAACGCGTCCGCTAACTGATTTTCTTCTCTTGGAAAGTGCTCAAAGGTTATCTCTGTGAAGTGGGGAATCAGGGTCAACACACATTCTTTGTAAGGAATCAGGTTTGGATGTTTCGTATCCCACTCTCCTTTGATCTGATTGATCACAAGAGCGGAATCTCCGAAAACACTTAGAAATTTGATCCTTAGGTCAATCGCAGCTTGAAGACCCATGATACACGCCTCATACTCCGCCATGTTGTTGGTACAGTTGAAACACAGCCGGGCAGTGAGTGGAGTATGAGTACCTTGAGGGGATATGATGATGGCGCCGATACCATTTCCCAAAGCATTGGAAGCTCCGTCAAAGTGCATGGACCATCGGGATCCTGGTTCAGGTCCTTCATCCGGTCCAGGTACTTCACAGTCAGTTACAATCATAATGCTTTCATCCGGAAACTCGAAGTTCATTGATTGGTAGTCATCTACAGCTTGATGAGCTAAGTGGTCTGCCAATACACTCCCCTTGATGGCTTTCTGGGTTGTGTACTGAATGTCGTATTCCGTCAAGATCATTTGCCATCTTGCAATCCTCCCAGACAGAGCAGGCTTTTCGAATATGTACTTTATAGGATCCATTTTTGAGATCAACAAAGTAGTGTGAGTCAGCATATACTGTCTCAGCCGGCGAGCAGCCCATACCAAAGCGCAGCAAGTTTTCTCAAGCAGTGAGTATCGGGTCTCACAGTCGGTAAACTTTTTGCTAAGGTAATAAATGGCATGCTCTTTTCGGCCAGACTCGTCATGCTGCCCCAGCACACACCCCATTGAGTTGTCAAGCACTGTCAGATATAGTATCAGAGGTCTCCCTTCAACCGGCGGCATAAGGATAGGTGGTTCTTGGAGATACTCTTTGATTTTGTCGAAGGCAGCCTGACATTCATCGTTCCAACGCACTACCTGATCTTTCTTCAACAGCTTGAAGATTGGCTCACAGGTAGCAGTTAGATGAGAGATGAATCGAGCGATGTAATTCAGGCGTCCTAAAAAGCCTCTGACTTCCTTTTCTGTCTTAGGAACTGGCATCTCTTGAATAGCTTTGACCTTAGCAGGGTCCACTTGAATACCTTTATCACTGACCACGAAGCCTAGTAACTTTCCCGATCTTACCCCGAAGGTGCACTTGTTCGGGTTCAATCTCAGCTTGTACAGTTTCAACCGGTCAAACAACTTCTGCAGGTGATCTAGGTGCTCTTCCTCAGTCTGGGACCTAGCGATCATGTCGTCCACATACACCTCTATCTCGTGATGGATCATGTCATGAAATAAGGCAACCATGGCACGTTGGTAGGTTGCCCCAGCATTCTTTAATCCAAACGGCATGACCTTGTAACAGAAGGTGCCCCACTGAGTAACAAACGTAGTCTTTTCCATGTCTTCAGGTGCCATCTTGATCTGATTGTAACCTGAAAAGCCATCCATGAAAGAGAACACTTTGTGCTGAGTTGTATTATCAACAAGGACATCAATGTGAGGTAAAGGAAAGTCATCCTTGGGGCTGGCCCTGTTCAGATCCCTATAATCGACACACATTCTGACCTTGCCGTCCTTTTTAGGTACCGGCACTACGTTAGCAACCCACTGAGGGTAAGAAGTCACTGCAAGGAAACCGGCATCAAATTGTTTCATGACCTCGGCTTTAATCTTCTCGGACATCTCTGGACGCATCCGACGAACCTTTTGTTTAACTGGAGGGCAGTCTTCCCTAGTCGGCAAGTGATGAACGACAATATCGGTATCCAACCCGGGCATGTCTTCGTAGGACCAGACAAAGATCTCCATATAGTCATGTAACATCTTGGTTAACCGTTGCTTCACGCTGAGCTTTAGGTTGGCACCAATCTTTACCTCTTTTCGATCTGCTTCAGTACCCAGGTTTATGGTTTCCACTGGCTCTTCATGGGGTTGAATTGCCCTCTCTTCCTGAAGCAACAGTCTAGCAAGCTCGCCAGGCACTTCGCAATCATCTTCACCTTCGTCTTCGGCTAAGTTGATCGGATTTTCGAAGTCATAATTGGCATTAGCAGAGCTGTTATCAGTGAGATCCAGAGTGGATTGGAACCTGTATGAGTGAGTGTGTGTGTAAATACAGCTGTTTTTGAAAATTATGTAAAGGAAAAGAAAGACAGAAAAGGAACACAATATTTGCAATGCGAAAAACGTCCAAGATTTTCATTCATGATGTATAAAATGGCAGTTTGTATGCCCTCACAAATAGAACCACGGTGCCTCGGGTAAGACACCGGGCCATAGAGTTTATCATTGTCTATTACAAAATAACAAAACAAGGAAATTTATTACTTAGTAACAAAAGAAACAGGGAGATTGTCCTTTGCGCTCCAATTGTTAAGTCCACCGTCAGTTGCTGGGTAGATCCAGCTATCGAACTCAGCTTCATCAACTTCCTCTTCATCTCCAATAGCATTTACCCCATGAGCAGGCA
Organism: Vicia faba; assembly: GCA_948472305.1. NCBI lineage: Eukaryota > Viridiplantae > Streptophyta > Magnoliopsida > Fabales > Fabaceae > Vicia > Vicia faba. The sequence goes on from OX451740.1 coordinate 819,234,201, forward strand.
GGGGAGCTGTCACCACATTAGGCTTGTCAGATGCCTCAAACTGTACCTCCTTAGTGTCAATGAGGTCCTGCAGCTTGTTCTTTAGTGCCCAACAGTCATCGGTAGAGTGCCCCGGGCTTTCTGAATGGTAAGCACAACGAGCATTCGGGTTGTACTTGGGAGATGCTGTATTTGGGAACTTTGGGGCCTCCCTGACAGTTACCAAATTGGTTGCGAGCAACTGTGGCAGGATCTGCGACAAAGTCATGCCTAAGCGGGTGAATTCCCTCCGGGGTCTTTCAGCTTTCTGAGAATTGTTTGGCCGGGGAGCGGCAGCAGGCTTAGCAATCATTACCGCACTGACAGATTGGCGGTGTTCATGTCTTTCTGATCTTCTGGAACCATACACGGCACTAGACTCCTTCTTGAATGGTTTCTTTTCAGAACTAGAGGATGATGCCCCCTTTGCAATCTTCCCAGACTTCAGCCCAGCTTCAATTCTCTCTCCAGTCAAGATTAAATCTGTGAAGCCAGCAGAAGAATTCCCAATGAGGTGGTTGAAAAATGGCCCAGATAGGGTCCCCAAGAACATGTCAACCAGCTCCCGATCAGTCAATGGTGGCTGCACCCTGCCAGCCAGGTCTCTCCATTTCTGAGCGTACTCCTTAAAACCTTCGCTTGCACCTAACGCCATACCCTGGAGTTGGGTACGCGTGGGGGCAAGGTCGGCATTATACTGATACTGCTTGTAGAAAGCAGTAGCCAGCTCCTCCCAGTTACGAACTTTGGTCCCATCCAGCTGATAGAACCATTCGAGATGAGTCCCTGAAAGACTCTCCTGGAAGAAGTGGATCCATAAATTCTTATCCGCGGTATACGGCTGAATTTTCCGAACATAGGACCTTAAGTGCAGCTTGGGACAAGACGCCCCGTCATACTTTGAGAAGGATGGTGCTTTGAATTTATGCGGGATAATCACACCGGTCGACAAACCCAGATCTCCGAAATCCAGCCCAGGTGCCTGTTGCACCTCCATAGCCTTCAACCTGTCCTCCAGTTGTTTGTACCTGTCATCTGCAGGAGGGTACTGCTCCTCATCAAAATCTGTCTCGTTGTCGGAGACGATCGGACTAGGAACCTTTACTTCTGCCTGAGAAGGACTCCTGCCAACAGAAGAACCAGCCTCTTCATGCTGCAGAGTATTACCCAACCTTCGGCCCGAGTTGAATAGAACAGTTCTTCTTTTCTTCTTCTTCTCCTTCTTCAGGAGCATAGTCTTCAGTTCTTCTTGGCCTTTAGCTAGACCCATGATTAGTTCTTGAAACTGCGCATTCTGCGCCTGGAGAGTCTTGATTGAAGTCTCTGTTGATTCAGATCCGGGATTCATGATGCTGAAATAAACAGCGAAGAACTGTAAGCAACCTGAAAAGGGGAAAAACCTGCTATGCGCATGATGTATGAAATGCGTATGCAATGCATTCAAGGGTTCGAAAGTTCAAATTTGTTGTAGACAAAAAGAACACACGTTATCATTAAAGAAATCATTGTTTAATACATCAAGGCCTCATGGGCAAAAGTACAAAAATCAAGTCAATCCCAAAATTCACTGCGCATCCTCTTCGGAGCTATGTAGGTGTTGAGATTCCTCTCCTCATGCAACAGGCGAGTGAGCTCCAGGACCTTCTTTTCACTGGCATGCAGACTAGTCTCAAGAGAATTCCGCTCCTCCTTAAGCTGGATCCAGCTCTTCTGCATCTCTTCCCAGGACGTGGGCATATCAGGGTGCTGAATAACATGAGACACTTCCCCTTCCAAGACAGGCTCTTTGATTACTGGCAGCATGTGAGGATAAGGCATCACTAACTTCTGGGAGCGGGCGCGTACCCACTTGAGATAAGGCTCCAAAGGGATGGAGTTCCTGTGCCCCAGTGTTTTGCTGTCTATCCTACTGGGCATCCCCCAGGCTCTGATAAATCTCTGGCGAAGTCCTTGAGTATCGCTGTCGAAGTCAAAAACTATGTCAGGAATTAGCATGTCATGAGGACCATCCCTCCGAGCATAACCAAACTGTCTCCAAGCCAGGCATGGGCTATAAGTAATACCTCCTCTGATTCCAAGTAAAGGAACATTAGGGTACTCCCCACAACGATCAATGATAGTGACATCTCCTCTGGACCTAGGACACCAATGTATATCTGCATGCGTAAGAGTCATCAATCGTTGTGACCATCTCAAACCCCGCTCATTTTTCAAGACTGATTGGGGAAGGTGCGAAATAAACCACCTTCCCAGGAGAGGAGTGCAACACATAAGGACACCTCTTTTTCTCATGGTTCGAGTGTAACATGAGTGAAGGATGTCCCCCAGCAATGTAGGTATAGGATTCCTGGACATAAAGATCTGAACGGCACTGATATCAATGAGCTGATCTGGGTTAGGGAACAATACCAAACCATAAACAAGGAGGGCCACAATCTCTTCAAAAGCTTGCAAGTCAAGGGAGTTCCAACATTCATGGGCCTTTTCAAAAAGAAACCTGGCTAAGAACCCTTTGATACCACTTCTAACTTCCCAATGTCCCTTGAGGTCAGATGACTGTAGGTGCAAGGCTTTAGCAATCTCTTCAAGCTTAGGTTCCTTTTCTGTACCGTTGAAGGGTAGCTGATCAAGGATAGGGATCTTCAGGAGCCGGGAGAACTCCTCCAATGTAGGTACCAACTGATAGTCCAAGAAGGTAAAGCAGTGATGCAGAGGGTCAAAGAATTGGAACAAGACCTTAATCATATCCTCCTCAATGTTGGTGTTGACCAAGCTGATGAGGCTTCCATGCCTTTCACTGAATGAAGAGTTCTCGGGAATCCTGGATATAAGCTCCTTAAGCTGAGGAGGTACCCTTACAAGATTGACTTGAATTGTCTTTCTACGAACAGTTTCCATGTCCTACAAAACAAGAACAAAGATGAAAATTCGAACCCCTGAAATGGTTAGTCAATGCGTATGATGCTGGATGATGTCATGATGCTATGATTAAACACACCACAGATATTTACAAAGACAAACATGTAGGGCAAACAAGGCACACAAGACAAGCCCTTAAGGTTTAAGGCCAGCATGGGGTCTGGGTAGTACCCTCTTGAAGTTGGTGGGTTCAACCTGTCCTAATCAAAGTAACCGGGTTCTAAGGTTCCCAATATCACGGGATTGCTTTCATTGTTCATCGTTTCGATTTAGCCACTGAACTGGCGACCGAAATATTCCAGGAAAGCAATCCTCAATTGAGTGTAGTATCGAGTATCAACCAACCTCGGACTGCACCAAAGTCAGTTATCTCACTACCCTAAAGAGGCCAAGATAGTTCAATTAAGGTTCCTAAGGTCTGTTGATGCTTCACGACACCACGCGGAGGCCCCGTACTCTCCTTGACTGAACTCAAGGGTTACCGGTACACACCAAAGTGCCACATCAACGTAGCAGACTGTTTCAACCATGTCGGTATACCCCGCACAGTTCCCTCACAGCCTTGTTGCTACTTTCTAAGAAAGGTATCCCCCAGATCCGGGTTTAGGATCTATAGAACTCCCAAGCAACCCACAATTTAAAGCACACAAGGAAAACAATTGAAAACATAGTTATAAGCTAGCCCTAAGGTACACCTCACTTTAAAAGATTTGTCCCCAGCAGAGTCGCCAGTTCTGTGATCGGTGGATCTGGAACTGACTGTTTAACGCTGGTTCGCGAGAATGTCGCGGAAGCAAGAGTCGCCACCGTCTTTTATTTTCTCCAAATGGAAAGGACAAAAGCACAGAAAAATTCCTTAAAGAGATTGCTCTCGGTTCGGGAGGTAGGTTATAGAAAGGGAAGGTGTTAACACCCTTTCTATCCATGGTTATCCATGGGCTCTTAGATACTTGCTCACTTGTGTTTTCAAAAATGGTTTGCTTGCTTTTCAACTGTGGGTTTTAAAAAGTTTCTTTGAAAATTCCAGTTCGACTCTTGTATCGGTTCTCAAGAGTGTTTGAAAAAATGCTTTCGAAAGCTTTTTGAAAATGTGTTGGTGTGAAAAGTATTTTTGATTTGTTTTAAAATTTAGAGCAAGTATCTAGAGTCGTCTACCTACCCTAAGGAATTCGTCTGTGTAAATGTCCTTTAAAGTAGTGCCATCCCACCATTGAGAGGTAGGTAGCACCACCGTTGGAGGTGTTCGGGTCAATTCGAGGTTCGGGACATGGTGATCACCAGAGCAATGGGAAGACACCTTAGAAGCTACCCTCATGCCAGGTTCCCGGATCATGAGGACTTACTAAGACATCCTCTACTCGACGATCACCTTTCGAGGCAAGGCAACAGTGAGGCGTACCCTAGGGGTGGTGTGTGCGATTCGTGTGTCGTTTTCAGATATTTTGTCTTGTTAGGTTATTGGTGATCTAACGTTTTGTTTTTATTTTTGTCATTCATTCTTGCATGCATTTATTTAACAGTTAAAAAGTGCGGAAAGATAAAATTCCTAAACTATTACAAAGGCGCGGGTCCACATCGCCAAATTTAATCCAGGACCCGATTTGACATAAAATAAAGAAATAAAATGCGAGAAATATAAAATTACACGGCTTTGGGAGAATTACATTAATATTATACGAAATAAAATGCGCGAATTGGAATTAAAATTGGAAGCGAGGGCGTTGGACCCTTTTGGAATTAAATTGAAATTAAAAATTAATTAATTATTTATTGAAATAAAAGAAGTGTTTTTTTAGGTTTTTTTGTATTTATGAAATAAGAAAATTAAAATTAAAATTAAAAGAAACCCTAATTCTAAGTTATTTTTAATTATTTGAGAAAAATGTTAAAGTTTAACTTAATTTACTAAAGAATTTATGTACATGTTTATTTACAAAATAAATTAGTAGTTAATAATAATAATAATAATGATGAGAAAATTATTTATTAAAAAAAATGATGAAAAAGTAAAAAACCCTAATTTCTACATATTTAATTTATTAAGAAAAATATTAAGGTTTTGAAACCTAAATTAATCTAATTAATTGTTTAAAGTTTATTTACAAAAATAATAATAGTAAAATTAATATTAATAAAATAAACATTTTTTTTTATTTTTCTATATTTTATATTTATTATGAAAATTATTTTATGGAATTAAAAGAAAACAATTAAAAAACAATTAAAAGAATAAAAAGGAAAAACAAATAAAAATTAAAAATTGAGCAAACCATAAGGGGTGTCTGGCCCAAGGGGAGGTTTTTTGAAGTATTGACTCCTGAGTACCGTGGTCTGCATTCTTTGGCCATTGGATTGAGTTTCATGCATAAGTTGTTCTACTTTGGCCATTTGGCTTTTGGCTTTTGACTTTTGGCCATTTGTGTTCTGGCTTCAACGTTCCTTTAATGTCTGGCTTAATGTCTGCCTCGCCATGTATTGGTGTCATGCATAAGTTTTTCTAGTCTGGCCATTTGGCTTTTGGTTTTTGGCCTCAACGTTCCTTAATGAACCTGCTTGGGATCCTGTCTAAATCTGCAGTGTTGAATCTCACGAACACATCAAATAAAATCATAAAATGCAAATAAAACCAATATATGAAGAAATTTAATGTTTAGGCACAATATGGCATGTATGAATGATTATATCCTTTTGATCATGGAGATCAAATCAACCTTACCCTTACTGAAAAACTAGTGACATGAATGCTTTTATGCCCTTTGGATCATGGAGATCAAGCCAGCCTTACCTTTACTGAAGAAGTAATAAGATGTTGGTTTGTAACTGAGATGGCTTGTTTGTAGTGAGAGAGGGATTTGTAATAAGGATTTCAAGGTTTTTAGGGTTCTTGAGAGAATTTGATATTCTGACAGCGTTGTGGCAAGGGTTTTTTCTCTCTTTTTCTCCTCTCCTTTTTTTTTCCCTGGTTTGTGTGAAAAGAAAGTGATTATATAATGGAAATTAGGGTAAAGCAAATGGGTTTTGAATGTGCAATTGGGCCTCCAATATTCACTTGAATTCGTCACTTTCCAGGCTAAATCGCAGGGACTTAAGTGCATTTTTTGAAGTTGAAATGTGAAGACAAAATGTAGCCGGCATCGAGAACTAACTCCTGTCCGAAAATCGACTCAATCGGATAAACGGTGAATTAGTTATGAATTTTTGAAGTTTCAGCTCAGACAAACTTATTTTGGGCTTCAGTGTCGACTCTGACACGTTCTTCAATAAAAAACTGGTATTGATCGGTGCATAATTTGGTCTCGACTTTTGAAGCAAAGTTGTAGATCTATGAGTCAGGGACCTTGTGTAAAAATATGAGCCCAATCCGATAAAAATTGACCGAGTTATGAATTTTTGAAGTTTCGGCTCAGATGAAATAATATTCAGCATTCAGGATTTTCAGCGTCTCACGCACTCTGAGCAAAAAACGAAGGCCTTTTGAATACCGTTTGAACTCAATACCTTCTGTGAAAATGTAGCCAACTCAATTTGTGAAATTTTGGCGCCGGAACCAGCTCGATACGATGAAAATCGGCCAAGTTATGATTTTTTGAACATGACGCAAATAAACTTCTGTCACAAATTTTCTGCACGAAAATACTTGATATATCCACATTTTTGAAGACCTTCTGATCGAAATTGGCTTCCAGCCGTGAGAGATGAAAACGTAGATAATGTCAAGACGGAATTTTGGCCACCGGAACGGGTTCAAAACGAGCCACGATCTTCAAGTTATGAATTTTTTAGCGCATAAAAACTGCACTTTCAGCACACTTTTTCACCATATTTCTTCGAGAAAACTCACACATTCGGATACCTTATTTAAAGAATTGACTCTTGAGCCGAACCTGAATTTGAGAATATGTTATCAGAGATATCTTGGCGAAAGAATACCTGAATATGACGCGCCGGGTTGGACTTGTGAATTTTTCTTGAAATATTTTGAGAAATATGGGAGGGCAAATTTTGGGGTACAACAGGCATCCATATCAAAAACTCGATCAGAGTGCACCTCGGGAAGGTTATCCATCTCTTTTATCCCCATTCAGGATATATAGGAATTAAATTCCCCAGTAGAGCGATGAACGACCAAGGTTCCTAAACTCTTCTCCCCAAACAGAAATCAACAAACAAGAAAAGCACACAATGCCTTAGGTTTAGACTTGCGTGGGGTTTATAGGTGAGTACCCTCTTGAAGTTTAGTTGGTTCAACCTTTCCTAAAGAAAGTAACCGGGTTCTAAGGAATCTCAATATCCCTGATCTTTCTTCATCAAGCATTGTTTTAACTCAAGCATCCAAACTGCGGCTAAAATATCCCGAAAGTCCGATCTCAATAAGTGTAGTATTGAGTATCAACCAACTTTAGTCTTTTTCAACTAAGTTTCTACGGTCAGTTAGTGCTTTATGACACCACACAATGGCCCCGTATTCTTTTTGGCTGGACTCAAGGGACACCGGTACCAACAAATGTGTCACACTAACATAGCCATCGCTTCAACCATGTCGGTATTACACTACATAGTCCCCACAATCTATTTCTACTTACCTAAAATGCCCCAATTTGGGTATAGGATCTATACAAGAAATAAACCCAAGCAAAACCCCAAAATGTAAAGCATACAAATCAACCAAGTAAGGCAAATAAATATGATCTAGCTCTTAAGGTAACCCCACTTTCAGTTTAATCTCCCCAGCAGAGTCACCAGTTCTATAATACAGTGGGAGAACTGACTTAAGTGTTTTGCGTTTTATCGCAAATGTTGCGGATAGCAAGAGTCGCCATTGATTTTTCTTTTCCAATAAAGGAAAGGGTGAAATGAATAGGAAAAACCTTTTGAGAATTTTTCTTGAGTTTGGGGGGTAGGTTATGAAAAGGGAAGCTGTTAGTACCCTTTTCATCCATAGTTATCTATGGGATCTTAATTGCTAACTCACTTTGAAATGCTTTGTGTTTGTGTAAGTTTGAAAATATTTTGAAAACGCCTAAGTTCGGAAAACTTTGCAATGATTCTCATATCGTTGAGAATGTATACAAAGTGTTGGTTTTGAAAATATTTGTTTGAAAAGGGAATGTAAGGCAATTTTGTAATGATTCTCGTATCGTTGAGAATGTATACAAAATGTTTGTTTGAAAAGTGTTTGAAATTGTGAGGTGTAAAGATTATTTTAGTTTGCGGGCAAGAAATTACGAGCAATCTACCTACTCAAAAAGTATTTGTTCTTATTCTCCTCCTTTAGATAGTGATTGTCTACCATTAGTTGGTAAAGAGCCTTATCATTGGATGTGAGGGACAGGCGTGGGTCATCTTACAGTCATAGAAGGAAATTTGTAAGATGGTTTGGCAATTTTCATAAGAGACTAAGATCATTTACTGAAGGCAACATTGAAGGGTCATCGAGGTACTATGATCTTTTATTCGAGGGTCTTTGCTAAAACATCCCACGTTCGAGGGACATGACTGTTTTTATCCGAGGCAACAAGTGTGGGTTACCCTAGAGGTGGATGTGTGCAAAGTGTATTGGATTTTAAGTCTTGTCATGCAAACCCTAATTATTAACAATAATAAGGAAAGCGATAAATTGTCGAATTTCAATATCCTACGCTATTACAACGCTTTGGGAATGGGGGTACAATTTGTGAATAGAGAAAAAAAGCAATAAAGTCTAATTATCTATTACAAACCAATGATTATGAATAATAATAATAAAGTGTACAAAATGTAAAGAGGAAGAAAGAGATTATTTTTTAGGGTTTTTGATAGAAAGGAAAAGATTTTATAGTTAACCTAATTAGATTAATTTATTTTAATTACAAAATAGGTTAATTAATTATTTAATCAAAACTTAAAATCTAAGTTAATTGAAGTTAAGAAAAAATTAAAACCTAAGTCTAAATAATTTGTTTTAGAAAATAATCTGAATGTTAATACTAATTTGTAAAAGAAAATAAAATTCAATTTAATAAAATAAAATGAAATAAAATACCTAAATTAAAACATTTTTAATTTAATTAAGAAAATATATTTTTTGGTATTTTTTGGTTTAGATAAAATAAATAAATAAATGAAAATAAAGAAAATATAAAAGAAATAAAAATAATTGGGCCTGGGTGTCAAAAGAAAAATGGGGGTTTAAAAGTAGCAAACAGGCCCAATTCAATTTTTGTTTTGAATAAAAAATAATTAAAAAAAAGAAGTGGGCTTGCGCCGTGTTTAGTAAAAAGGGGGTATTAGGAAGAAGTTCAGTCAAAGGCCCAGAAACAAAGTCCAAGCGCTTGCTGATCCTGTGGGGATGGCCTTCTGAGGTGCATCCTACGCTTGTTTTGTGGAGTGTTGGATGAAATGCTTGGTTGATTTTATGGTGTTGATATGAAGTCCATGGTAGACACGCGTACTTAGCTTGTATTGAATATGTAATGGAAATGTTAGAAAAAACCAAAAGAGTGCCACTGGGGCTCGAACCCAGGTCCCTATAGGGTAATGCCTTATACGTGCACGCTCTGCCACTGAGGTGGCTTTTACATATGGTAGTAATACAACTTTCACTAAATATAAAATAAACCCAATTCTGAATTTGAAAATGACTTCATCCTCAACCTTGCGCGCGCAGAGAAGAACACCACCATGGCCAAAATTGTAACTTCTTCATTTCTCAACCATTTTCAAAATTGTAAACATGAAAGTTGTTCCATTTTTTACAACGAATCCAACCATATAAATAACTAAAATTATAAATCAAAGATGAACATGAATTTTTTTTGGTACCAAATAAAACCTAATTTTTTCAGGAAGTTCAAACTCAAAATTCACATCAATCAGGCAACATAAATGAAAACTAAAGGCATGGTTAGCTTCAGGGCAATGGTGTCTACATTTTTCATTCATAAAGTAACCATTAATGATGCTTGTAGAGAGATAGTTCAAAGTTTAGAAAACTTACCTAAAAACTGGAAATCGTGTATGGAGTTTGAGCACCCTTGGAAGTGTGGTGATGATTTGGATAGCTTCACTGGACTCCTAAGAAGCTAATGCAACTGTTACTTTATGCTAAAAGTTCCTGAATCGTGCTGGAGAAGTCAAGTTGCAGGTTTGAATATTTGAAAATGGTTGATGATGAAGATGAAGTTACAATGCTGAAACAGGGATGTGGATGAGTTATATATGAGGTATGAAAGCTTCGTGATTGATTAAAAGTGAAAACACACGAGTGGATTGTGAGATTAGGGTTCAAAGTCATAAATGACAAGTTATGGAGGTTATTGTGAAAATTAGGGTTTGAGAGAGTTTGAGAGGTTTAGAGGGTTTGTAAACTCGTGGTTAGCTTGCAAATGTTCCCTCTATTTATAGAGAAAAAATTGTAGAGACTCTAGTGATCAGAAATCAAAGATCACATGTTATGGTTATGTGACTTGATTTTGAAGCAACTTTGACAAACATTGTTCCAATGCAATGGTACAAGGGTTTATAGGATGGCTAGAGACTTTAAACATGTTGAGTCTGAGCATACATGTTGAGTGTGATCAAAACAAACAAGTTAGAGGCTTAAGACAAGTTGACTTTGTGATTAAAGTCACTTTTCAAGAATGGAAATGGTGCCTTTCTTTCAAAAATGGAAAATTGCTTTGGAAAATGGCTTAATCACTTGGATCATACCTGAATCAATTGTGTAAACAATTAATTATGGAGTGATTTACAGGTTAGAAGCATGCAAAGCAAGATTATGCAGTATAGGTTTGAGATTTTATGAAGTGTTCTTCATGAAAATGCCTTGTAATTCAAGAATGGATGCTCAACTTGTTCTCTTCGAATATCTTTGCTTAAGCATGATCTCTTCAAGTTCTTGGACATTTTGGAAAGCTTGAAACATTTTCTACAACCTTCATGTTGACCACTTGGGCTAAATAAACTTGGAACTTGGTGAAAAATTTCCAAGAAGTTGGGACAAAAAATCTGCCTAACTTGATGAAAATTTCACTAAGTGTTTTAGTAAAAATGTCATAACTTCATGAGCCTATATCTTCAAATCTAAGCATTTTTTGGACATCAACCCTAAGGGAAAAAGTTGTAGAATTCATCTAGATCTTGAAATTTCATGTTGAAAGTTTTCCTTGAATCATCTTGCATCATGGTGAAAAATTGTCATGAAGTAGTGAAATTATCAACGTTAAAAACACTTAGAATTTTTCTAAGTATTAAAAATCTTGACTTTTTGTTGACTTTTCGACTTTATTGATTCTTGATGATCAAGTTTGATATTTTTGAATGTCTTGATGAATCTTGATCTTTGAAATTCAATGTTGATCAAAAAGTCAAAGTTTGACTTTTTGTGTATTAATTGACTTTTTATCAGTTGATCCAATTCTCAACTATCAACCCTTTGATCTTGGGAAATTATTTGAGCTATGCAATTAGGTAAATATGTTGTGTTTGAGTCCTTGGGATCATGCTTCAAGCCATTAGGTCATGTGAAAAATCAGTGATTAGTCATTCTCAATCAAAACCCTAATTTTGACAATTTTGCCCCTTTGATCATTTGAGTGCTTTTTTTGAGGAATTGTGATCAACACTTGATCAATTGATGAATATGACTTCAAAATGTTTATGTTGGCCAAAGATCATGAAGTTTGACTATATGTTGACCATAATTGACTTTTTACCCAATACAACTGATTTTTAGTCATCTGAGCAATTGACTGAGCAAATTTGTGGTGCAAGGCTTGAAAATTGGTCTGAGTAATCTTGGAGACCTATAATGAACTCTAAAAGTTAAAACCCTAATTTAGACCTAATTCTTAGGAGGTGAGCTTGTCTGATCAACTCTTGAGGACCCTTGAGCATTTGAGATCTTTTGTGAGAAATGTCTTGAAGAAAAGGGAGGGCAAATTTTGGGGTACAACACATATGCATATTGTGATACGGTGGGAGAACTGACTGTGGTTTTGCGTTTGTTTTCGCAAATGTTTCGGTTGAGCAAGAGTCGCCACCGAATTTTTATTTTATCCTAAGGAAAGGTTTAAAAAGCACAGCAAAAACCTTTGAGATTTTTCGTGGGTTCGGGGAGTAGATTATAGAAAGGGAAGGTATTAGCACCATTTCTATCCATGGTTATCCATGGGCTCTTAGGTACTTGCTTAGATCAACTTGCCTTGGTTTTCAATTGTTTGAAAATGGTGCTTTGTGTGTGGTTTTGAAAATGTTTTGAAAAAGATGCCTTGTCTAGGCTACCCTTGTAACAATTCTTTACTCGAATGTTTTACAAAAGGTGTTTGTCTTTTTGAAAAGATGTTTCAAGGTTTTTTTGAAAGTTGTTTTGAAAGTGTTTGTGAAGTGTGGTTTGAAAAATAGGCAAGTGTTTTTGTTTTGCAAGTTGACAAGTACTTAAGAGCTATCTACCATAAAGTTCTCAAAGATTTTTGCTATGTTTTAACCCTTTTAACAATTTTGTTCCACCATTGCATTTGGTGGACAATCTTGTGTTAGGATGTGAAAGGGACGGGCGCGGGTCATCGTTTAGACCATAATTGCAATGGTGCCAAGTATCTTTGGGCAATTTTCCTTTAAGGGACTTGATCATTTTTAGGCAACTTTTCGAAAGCGTCATCGAGGGACTATGATCATTTGAATTGTGTTTGTTTTGCCCAAAGAGACCTAACATACAATATGGCCCATTATTGAAGGCAACAAGTGGAATACCCTAGGGGTGCAAGTGTGATTAGTGTTGTCCATTTTCATGCTTGTTTATCTTGAAATTAGGTCAAACTATTTTGTTGTTTTTATTTGCATACAAACCCTAATTCTAACATGGTATATTTAGAAAGCGTTAAAGTGCGAAAAGTAAAGTTCATACGCTATTACAACACAATATGGGAAGGGGGGTACAAATGTTCAAACGGGGGGATTTGACAAGGAATTTAAACCTAGCTATTACATCAATTTGGAATTATTTACAAGATAATTGATTACACAAATTAAATGGAAATAAAATAAATATGCAAGATGCAAAAAAAAATGTTTTTATGTGTATGAAAAAAAAGATTTTTATATGTCAAATAAACAAAATAAAAAGTATTATTTTTTTGGAGTTTTTTTATGTTTAGGGTAAAACCCTAATTTTATTAAGTAAATATATTAATTATTTAATATGTACAAATATTTATTTATTATATACAAAAATAAAATAAAAAGGAAGTATATTTATAAAAAAGTATTTTTTTTTGAAGTCAAATATTAATAAAAGAAAAATGTATGTATTTTTGTATTTAAACCTAAATATTCTAATAAATATATATATATATATTTGTATTATTTTCTAAATATGTATTATATGTACAAAAATAATAATATTTAATATCTATAAAAAAGGTATATTTTATATCAAATATTTTCAGAAGATAAAATAAAATAAAAAATGAAAAAATGAATGTATTTGGTATTTATTTCTAATTTCTAAAAAAAGTATTATGTATTTATTTACATACAAATATCAATATAAACAAATAAATGCCTAAAAAATATAAAAATGGTGTGAAAAATATTTTTTATATTTTTTATATTATTAGCAAAAATAAATAAGTCAGAATAAAAAAATAAAAGTCAAAAAATCATGCAAATAAGCAAAATGGGCCTAGGGGGTGTCAAAGTAAAAATAGTGTGTAAAAAGAAATAGCAAATCAGGCCCAGCCCATGAAGACCTTCTTCAACCTCCAGACTGTTCTTGTTCAAAAACGCGCGCTTGGTACATGAATTCAAACATCCTGATTCCTTGAGTTTTAACAAAAACTTACAACACCAAAAATGCTAAGCATTGAATCACGAATCCAGACATATAAAGAACTCATCCTAACTCTCAAAAATGAGAGAGAATTTCTTCTCCCCCAATTCCTGACCTAGTTTTTCTTCCATGTTCAGGCTTAAAATTCTCTAAGCATACATAATATAAATGAAATCTAATCACATGGGCATGTTCAAGGCTATGAATGTGACATGTTTTCTTCACAAACCTAAAGCTAACAATGCCTATATTGAGAGATAGAACTTCATGAATATACCTGTTCAGTTGGAATCGTGCCTTGCAATGGAGGAGCTTTCAGGGCAAAATGATGATTTGTACAGCTTGCCTGAAGTGTAGTGATGCTATTCCAATGCTTGGAGTGTTTTGAATCGTGTCAAATCAAGCTGCAGAAGTCCACCTGCAAGATTAGAAAAATGGAAATGGAAAATGGTGCTATGGCTGTTACAGTCTCAGTTCAAGGTTTGGAATAGTTTATGTGGATATTATGGAATGTGTTTGAAGTGTTTTTAGCAAGAATGCATGGAAGGTTTGAGCTATGGAACTCAAACTGCAGGGATGCCCTGTTTTGGGCAGTTCAATGGTGATTCTGAGTTTTGGAAGGCAATGGAGGTGGTTGACTCGTGTTCTAGCTCAGTTAGGATGTTTAGAAAGTGTACAAAGTTTTTGCTTAAGCTTCTTTGTGCTGAGATGAAAGTTGGTGTACAAAATGCAAGCTTTCTTACACTTTAAGCAAGAGATGGCAAGTTGGTGTTCTAGACCTGTACAGGCCCCCATTCTTTGCTGAACCACTTAGTCTTGATCAGTGCAATTAGTCCATAAACTTGTGCCAAAGATATCTTAACTGTACTTGCTTGGATTTGCTTTAGACATAAAGTTCACTTTTGCAAAAATGGATAAAATGCTTTATCTAAAAATGGATTAAACCTTTATGCAATGCTTGAACACATAGAATATGGTCTTGGAACAATGAGTTTGCATTAAATTTATGAGTGTAAAAGAGATTTAGGTCCTGTAATCAAGAAATGCATGCTGATTTGAAAATTGCCTAAGTGTATGAACATGGAATTTGGTCATGAACAAAGTGAGTTTTTCCCATATTGCAAAATTTGATTCTCTCTAACCATGAGGTTGTTTGATGAGTTCTTGGACATTTTGGAAAGCTTGGAATGTGTAATACAATCCATATTTGAAATGCAAATTGAAATGCCAAGTGGAAGTATGTGAAAAATGGTCTTGAAGTTAGGTAAAAACCTTGCCTAAAATAGGTCAAATTTTCTCTAAGTTAAGAATGGTTTGGTACCCTTGTTCCAAAAATTGTAACTTGAGATACAAGCTTCTTTTGGGAAAACTTTGTGAATAAAAGTTGTAGATTATGCAATAGGCTACAACTTTCATGTTTTGACTTTTGCTTGAATCCAAATGAATCTTGGTGAGAAAGTGGGGCAAAGTTAGGAAAAAATTAGGGTTTTTCATAACTTAGAAAAATTCTAAGTTATGAAAAATCTTCATTTCAAACCCTAATTTGCAATTCTTGATTTCTTGATGAACAAGTTTCATGATTTGGCATGTTTTGATGAAAAGTGAATCTTGACACTTGATTTTGACCAAAAAGTCAAAGTTTGACTTTTCAGTATACAGTCAAAATTGATCAATTGACTGGGAAATTCAACTGTCAATCTTGTGCATTTGGGATCTTTTGAACTTGTTGAGCATGTCAAGACAATTCCATGGGGTCCTTGAGTCCATATGTGAGCTTGGTTTGCCATTGGCTAGGTCAAACAGTCAAAAATTGCCTTTGTACAGTCAAAACCCTAAAAATGACCATTTTGCCCTTTTGATGATCTGATCAAATTTCTTATGGAATTGTGATCCAAACTTGATCAAATGGTCCATGTGAGTTCATAATGTTGATGTGGGTCAATTTTCATGAGATTTGACTGTCAATTGGCCACAGTTGACTTTTTCCCCAATACAGCTGATTTCTAGGTCAACTGTCCAATTGACTGGGCAAAACTTGGAATCAAGGCTTGAAACTTGATGTGAATAAACTTGGGAGTCCAATATGAAGCATAAAAGTCATCTTAGGCATTTTGGTCAAAACATCTTTGTGCAAACACAAACCCTAACTTGGGTCAACAGTGCAAGGAGAAGTCTTGAGCAGATGAAACCCTAACTGGATCTTGAGCTTCAAGGGCTTTGTGATGAGAAATCAATGAGAAATGGGAGGGAAAATTTTGGGGTACAACACATATGAAACACATATATCACTCTCTCATTTAATTAAAGAACATATTTATGCAATGCACTACATACATCATGAAATTTCATAAATACTAACTCTATCTTTTCAGGTTAAGTACATAAATAGACGAACATCATCAACAATTTTCTAACAGGTCGCAGAGTAATTCCTGAAACAGGACAAAGCGACTATCTACACACCATAAAATTAACTTTAGAGACTTAAGTACTTTCCCCAGAGAGACATCCTGAAAGATGTCTCTTCTAGATGAAGTCGGGCATAGACATCTTCTAGTGCATCATTCAGATGAAATCAAGTGTAGATTCCTTCTGAAACTCTTTTTGGAAAAAGTTAGGGGTAGACTCTTTCCGGTACATCTTCTAGATCAGATGAAATCAAGCGTAGATTCCTTCTGAAAATCTTTTTGGAAAAAGTCAGCCCTAGACTCTTTCCCGTATAACTTCTATCTCATATGAAATCAAGCGTAGATTCCTTCTGAAACTCATTTTGGAAAAAGTCAAGCATAGACTCTTTCCGGTGCATCTTTTAACTCAGATGAAATCAAGCATAGATTTCCTCCTGATACTCTTTTTGAGAAAATTCAGGCATAGACTATTTCCAGTACCTCTTCTAGTTTAAGTCGGGCGTATACATCTTCTGGTTCAGAGGAAATCAAGCATAGATCTCCTTCTGATACTCTTTTTGGAAAAAGTCAGACATAAACTCTTTCCGGTACATCTTCTAGTTGAAGTCGGGCATAAACATCTTCTGGTTCAGAGGAAATCAAACGTAGATCTCCTTCTGATATTCTTTTTGTAAAAAGTCAGGCGTAAAATCTTTCTAGTACCTCTTCTAGTTGAGGTCGGGCATATACATCTTCTAGTTCGGATGAAATAAAGCGTAGATTCCTTCTGAAACTCTTTTGGACAAATTCGGGCGTAGACTCATTCCAAACGTATCTTCTAGACAAAGTAGAGCATAGACTCATTATAGTATATCACTCAGGAGAAATCAAGCATATATTCACTCTGATATTCTTTTGGACAAAGTCGGACGTAGACTCATTCTACATACATCTTCTAAGACAAAATCAGGCGTAGACTTATTCTGATGTTCCTATCAACAGTTACTCTAGATGGAATCTATAATCCCATCTCTGACAACATCCCATCACTCTCCAAATGGCATCTTTAAGCTCATTCCCAGTATAATCAACCAACAGTGTTACTTCGTGCACAGGCGAGTGCAAATTTCTGGGCACTTAAGTGTTCAATCATCTTCTACCTTCAAGTCACGAATGGCGGAGATACCAATCTAACTCTTAAGGTTTAAGAAGATTGAACAGGGGCAGCTGTTGTTCCCCAAAATTTTACCTCCCATTTTTCTTCAAGACATTCTCAAAGGGTCCTCAAATGCTCAACGTGGCTCAAGAATTGATCAGAAAAATTCTACTCCTAAGCAATGGGTCCACAACTAGGATTTGGTATTTCTCAAGGAAGATTTGATTTTCAAGGTCTCAAATGGTTTTCATGGTTCTCCATAGGTCTTTAAAAATTCTCATGTCAAGATTCATGCCTTGCATCACAAGTTTTCTCAGTTAATTACTCAGATGATTAAAAAACAATTGTATTGGATAAAAAGTCAACTATGGTCAACATACAGTCAAACCTCAAGATTTTTGGTCAACATCAAAATTTTGAAGTGATTTTCATCATTTGATCGAGGGTTGATCATGATTCCTCAAGAAAAGCCCTCAAATTATCAAAGGTCAAAATTTGCCAAATTAGGATTTTTTTAGGAGAAGTCAATTCTCTACAACTTTGTATATCTATGCTCAAGTCCAAAAAATGCATCATTTGAGAGATATAAGCCAATACATTATAGGTCATTTCAAAAGTCAACAAAAAGACACTTTTTGTCAAGGCATCTTACATCAACATAAAGTCTTTAAAAGCAAAAATGATAAACATAGAGGTTATATAAGACATCTTGAGCTTTCTAAAAAGTCAAAGTTCACCTTGAAAAGATGAAAATTGAGTGAGTTATGACCATTGCAAGTTGGAAAAGTTTGAGCAAATCATGAAGACCAAATTAAGCAAGCTTGATATTTTGGGCTATTGGGTCATGGTTTAAGAGTCCAAACATGTGTTATAGTCTTCATACACATCAGAATTCATTCATACACCCTTTGACCTTGTTTTATTTTAATTATTTTTGATTTAATTCATTAATAATATAAAATAAATAAGACGAAATTATATCTTACTACAAGAGTCCAAGCCCATCATTTGGTTACCCCAAATTTCTCTATATATTCAGACATTGAGAGAGAACAACACGCACATGAAACCCTTACCCCAAATACTTGTCCAAATTTCCAAATAATTTCAAGAACTCTAAAGTTTTCAAACCCTTATTACACTACTGTGATCGGTGGATCTGGAACTGACTGTTTAACGCTGGTTCGCGAAATGTCGCGGAAGCAAGAGTCGCCACCGTCTTTTATTTTCTCCAAATGGAAAGTACAAAAGCACAGAAAAATTCCTTAAAAAGATTGCTCTCGGTTCGGGAGGTAGGTTATAGAAAGGGAAGGTGTTAGCACCCTTTCTATCCATGGTTATCCATGGGCTCTTAGATACTTGCTCAATGTGTTTTCAAAAATGTTTGTTTGCTTTTCAACTGTGGGTTTAAAAAAGTTTCTTTGAAAGTTTCAGATCGACTCATGCGTCAGAGTGTTTGAAAAATTGTTTTGAAAGCTTTTGAAAAGTGTCGGTGTGAAAAGATTTTGATTTGTTTTGTTTTTAAAGAGAGCAAGTATCTATGAGTCGTCTACCTACCCTAAGGAATTCGTCTGGGTAAATGTCCTTTAAAGTAGCGCCATCCCACCATTGAGAGGTAGGTAGCACCATCGTTGGAGGTGTTCGGGTCAATTCGAAGGTTCGGGACATGGTGATCACCAGAGCAATAGGAAGACACCTTAGAAGCTACCCTCATGCCAGGTTCCCGGATCATGAGGACTTACTAAGACGTCCTCTACTCGACGATCACCTTTCGAAGCAAGGCAACAGTGAGGCGTACCCTAGGGGTGGTGTGTGCGATTTGTGTGTCGTTTTCATTTGTATTTGTCTTGTCATGTTAAAGTGATCTACGCTTGATTTTATTATGGCCATTCATTCTTGCATGCTTTGTTTAACAGTTAATATTTGCGGGAAAGGTAAATCTAAAGCTATTACAAATGGCGCGGGTCCACATCGCCAAAATTAAACCGGACCCGATTTGACAGAAAATAAATAAAGCAAATAAAAGTGCGAAAAGTAAATGTTACAACGCTTTGGGAGAGATACATAATTATTTAAACGAAAGAAAATAAATACGCGAATTAAATAAATTACGAACGAGGGCGTTGGACCCTTTTGCAAAAAATTAAAGTTAATGAATTTAATTAACAAAAAAAAGATTAAATTAATGAGGAATTAAAATTAAAAATTAAAAGAAATTATTTTTGGGTATTTTTATGTTTTTTAAGATTTAATAGAAAAAAGAATTAATTAAAATTAAAATTGAATGCAAACCCTAATTCTAATGGCTTTTAAACTTATTGTGAAAATATTAAATTAAAATCTAAATGAAACCCTAATTAATTGTGTACAATTTTAATTATGAAAAATAAATATAATAAATATTATTATGGTAAAAGGGAAAAGGAAATAAAAACAATAATTAAACCTAATTCTATATTTTTTTGGATTTTTGTTATGAAAAGAATTTAAATTGTAACCTAATTTAAGACTAATTTTACATGCAAATTTATTTACAAGAAAATATTGAAAATAAAATATTTATGTTTTTTATCTTTTCTGATTTTTTAGGTATTTTTCATATTTTGTAAAAAATAATTAATTAAATTGATAAAACAAATAAAACAATAATTGAAAATAAAATATAAAAATATAGAGAAGGCAAACCAGGGGGGGTTCAGGCCCCAATTGTGAGGTTAAATTTGTGAAATTCTGGCCCATTTAGTATGACCTTCTTTGACTTTTTTGCTAGCATGCTGGTGCATTGACTGGGATTTACCATATGCCTCAATTCTTAACCTTTGATCTGAGTTTCATTGGACGCGTGGTCATTGGATTTGGAAGGTGTATGGTGGACCACGTTACTGAGCCTGCACATGAACGCTTAATTGGGAAAAACAAATGGAAAGAATGAAGACCTGGGATCGAACCCAGGTCATATGTGATACCAGCGCTATCGTTTGCCATCTGAACCAAACAACATATGTTAACATATTATAACAAATAAATAATAAAAAGAAAAATAAACGCGTTAGTGGATCCAGTGCGCCAATTTTCAAACAAGCTAATCATGTTTTGCCAACGCATCATCCTCTTCATCGTCCCTGTAACATAAAGCATTAGGCAACAGTTTTGCACGCATCCCCTTAGGCCAGCTACCAGAAAATAGCGAATAGACCTATAACGTTCATAAATTAGGCGCGATAAGTGATTCTTCTTCGTCTCTATGCGCTGAATCCAACCATGGTATTGAAGAGGTCTAATTTTACAGCACCTGAAAACCCCTAATTTGAAGGTTCAGAAACCCTAAAAAAGCATCAATGGCAAACATCCATATATGGCACGAAAACAAAATTAGACGACATGGTTAGCTTCAGAACACGTTTATTAGTATGAATGCATAAAAAAAAACAATGGAGATGCTTGAAACATGAAATACGATTATGCATTTTTCTGGAAACCGTTTGAATCCAATCTACCAATTCTTGGAGTTTGAGTTGATGTTTTGGATTGGAACGTGTTCAGGGAGACTTGAGGAAGCCAATGGAATGAATATTAGGGCTTGAATCGACCTAGAACACTGATTTCAGTTTTGAGTTTTATGGAGTTTTTCCAAGTTTGTCAATGAGGTTTCTTGCGCAGTTTTTAGTCTCTGGGCATTAGGGTTAGGTTTCTGATTATGTAGTGAAGCTATTAGGTTAACAAAAAAAGAGCAAATCCAATGAATTAATGGTTTTTGCAAATTTGATTTCATAAGATCTTTCCATATCTTTTTCACATGTATTTTTGTGTCAATTAGCCTAAATCAAACCAAATCTTTCCATGTTGGGATGTGCACGAAATATTGAGGCTGAAATGTGTACAAAAAGATTTGTTAAGGCAAGTTTGATATTTTTCATGTATTTAAATAATTTAAATGAATTAATATAACTAATAATTCAAATAAATAAATAAAAAATGAGAAAATACTTCCCTTTGGGCCAAGTGGTCGTGCACATGCTTGGAATGATGAATCATGGAAGAAAAATGGGCCCATTAGCATTTTTAGGTCATTTGAATCAATGTTGACTTTTCAAAATATCCAAAAATTTCCCAACTTCCACAAGGCATAACTTGCTCAATGTTTAAGCTTTTCTCATGTTCTTGGACATTTTGGAAATGTCTTTGAGTCCTCTAACCAATGCCTTTGGTCCCATGTCATTTTGATTTACCAATCTCAAGTTATGGCCTTTGACTTAAAGTCCCTTTTTGTTGACTTTTGAAAATGACCTATAATGTTGAAATTGATAACTTTTTGTGAGAGCATTTCTTGGACTTGAAGTATGAAGATGAGTTGTAGGAAATGTCTTTCTCTTCAAAATGAGCTTTGGATGGAATTTTTCTGATAATCCATGTGAAAGTTATGTCCTGGTCAATTTCAGTTGACTTTTTCAACTGTCCAAATAAGGAAACTTTTGCATCTTGATGATTTTCTTAGCCAAATTTTGAGAATCATGATCAAGCATTGATCAAATGATGTTTGTGGCTTCAAAATGATATGTTGACCAAAAATTTGAACTTTTGACTGCCAAATGACCATTTTGCCCCTACAGTTGACTGTAGTGCAATTTTTGAGCTGAATGCCTTGAAACTTGATATGAGGATACTTGACCATATTTGTAGGCATATGAGACTTGATTGGACCTTTGAAAACTTCCTTTCCTTGATCAGCACACAAACCCTAGTTTTGACTGTATAGGAGACCTTTGCACTGGGCAACCCTTGGGGAATTTTGCAGCTTGGCTTGGCAATTTTTTTGGAGAATATGGGAGGGAAAATTTTGGGGTGCAACAGTTGCCCCTGTTCAATCTTCTTAGACCTGAGGATGCAGATTGGCTGACGTGCCTTTCGTAATCCGAGGGTAGAAGATGATTGGACACTAGAGTGCCCAGAAATTTGCGCTCACATGTTAGCAGTGTGATGGGTGAATGGGCTTATAGATGCCATTTGGAGATTATTGGATAGGATGATGGGCTTATAGATGCCATCTGGATGTTGATCGCGTAAGAGATTCCTTAGTGAGAACTTGCATACCTGCAAAAGAAAAAATGAGTACCTGACACGTTGCAGGAGCTGATTTTTTAGATGCTTGGTATAGATGTGTCCTGACTGGTTACAGGAGCTGGATCTGGAGCTTCAAAAGATGATGAATGAACCAGGTATGGTTACTGCCTTAGCATGAATGGTAAGAGAACCTTGGGTGATTTTAACTTCAACAACGCTCGTTGAGAAAATCTTGGTGGGAAATACCATCTTCGCAGGATCGGAACGAGAACCATAGGCTATTATAATCTGAAAGGGAATCACCTCACTCGCTGTTGGAGAGGGAATCATAGGAAAAGGAATTGTCACCTCACACTCACCGTCGGAGAGGGAACCATAGGAGAATATCACCTCACACTCACCGTCGGAGAGGGAAACATCTGAAAAAGGAATTACCACCTCACACGCCGTCGGAGAGGGGACCATAAGAGACTATCACCTCACACTCACCGTCGGAGAGGGAAACATCTGAAAAAGGAATTACCACCTCACACACTTGTCGGAGAGGGGACCATAGGAGACTATCACCTCACACTCACCGTCGGAGAGGGAAACATCTGAAAAAGGAATTACCACCTCACGCACTTGTCGGAGAGGGGACCATAGGAGACTATCACCTCACACTCATCGTCGGAGAGGGAAACATCTTGAAAAAGGAATTGCCACCTCACGCACTTGTCGGAGATGGGACCATAAGAGACTATCACCTCACACTCATCGTCGGAGAGGGAAACATCTGAAAAAGGAATTACCACCTCACGCACTTGTCGGAGAGGGGACCATAGGAGACTATCACCTCACACTCACCGTCGGAGAGGGAAACATCTGAAAAAGGAATTACCACCTCACGCACTTGTCGGAGAGGGGACCATATGAGACTATCACCTCACACTCATCGTCGGAGAGGGAAACATCTGAAAAAGGAATTACCACCTCACGCACTTGTCGGAGAGGGGACCATAACTTCTGCTGAGTCTTTATCAGAAAAATCTGTTGGGAGTCGATTTAGCTGGACTAGAGAAGGTCTGGGACTGGATAAGAAATCTTTTGAGTCGATTAACTGAACCGGTCTAGGTCTTGAAATATGATTGAGAATTTCAACTGCATCTTTCCTGAAAGGTAAAGGTCAGTCATATGCAATGCATGATATGGATCAAGCAATGATGTTCTCAACATAAATGAGATTTGTATGACATAATGCGTCTATGCATGCTATAATGATGTATGTGATATTTTATGAATGTATGTTTTCGTCTAGGAAAGTAAATCCTTGACGGGCGTCGGGAAGTCATATCCTGGGCTGATGTTGAAGAATAGATTTTGCTTCCGCTGGGGATGATAACTGCAAGAATACCGGTAGAAGATGACTCCGTTGAGGAATAGACTTGACGAATGGAAGATTCTGTGGGGAGAAAAAGATACTCTAGCGACCATGCTGGGAAGCAATACTCTGTGGGAAGAGGGATGCCTTGCTGAGTGTTGATAATAATGTGCTGGGGATACTCTTGCTGTGTTGGAAGTATGATGGACTTCGCTGGGGTAAGAAGACTTCGTCGGGGACGCTCTTTCCATGGCTTTTGGCTGAGGATAACCCAGTTATATCCTGTTACGGAAATAACTCTTTAAATCAAGCCGGGCGACGCGTTCGTGTTCTGCGAGGATAAGCTTCCAGAATCTACTGGGGATAAGCTTACTGCTTGGGGGAGATGAATTCCATTTCCTGGGGACTAGATTGGATTCTCCTGGGGAGGTTTGATGCTGCTGGGGAATGTTGAGATCTGCTGGAGGATACCCAACTTCTTTAAGTTTGATAATAGCTTGAGGAGAGTATACTGCTTGCCGGCTCACTCTCTGGGGAGTTGGGATGTACTGGTTATGTTCTTTAGCTGTACCTACCTTGCTACCTCGGAGGACAGAACAATTAGATTGCTTAGACAACTCTTTATTGCCCCTATTTCTGATGTGGGAGAGGAAGACCTGTGAGGTACTGATAGTCGTTGATGGGCCAACCTTCTTCTGGTAGGCAGGTGACGAGATGCCGGGACATAGTCGTACGCTTTTGATCCCTAACTTTTGCCTGGACCGCCCTTTCGGGTTTTCAGTCCACCAGGATACCCATTTTTGCCCAAGCCGCCTTTTCAGGTTTTCGACTTGCCGGGTGTACAGATTTTTTTCATTTCATCCCTTCATTTTGCTCGAACCCTTTTGGTTCGCCGGGAAGCCCTTATTTTTGCCTAGGTGTGTCAACCTAGCGGGTCTTTGATTATGCATAGTATTTTTTCGACTATGTCCGTTCTCAGAAAGTAGGGAGTTGCCCCTGTTAGAAGTGTTTTGTCATGCCACCAGAAGGTATTTGATCAGGCAAGATTCGTTGTTGGAATGCCCCAAGTGACTCAGGCGGAGATTTGCCCCAGACTATTTGTCCTTTGAGAGATTCTCCGAATCTTGATTGGATTGCCCCAGATAATGGACCATGGTTATGTCTGCCCCTTGATTGGAGATACTCTTGTTCATTAGGCATTCGTCGTGCGAATTTCTATGCTGTTCAAACAAAGTCATATGCAAACAAAGTTATGTTAAAAATGCAAAGCCTATGTCTGTCTTGAAGATTTTGAAAATGCATTATTTTTCATAAAACAAGTGAATGTTTGTAAAACGTGATGTCAACTCCGTATTTGCCGTAGGCCTTAAGGAGTCAGGATACCTTTCGCAACAGTATGCTTTCGAACTAATCCATGCTTCAGCTAGGACTTTTAAGGGTTATATCGTGGCCTGGTTCACGGTTTAAGAAACAAAGGATAAAGGCTCAAATTTATTTGTACCCACCCGCTCTTCGTGATGTTCTCCAAACCTAAACTCAGTTGATTGTGCGTTAGACCTTGCTTGAGTCTTTGCTTTGATGTTCCAATAATGATTCAGATGTTGGTGATTTCTTTTGAATAGGCAGTCATTTTTTGCTTTGGTTGAGGGTTTGTGAGACCTCTTTCTTGATTTTTGTTATCCCTTTCTTTTTTTGCCTGAACTGTTTCCTTTTTTGGAATTACAGTCAGCGGGATGCCCCAGTTTTGTAAGTCTCCTTTGGAGGTTTAGATTTCTTGGGCTTTTCATTTATTTATTTATTTTTGAGATGATGACTGCCTTTCTTTATGATTGTTCTGAACCATCACTGTCTTTTGTTTTTCGTAAGGATCTCTTTGGTGCCATTTGTTATGCACTTGGATCAACTGAGAGACTACCCTGCCCCAGGTTATAATAAAGGGTTTTAAATTTCGAAAAGAAAAACTCCTACTTCTTTGGCTCAGAGGGGTTGACGAGGGATTATCATCCTTATAACTCCAGTGTTTAGGGATTGAAACAATGCCTGTACCTCATCAGCGGGGTCTGTTCAAAAGCATACTGTAGATTGTGGTATCGTTTTCGTCATCCTCCCTTAAGAGGCTCAGAATTATTAACCAAGAGTTGACATCAGAAAAAATATGAAAACAATTTGCATATAGTGAATGCGAATATATTGATTCAAAATAGACATAAGCGATGCATTAATGGAATAACAATGTTTTAACATGAATAAATGTTTGAACGGTCAAAAGAAAAACACAACTTGAACATTCGAATGAACAAAAGTTTCCTAGTCTCAGAGCTTGTCACTTCAACTGGTGAGCCTTGCGGGGGTAGTAGAAGAACTCAGCCTGGCCATCTTGGGTGAATTCCACAGCTCCTTCCTCAATCAGGTCCTGGATTTTATTTTTCAGAGTCCAACAGTCCTCTGTGGCATGCCCCGGACTGCCAGAATGATAAGCGCAGTGAGCGTTGGGGTCATATCTTGAGAGTGTCCTGTTGGGATTCTTAGGAGGATCCTTTAGAGTTACCAAGTTCAGCCTCAGCAGTTGTTGTAAGGCTTGAGGCAGCGGCACGTTGAGCTTGGTGAATTGCCTTTTGGGCTTGCCTGGCTGAAGCTGGTGAGGTTGATACTGAACTGGTGATACTGAAGCCATATGAGGAGCTTTCTCCTTGCCTCTTTGTCTCAAAGATGGTCGAACGATGGCTGGCTTTTTACCCTTAGACGTTTGCCCCAGTTGGTTACCCTGAAGCAGTTGGTTGACGAGAAACCGGAGCTCATCTTGTCTTTGAGTTAGACCTTGAATGGCATTCCTCTGCCCCAGCATTTGGGCTTTCATTGCATTCATCTCAGCTTGTAGGTGTTCCAGCTTTTCATCTTCAGCACTGCCCCTGACGAAGGTCTCCGTGAGAAGTATCCTTAGCTCCTCCTGCCCCTTGGATAGATTCAGGAGGATTTCCCTGAGCTGAGTCTCTTGAGCGAGAAGGTCCTGGTTATCTGGTTGGAAGGCCATTGCTGAAATAAACAGCGAGAAGGGTAAGTGACCTGCAACAAAGATACCTGTTATGTAATGATGAGTATGATATGCATGCAATGTTTTCAAGGACCTCGCGGGGTAAACAAGAAAATTTGTTAGAATTTGGGTCTGGTAGTTTGATTGAAGGAACTGCATGTTGTTGAGAGTCCTTCTTCAAAGGGTCAAAGGCTCACCATATCCAGTGGGTCATAGCCCCTGACAACCTTGGCTAGATGAAAATAAATCCTCTTTGCCCCTTGCTAGACGTTTGATTCATCCTGACCTGCATCACAAGCCCTTGAGATCCTTGAAATGGGTTAAGATGTATGCAATGGTATGATGTCATGCTATGCATGGGGTGATGTAGGTAAACCCTGTTATGAGTCCCAATTAAGGACTATAAACAGACCCTGCAAGAAATTCAGTATACTTTGTTATGAGTCCCAATTAAGGGCTATAAACAAACCCTGCAAGAGATCTAGTAAACCCTGTTATGAGTCCCAGTTAAGGACTATAAACAAAACCTGCAAGAAATTTGGTAAACCCTGTCATGAGTCCTAGTTAAGGACTAAAACAAAACCTGCAAGTAGTTCATGTGTTAGTTAACAAGCATGCAAGTAGGCAAGTACGAAGGCACACAAGTCACACAAAAGAGCCCTTAGAGTTTAGGCCAGCATGAGGTCTAGGTATTACCCTCTTTCAGTTTGTTGGTTCATACCTGTCCTATCAAAGTAACCGGGTTCTTAGAGGATCCCAATATCATTGACTACCCTCAATCGGTCATAACTCCAGCATCGCAATCTTTTCTTGCGGCCAGAACCATCACGAGAGTTTAGCCTCAATGGGCGTAGCATACTGCTACTGTTCTAAAGGCCAAGTTGTGTCAATTAAGGTTCTAAGGTTGTTGGTGCTTAATGACTCCTTAGAAAACCCATATTCTCCTCGTTGCGACACAAGGGATATCGGTACAGACCAAGGTGCCACACCAACGTAGCCACTGCTTCACCTGTGTCGGTCTACGCCGGACAGGTCCCTCACAGCTTATGCTACCTAAACAGGGTATCCCCAGATCCGGGTTAGGATCTATGTAACTCCGATGCAACCCACAATAGTAAAGCAAGCAAATCAATACAAGTGAAAACACAGTTATGAACTAACCCTAAGGTACACCCCACTTTATAAGATAGTCCCCAGCAGAGTCGCCAGTTCTATGATCGGTGGATCTGGAACTGACTGTTTAACGCTGGTTCGCGAAATGTCGCGGAAGCAAGAGTCGCCACCGTCTTTTATTTTCTCCAAATGGAAAGGACAAAAGCACAGAAAAATTCCTTAAAGAGATTGCTCTCGGTTCGGGAGGTAGGTTATACAAAGGGAAGGTGTTAGCACCCTTTCTATCCATGGTTATCCATGGGCTCTTAGATACTTGCTCAATATGTTTTCAAAAATGTTTGTTTGCTTTTCAACTGTGGGTTTAAAAAAGTTTCTTTGAAAGTTTCAGATCGACTCATGCGTCAGAGTGTTTGAAAAATTGTTTTGAAAGCTTTTGAAAAGTGTCGGTGTGAAAAGATTTTGATTTGTTTTGTTTTTAAAGAGAGCAAGTATCTATGAGTCGTCTACCTACCCTAAGGAATTCGTCTGGGTAAATGTCCTTTAAAGTAGCGCCATCCCACCATTGAGAGGTAGGTAGCACCATCGTTGGAGGTGTTCGGGTCAATTCGAAGGTTCGGGACATGGTGATCACCAGAGCAATAGGAAGACACCTTAGAAGCTACCCTCATGCCAGGTTCCCGGATCATGAGGACTTACTAAGACGTCCTCTACTCGACGATCACCTTTCGAAGCAAGGCAACAGTGAGGCGTACCCTAGGGGTGGTGTGTGCGATTTGTGTGTCGTTTTCATTTGTATTTGTCTTGTCATGTTAAAGTGATCTACGCTTGATTTTATTATGGCCATTCATTCTTGCATGCTTTGTTTAACAGTTAATATTTGCGGGAAAGGTAAATCTAAAGCTATTACAAATGGCGCGGGTCCACATCGCCAAAATTAAACCGGACCCGATTTGACAGAAAATAAATAAAGCAAATAAAAGTGCGAAAAGTAAATGTTACAACGCTTTGGGAGAGATACATAATTATTTAAACGAAAGAAAATAAATACGCGAATTAAATAAATTACGAACGAGGGCGTTGGACCCTTTTGCAAAAAATTAAAGTTAATGAATTTAATTAACAAAAAAAAGATTAAATTAATGAGGAATTAAAATTAAAAATTAAAAGAAATTATTTTTGGGTATTTTTATGTTTTTTAAGATTTAATAGAAAAAAGAATTAATTAAAATTAAAATTGAATGCAAACCCTAATTCTAATGGCTTTTAAACTTATTGTGAAAATATTAAATTAAAATCTAAATGAAACCCTAATTAATTGTGTACAATTTTAATTATGAAAAATAAATATAATAAATATTATTATGGTAAAAGGGAAAAGGAAATAAAAACAATAATTAAACCTAATTCTATATTTTTTTGGATTTTTGTTATGAAAAGAATTTAAATTGTAACCTAATTTAAGACTAATTTTACATGCAAATTTATTTACAAGAAAATATTGAAAATAAAATATTTATGTTTTTTATCTTTTCTGATTTTTTAGGTATTTTTCATATTTTGTAAAAAATAATTAATTAAATTGATAAAACAAATAAAACAATAATTGAAAATAAAATATAAAAATATAGAGAAGGCAAACCAGGGGGGGTTCAGGCCCCAATTGTGAGGTTAAATTTGTGAAATTCTGGCCCATTTAGTATGACCTTCTTTGACTTTTTTGCTAGCATGCTGGTGCATTGACTGGGATTTACCATATGCCTCAATTCTTAACCTTTGATCTGAGTTTCATTGGACGCGTGGTCATTGGATTTGGAAGGTGTATGGTGGACCACGTTACTGAGCCTGCACATGAACGCTTAATTGGGAAAAACAAATGGAAAGAATGAAGACCTGGGATCGAACCCAGGTCATATGTGATACCAGCGCTATCGTTTGCCATCTGAACCAAACAACATATGTTAACATATTATAACAAATAAATAATAAAAAGAAAAATAAACGCGTTAGTGGATCCAGCGCGCCAATTTTCAAACAGGCTAATCATGTTTTGCCAACGCATCATCCTCTTCATCGTCCCTGTAACATAAAGCATTAGGCAACAATTTTGCACGCATCCCCTTAGGCCAGCTACCAGAAAATAGCGAATAGACCTATAACGTTCATAAATTAGGCGCGATAAGTGATTCTTCTTCGTCTCTATGCGCTGAATCCAACCATGGTATTGAAGAGGTCTAATTTTACAGCACCTGAAAACCCCTAATTTGAAGGTTCAGAAACCCTAAAAAAGCATCAATGGCAAACATCCATATATGGCACGAAAACAAAATTAGACGACATGGTTAGCTTCAGAACACGTTTATTAGTATGAATGCATAAAAAAAAAACAATGGAGATGCTTGAAACATGAAATACGATTATGCATTTTTCTGGAAACCGTTTGAATCCAATCTACCAATTCTTGGAGTTTGAGTTGATGTTTTGGATTGGAACGTATTCAGGGAGACTTGAGGAAGCCAATGGAATGAATATTAGGGCTTGAATCG
Source organism: Vicia faba (assembly GCA_948472305.1). Classification (NCBI taxonomy): domain Eukaryota; kingdom Viridiplantae; phylum Streptophyta; class Magnoliopsida; order Fabales; family Fabaceae; genus Vicia; species Vicia faba. Next base: position 819,264,596 of record OX451740.1, read on the forward strand.
ACCTAGAACACTGATTTCAGTTTTGAGTTTTATGGAGTTTTTCCAAGTTTGTCAATGAGGTTTCTTGCGCAGTTTTTAGTCTCTGGGCATTAGGGTTAGGTTCCTGATTATGTAGTGAAGCTATTAGGTTAACAAAAAAAGAGCAAATCCAATGAATTAATGGTTTTTGCAAATTTGATTTCATAAGATCTTTCCATATCTTTTTCACATGTATTTTTGTGTCAATTAGCCTAAATCAAACCAAATCTTTCCATGTTGGGATGTGCACGAAATATTGAGGCTGAAATGTGTACAAAAAGATTTGTTAAGGCAAGTTTGATATTTTTCATGTATTTAAATAATTTAAATGAATTAATATAACTAATAATTCAAATAAATAAATAAAAAATGAGAAAATACTTCCCTTTGGGCCAAGTGGTCGTGCACATGCTTGGAATGATGAATCATGGAAGAAAAATGGGCCCATTAGCATTTTTAGGTCATTTGAATCAATGTTGACTTTTCAAAATATCCAAATATTTCCCAACTTCCACAAGGCATAACTTGCTCAATTTTTACGCTTTTCTCATGTTCTTGGACATTTTGGAAAGGTCTTTGAGTCCTCTAACCAATGCCTTTGGTCCCATGTCAGTTTGATTTACCAATCGCAAGTTATGGCCTTTGACTTAAAGTCCCTTTTTGTTGACTTTTGAAAATGACCTATAATGTTGAAATTGATAACTTTTTGTGAGAGCATTTCTTGGACTTGAAGTATGAAGATGAGTTGTAGGAAATGTCTTTCTCTTCAAAATGAGCTTTGGATGGAATTTTTCTGATAATCCATGTGAAAGTTATGTCCTGGTCAATTTCAGTTGACTTTTTCAACTGTCCAAATAAGGAAACTTTTGCATCTTGATGATTTTCTTAGCCAAATTTTGAGAATCATGATCAAGCATTGATCAAATGATGTTTGTGGCTTCAAAATGATATGTTGACCAAAAATTTGAACTTTTGACTGCCAAATGACCATTTTGCCCCTACAGTTGACTGTAGTGCAATTTTTGAGCTGAATGCCTTGAAACTTGATATGAGGATACTTGACCATATTTGTAGGCATATGAGACTTGATTGGACCTTTGAAAACTTCCTTTCCTTGATCAGCACACAAACCCTAGTTTTGACTGTATAGGAGACCTTTGCACTGGGCAACCCTTGGGGAATTTTGCAGCTTGGCTTGGCAATTTTTTTGGAGAATATGGGAGGGCAAATTTTGGGGTGCAACAACTACCTTTCACCATAATTTTGCGATTCCAATAAATTCCATTCCCTCCCAGGGTAAGATTGGATCATTTACGATGATCTAAATGGCCAGAAAACACTTATGCAAACATCAAGATTTCATCTATGTTTGAAATTCTATATTTTTTGTTTTACTACATTCTGACATTTACTAATGTTTGCTATGTGTTTATGAGACAAATAATTTAGAATAGAACAATCGCAGAGGTCTCATGCATGCTAGATTGCAAAACACCATGTTTACTTCGATCTGCTTTATTTGCCTCGTAGCTTAATCTACAGGGACTTATAGCCAAAACTAAGCCCATATTTGGATTCAGGAGGGTCGAATTAGGGGGGATAGGATGTTTTGGATCACTAACTATTTGAATTTGCAGGTTTTAGACAATGAGGATAGCCGAAGAAGACGACCGTAGCTAGCGCTCTGGCGCCTCTCCGGTCAATACAGGCTAGCTTATATTATATATTTATTGTTTTAATGATATAAACGAATGAAATAGCCACCCAAGTGGCATAAGCGCGCGCGATAAAGCATTAGTCTCAAAGGGCCTGGGTTCGATCCAGCCTTTTGACGTTTTGTTTATTTAATTTCTCATATTTTTGCAGGTTGATTACAAAGCGTATTGGAGGCGTATCCTAGACACAAGCGCGCACTTGGCCTGGTGGCATGCATACTGCATGATGTCCTTGAGGGCGTGGGTTCAACAGCCACCCGTACTGGTTTATTTTGTTACTTTAATTCTTCTCACCCGTTTCCTCATTCTTTTTCTTCAAATTAACAAAACCTTTTTTTAAAACCCTAGTTTAATTTAGTTTAACTATAGGTTAATTTTAATTTAATTTTTAATTAACTCTAGGTTTTAATTTAATTAATTAACCCTAATTTGATTTTTTAGGTTTTCTTAATTAAAATCAATTTAGACCTTATGGTTCGAATAATTTAATTACCCTAATTCTTTTCTTCTAAATTAAAATCAATTAGGTTTTCTTTAGTTTAATCATCTAACGATCACAAAACAATTTTTAACTTTCTTTTTGTTTTACAATCTTCGCGCATTTACTTTCATATTAATTTTTCCCAATTATGTAACTGCTAAAGGGTTGTAATAGTTTTAATTAGGGTTTTATTTTCTTTACTTTTTCTCCCCAATTTTATGGTTTTGTACCCCCTTCCGCGAAGCATTGTAATAGCGTAAGACCTTTATTTTCTACTTTTACTACTTTCCTTATTACTGTTTAGTTTAATAGGATTGTATGGCAAGGTCTAAAACGAAACGCTAGATAACCATAATCAAGATTAATTAACTGGATTGAACCACGTTTCACACACGCACCTCTAGGGTAACCTCACTTGTTGCCATCAAATAGAAACAATCATGTCCCTCGAACATGGGGATGCTTTAGCAAAGTCCCTCTGATACAAAAGATCATAGTCCCTCGATGATCATTCGATGCTGCCTTCGGTAAACGATCTTAGTCCTTTACAATAAATTACTAAAGCGCCCCTACAAGTTTCCTTTATGACTATATGATGACCCGCGCCTGTCCCTCACACATCCAACGATAGGGCTTCCTACTAACTAATGGTAGGATAACACTATCTAAGGAGGAGGAAAATAACACAAAAGATCTTTGAGTAGGTAGATAGCTCGTAATCGCTTGCTCCCAAAAACAAAAAAAAATATTTTTCACAAACACTTTCTCCTGAAATATTTTCAAAAACAACACTTTGTACACATTCTTAACGATAGGAAAATCATTACAAAGTTTTCCGCACTTAGGCGTTTTCAAAATATTTTCAAACACATACGCAAAAGCATTTTCAAACAAAGTGAGCTAGCGATTAAGAGCCCGTAGATAATTACGGATGAAAAGGGTGCTAACACCTTCCCTTTTTCATAACCTACCCCCCAAACTCAAAAAAATCTCGAAGGTATTTCCTGTTCTTTTCACTATTTCCTTATTGGACAAAAGAAGAGTCAGTGGTGACTATTGCTATTTGCAACATTTGCGATAAAACGCAAAACCAAGTAAGTTCTCCCACCGTATTACACACTGAAACAAAGAACATAGATAAATCTCATAGATCCTTGAAATGGCTAGTGAAAATGTCATGATATGATGTTATGATTTCATGTTTAAATAGATAACAAACACAAACAAAGAATGCAAGAGCCTTAGGTTTAAGGCTTGCATGGAGTCCGTAGGTAAGTACCCTCTTGAAGTTTAGTTGGCTCAACCTGTCCTAAAATAGTAACCTGGTTCTAGGGATCTCAATAGCATTGGTTTTTCTCACATGTTTTGTTTAGCATGACAACAGACTTGCCACAAACAAAAAAAAACCCGAGAGTCGAATCTCAATGAGCGTAGCATCGAGTATTGACCAACTTTGAACTGCACCAAAGCCGACTATCTCACTACCTTCTAATGTCTAAGTTGGGTCAATTAAGGTTCTAAAGGTTAGTTAGTGCTTATGACACCACGCGGTAGCCTAGCATTCTCCTCGACTGAATCGAGGGACACCAGTACCAACTAATGTGTCACACTAACATAGCTATCACTTCAACCATATCGGTCTATACCGTACAAAATCCATGATCTATTGCTACTTACCTAGGGTACCCTAGATCTGGGTGTAGGATCTTTGAAAGAAATTAAACCCAAACAACCCTTAAATAAAGCAAGCAATGCAAACAATTTAAAGAAAATAAAAGTGAGCTAAGACTCTAAGGTAACCCCACTTTTTACATCCCCAGCAGAGTCGCCAATTCTGTAACACAGTGGGAAAACTGACTTGTTTTTGCGTTTTATCACAAATGTTGCGGATAGCAAGAGTCACCACCAACTTTTCTTTTATCCAATAAGGAAATGGTGAAAAGAAAAGGAAAGACCTTCGAGATTTTTGAGTTCGGGGGGTAGGTTATGAAAAGGGAAGGTGTTAGCACCCTTTTCATCCATAGTTATCTACGGGCTCTTAATCACTTAGCTCACTTTGTTTTGAAAATTGCTTTGTGAATGTGTGTTTTGAAAAATATTTGAAAATGCTAATTGTAAGGCAAGAATTTGTAATGATTCTCGTTTTTGTTTTTGAGAATGCATACAAAGTGTTTGTTTTGAAAATATTTTTGAATAGTGTTTGTGAAGAAATGTTTTCTTTTGAAATGTTTTTTGAGGAAGTGTAATACAGTGGGAGAACTGACTTGGTGTTTTGTGTTTTATCGCAAATGTTACAGATAGCAAGAGTCGCCACCGAATTTTCTTTTATCCAATAAAGGAAATGGTGAAAAGAACAGGAAAGACCTTTCGAGATTTTTTTCTTGAGTTTGGGGGGTGTTGGCTCCTAAATTCGACACCTACAACAAGTTGGCCTTATGGGCAAAAAATAGATTGAACAAGTCTAAGTTGGAAAAGCTTCGACGAAGTAGAAAAATACTTAGAGAAATTCTAAGTTAAAATGAGTCTTCAACCAGAAGGTTCTCAATCCCTTCGACTGAAGGAAATCTAAGGCCTTCGACCAGAAGGAAGCGTCGTATCTGCCCCGGAATATTTTTGAATCTGGAGAAAGGCGGGAAAAGCAGTTCGCTTGGCAGTTGAGGAAAACAACATGGCGTGCAAAGAGGGAGTCGAAGCGCATGCAGAAGACATTTGTATTCATCCTAGAGCAAGGCAACTCCTCGACGGTTACCTAGTTTTAGTATAAATATAGGAAGTTTATGTAGATTTCCGGGTGTTCAACTGATCGTACAAATTATTCAATACTATTCAAGAACCCGCTGCGTGAGAAAGAATACTGAAAAATGTACATTTGAATCACCATATTTTACAATCAAAGTCTTTTATTTCTCTCCTTACATTTCTTGCCTCTTTATCTTGTTTGCACTTTATCTGCACTTTTACCCAAATTCCTGCATCTAACCTCTCCTTAACCCCTTCTTTCTATTTACTTTTTGCACTCAAACTCATCCCTTTCCCATTCGAACGTGAGTTCTTCACCCACATTAACGTTTATGTCCAAACAACATCAAAAATTAGCATATGTCCTAGGATCAAACTGATCGATCCTGCGAGTAACCAAAAAGTTATCCTTTTTGGAAGATCATCGGTTGTTCACCAGAAAACACGGTGAACAAATTGGCACGCCTAGTGGGGCGTTGCTAATTATTATTGCTTTATTTATTTTGTCTTAATATAAATGCTTTGCATGATTTTCTTTCTTTTGCAAAGTTTTGCATGCTATTAAGAAGTGGTAAAGTAACCACCAAAGAGTGTACAACTTGAAAGAGAAATAGTGAAAGCAATATGGCTAATAAGCCAAATAATGGACAAATACCTCCACCAATTACTATAGGAACAACGGTAATACCAACCGTTAGTGAAATTGTCTCATCAACTATTGGTTCGATACCAACATTAACAACAACCCAAACGGGACCAATACTTTCGTATGTAGGTCCTAGAGGTCCAACAGGGACACCCCCACCAAGGGTGAATCCAGGACTTTGACCACACGCTCCCCCAGGATTTTTGACAGCCTGAATGGGTCTAGACCAGCCTTATGGCATGCCAACTACTGAAATGGTTAGCCTTATGAATGCTGCGTCTACATTTTCAGAACCTTTGGTAAGTGCATCTTCGCCATTACAGGGGTCTGGAACTGGCATGGCTAGGAACCAACTTTTAGGAGGGACATCCCTGGCAATGCCAAGCCTCACAAATGCTTCCACAATGATTTTGAGGCAACAAATGGATGAAAGCAACCATGACATGGTGCAAATGTTGGCCCAAACTCTAAGTACAGTATTGAACCCTCTAATACAAAATACTACTCAGTCAAACCAACAAATGAAAGTGCAAATGGCACGCATGACTGAATTTTTTGGGGTTCCCCAACCTATTCGACAACCCCAGAGAGCTCCTACGAGAGAGGTTTAAGGTGTAGTCTTAGAAGAAGATGTAACCATTAACCAAAATCCACAATTCTATAGGAGGAACCACAGGGTAGAAATCGAACAACCTATGGTCGAAATACCCAGACTCCCCCCACAGATCCTTAGAGATGGTGATCAAGGTGTAATGATGGTAAATGGGAACCAAAATGCCGACGAACTGATACAACAAGTTCGACACCATAATTATGGAACAAAGAATAATATGACGGTCATGATTGAAAGAATTATGATATAAAATGGAGTGAACGTTGGCTTTCATAGGCCAAATTTTACTTCCCCACTGTCAGAATATATCTCGCAAACGGATTTACCCCCTAGGTAGAAAGTTCCAAAGTTCACTAAGTTTTTAGGGGATACGACAAAATCAACTATCGAACATATAGCGAGATATTTGATAGAAGCTGGGGAAATATCAAATAATAAGAGCCTTAGGATTAAATAATTCCCAATTTCTCTAACAAAAAACGTTTTTACTTGGTTTACCACCCTCCCAGCCAATTCGATCCACAATTGGAATCAATTGGAGAGATTGTTCCATGAAAATTTTTACATGGGACAAACCAAAATAAGTCTAAAAGAACTTGCAAGCATGAAAAGAAGATTCATCGAGCCAATAGACGAATATCTAAATAGGTTTCGACTGCTCAAAGCCAGATGCTTTACACAAGTGCCTGAGCATGAATTGGTCGAAATGGCAGCAGGGGGCCTAAACTATTCTATTAGGAAGAAACTAGATACCAAATATCTGAGGGATATGGCCCAATTGGCCGATAGAGTTCGACAGGTAGAATGTCTTAAAAATGAAAAAGCTAAAGCAACTAAGACTCATCGGCGAGAAAAGGTAGCCTATGTCGAAATGGATGATGATGATCTAGAAACATCTAGTAATCCTATAGCTGTCAAAGAGAGCGAAATAGATTTAGCAGAGTTAAAACATGGGCCTCCATACTCTTGTAGAATGTTAATACCCTCAGATGGGAAGAATCCTACTGAGTCTGAAAATAACAGTGATAGATTCCCAAAGAAAATATATAGTTTCGACGTCACAAAATATGATGAGATATTCGACTTATTAGTAAAAGATGGCCAAATGATAGTGCCCCCAGAGCCGAAAATGCCTCCTTTAGAACAAAGAAAGAAAATAGGTTTTTGTAAATATCATAACTTTTTGGGCCATAAAACTTCACAATGTTTTCTTTTTAGGGATCTCATTCAAGGAGCGATCAAAGAAGGCAGGCTCAAATTTGCTGACAAACCCCAAATGAAAATTGATGCAGACCCACTGAGAGCTGATGCCCACTATGTTGAACCAGTAGGCATCAACATGGTCGAAACTTTGGAAGACTTCCTCAGTATGCCAGTCTTTGGTAGTTTTACCGGGAACATCTCTATAAAGACTGCAGAAGCGGTTAGAAAGGCCACTGAAGGCCTAAACCAAAAGGATACTGAAGGCCTAAACAAAGGAGTTGCTGAAGACTCCAACAAAAGAACTACTGTAAGTTATTATATGGCTGCCGTTAAGGGTTCGACAGGAGACCTTGAAGCCAAAGTGCAAAAAATCAATCTCGCTGCCAAGAGCAACGTGCAAGTCAACATGGTCGAAGTATTTGAGGCCAAGGCTTCAGAGGAAGCCAGGAGACAAGAGGAAGTGAATAAAACCTCATTTCCAAAAGAAAATGAGAATTTGGCTGACTTTCTACAATGATGGCAGAAGAAAAAGTCGGAAGTTATGTTATGTCCAAGATGCAACTCCATCTTCGACAAAAAGGCTACCAAACACATACAGGACATAAGGGTAAAGAAAGAAAAAAGGGCCACCAATGCCCAACCTTACATGGCTTCTGAAATTAGATACGATCCCAAAAGAGGACCAATCAACCAGAGGCCATCAACTTTCAAGCCTCAGACAAATATCCCCGTGGACACTTGGCTAAAGACAACACCCAGGAAAAGGCCAAATGAAGAGAAATGGAGAACATTCGATGTGCCAAGAGGGTCATCCTTGGAATATAGGAAGGAGTTCCAAACAACAACTACAAACAAAGTGGCTCATGTGTCGAGCAACTATAAGGGAAAAAACCCTATGTCTCGCTCCCAATGGAGAAGATTTCAGAGACGGCGAAAAGCCGAAAGGGAGGCCACAAAGGAGCCTCAACCTGAGTCAAGCACCAACGTGCCACGAAGAATGGATAATGGAAAACAACGAAAGCCTTTAGAAAGGAATCCAACTGCCAGAAGATTGGAGTGGTCAGATCGAGGTGACTCTGATGACGAAGGTAACTCTGACTCTGATGCTACTTTAGACATTATGGTAAATGTAGTATCAGTGTTACCCAGAGAATACGACCACCAAGTCGAGGTCGAAGATACCGACTGGGAAGTCGAACAAGAGATGGCCAAACATAGGCTAATGTGATATTATGTAATGAACAACGGTTGCGTAGAGGAGAAAAATGCATTCTTTGAGCCACCGACTGAGGCGATGAAAAATCACCTAAAACCTTTGTTCATAAGAGCAAAGATAGAGGAAATAACAATCAATAAAATTCTGGTTGATTGTGGTGCCACAATAAATATAATCCCCCATTCTATACGAAGGAAAATGGGCAAAGGGGATGGAGATATCAAACCCCATAACATGGTTCTATCAAACTATGAGGGAGGTATTGGAACTACCATGGGGGTGATACAATTGGACCTCAAGATGGGAACAATACTTTGACCAACTATGTTCATGGTCATTTCAACGAAGCCCAACTACAATATGCTCTTAGGTAGAGGGTGGATACATGGCATAGGTGCAGTGCCATCTTCGATGCATCAACGGGTCACGATTTGGCGCCCTGATGGCATTGTAGAGAATATAGAAGTTGACCAAAGCTATTACGTGGGTGAAGTTAATAACATGGGAAAAAATAGCTTCGAAAGAAACTTAGCTCATATAGGACCATGCAATCCTCCAGAGTTCGATTTGGCGCCAACACCAAATGCATTTTGCTCCCTCTACCTACACTCCGACCATGGTTTCCAGTGGAATAAAGAAGACTTATTAAACATCGACTATGGAGGAGTTGGTGACATACGGCCGAAAGGTTGGGGAAGTGAATTTGGTGATGATGACTGAATGACAAGCTTTACAAAATATTTCTCCATATGTAGCCGAAAATAGAATGATAGCGGCCTTAGAGGCCGAAGTCAAATACATGGCCATTAAGGCCAATGAGCAAGTATTTCGTCTAGAGGGTCCTGGGAAAGATTTCGATCTAGAGCCACTTGACGCAAAGGAGGAAGAAATAAAAAACCAGAGGCTATATGTTATCTATGATCATGAGCCCTTGGGTTTTGAAAAGGATCCGTTAGCAAACAATGTTAAAATGCTAGCGCAAGATCCTTTGGAAGAAATAGATCTGGGCGAAGGAGTGGCGAAAAGGCCAACATATATTAGCACGAAGATAGATCCAGAGCTCAAGGTCGAAATAATCCAATTGTTGAAGGAATTCAAATATTTCTTCGCATGGGATTATGATGAAATGCCTGGTCTCGACAGGAAAGTGGTAGAACTTCAACTACCAATAAGACCTGGGAAAAAGCATGTCAAGCAAACTCCAAGGCGTTTTGCACGTGAGGTCTTGTCTAGGATCAACACAGAAGTAGAAAGACTGCTGAGATGTAAGTTCATCCGAACAACCAGGGAAGAATCATATAGACCATCTTCGACAATCCTTCAAAAGGATGAGACGCTATGGTCTGAAGATGAATCCTCTAAAATGTGCTTTCGGCGTAAAAGCAGGGGATTTTTTAGGCTTTGTGGTCCACAATAAGGGAATTGAAGTAAACCAGAACAAGATCAAAGCCATTTTGGAAGCGAAAGCGCCAACTAACAAGAAGGAGTTGCAATCTTTACTTGGTAAGATAAATTTCCTGAGGAGATTTATTTCCAACTTAAGTGGGAGAACGCAACCTTATAACCACTACTTTGACTCAACAAAGGAGGCTTCAAGTGGGGGCAAGAATAACAACAAGATTTTGACAAGATCAAAGAATACCTCAACAAACCACCCATTATGGTACCTCCTTGTAGAAATAGAAGTATGAGATTGTACATAGCTGCATCCGATAAAACTTTAGGAAGCATGTTAGCCCAAGAGGACAAAAACGGTGTCGAAAGACCCATTTATTAACTCAGTAGAGTTTTAAACGATGCCAAAACTAGATATAGCGAGTTGAAAAACTCTGTTTATGTATTTACTTCTCCTGTACAAAGCTTAAGAAATATATTAATCCGGTTGATGTTTTTGTTTCATCTCATTTTGATGTTATCAAATATATGTTGTCGAAACCCATCTTGCACAGTCGAATTGGCAAATGGGCACTTGCACTAACTGAGCACTCATTAACTTTTATGCCTCTTAAAGCTGTAAAAGGTCAAGTGGTAGCGGATTTTATTGTTGACCACTCAATAAATGAGGAATCAATCAACTACTTAGAGATCGAGCCTTGGAAGTTATACTTCGACGGTTCTAGTCATAAAGACAGAACTGGGGTAGGTGTCCTAATTATTTCTCCAAAAAAAATTCCAACAACATTCAAGTACAAGATCGAAGGTTCTTGTTCGAACAACGAGGCTGAATACGAGGATCTAATCGTAGGCCTTGAAATATTGTTGGAATTGGGGGAAACTCGAGTTGAAATAATGGGAGACTCAGAGTTAGTTATAAGACAAGTTACAAAAGAATATAAATGCATAAGAGAAAGTCTTATCATGTATTTTGTAATAGTCAATCATTTGTTGAAAAACTTTGAAATGATCAACATCCGACATATACCAAGACTGGAGAATCAAGTGGCTAATGACTTAACACAGATTGCATCCGGGTACAAAATTTCGAAAGAGAAATTACAACAGGTAATCGAAGTTAGAGGAAGAGTGACATTGACCAGTTGTCTCCAACGGATTTGAAAACAACAAAGTTGGGGTACGCTGATCACGAAAACTTCGAAATTTCGTTCATAGATAATCTAACAGAGCAAGATTGGAGAAAGCCTATAGTGGATTATTTACAAAATCCCATAGCTTCGACAGAACGAAAGATAAAGTACAGGGCACTGAGTTATACCATAATTGGAAACGAGTTATTTAAAAAGATGCCTAAAGGGGTGCTATTAAAATTCCTAAACAAAACAGAGGCATACATAGCCCTTTAAACTACACATGTTGTGGCAAGTGGAGCACACCAAGTAAGCCATAAAATGAAATGGTTATTGTTTTGAAAAGGACTATATTGGCCCACTATGTTGAAAGATTGTGTTGAGTTTGCAAAAGGATTTCAGGAATGTCAAGTACATACAAGTATCCAACACATGCCCGCAAGCGAACTTCATTGAATTGTGAAACCTTGGCCTTTTAGGGGATGGGCTTTGGACCTTATTGGAGAGATTCGACCAGCGTCATCTAAAATCCAGAAGTACATATTGGTGGGCATTGATTATTTTACTAATTGGATTGAAGCAATTCCTTTAGTCAATGTAGACCAGGAAAATGTCATTGAATTCATTCAAAAGCACATTATATACAGGTTTGGAATCCCTGAGACAATAACAACTGATCAAAGGTTAGTCTTTATTGATCGAAAAATGCAAGAGTTCGCTGTAGAAATGAGGTTCAAATTATTGACATCTACTCCTTACTATGCACAAGCCAATGGTCAATTCGAAGCGGAAAACAAGGTAATAATCAACTTAATAAAGAAGGATGTAGGAAAGAAGCCAAAAAATTGGCACAAGACTTTAGACCAAATTTTATGGGCCTGTCGAACGTCTCCTAAGGAAGCTATAGGAACAACACCTTTTCGAATAACTTACAGCCATGACGCAGTACTGCCAGCAGAAATCTGTCTACAGTCAACAAGAATTCAGAAACATAAATACATCCCTTCCGAAGTTTATTGGAATATGATGTTAGACGAATTGATTGATTTGGACGAAGAAAGATTGAGGGCTTTGGATCTCTTAAAGTCACAAAAGAAGAGAGTGGAAAGATCTTATAATAAAAGAGTCAAACCCAAGGTATTCATGCCTGAAGACCTGGTATGGAAAGTAATCCTCCCAATGGATCGAAAGGATAGAAATATGGGAAAATTGTCTCCTAAATGGGAAGGACCTTTTAAGATCATCCAAACGTTATCTGGTGGCGCATATGAGGTCGCAGAGTTAAATGAAGACCAAAGGCTCTTGAGAGTAAATGGTAAATACTTAAAAAAGTATAGACCTACACTTCAAGAGGTTAGAGTAACCAATACTCGATCTTAATCGAGTTAAAAAGCCAAAATGGAAAATATATTATAAAAACCAAAATGGATGACAATCATTACAAAAAAATATATAACCATACAACAAAAAATCGAAATCAAAACGGGAGGTTGGCCTTGATATGGAGGTATTTTATCTTATGTAGCTCCAAGCGTCTTTCGCACAGGGCTTTCGACTGATGAAGAGTCTCGATCTTGACATCCAATGCTTGGGCTCGCTCGGCATATGCTAATCCCTTGTTGAGTTCCTCTTGACTCTCTGAATCAGTGCTGACAGTGAGAAGTTCTTCCTTTCGTTTATCATTGGCAGCAATCTTGGCTTCTAGATCTCTAATCTGAGCCTTCATAATGGCTGTATTTTGATCAAGTTCTTCTACTTCTTTCTGCCTAGCTTCTTGCACCTTCCACAGCTCCTTCAGCTTTGAAGCTGATTCAGCAACAGCACCCTAGGCAGCAGCTATATGGCCATTGGCCTCCTCAATTTCACGAGTAAGAGTCCTCCTACGATTGTAGTCAACTGAAACCTGATCGATGATGGAAATCAAATCCAAGATAACGCTGGCAATGTCAGGCAAAGCAGCAAGAAGGTCAACAACTCTTAAAGTAGTCTTCAAAAAGGAAGGAGCTGTAGGTTCTCCCTCTAAGGTCATCATTAAATCTATTTTGAAAAGCTGTGCCTTAACTTTTTGAAGTGCTTCTTCAAGAGTAGATGTTGAAGTGGATTTTCCAGACGCAGTCGAAGCACTCTGATCAGAAGAACTTTCTCTACCCTCAAGGATGGCAGTCAAGTAGCCAAGAGGATTTTTCCGTTTCAGCAATGCCAAATCTTCCTTGGTATGAGAGCCTGTCGAAGTGAACCTCTCGCTTACAACACGAGCCACATTGGCTTCGACAGACATCTGCACAGGAGCATCTTCAATGCGTGCAAAGTTTCCTGCTCCCCCTGTAAGCTTTTCTCCCTCATCAGTCTCCAGAATATCCGCAGTCTGATTTCCTCCCATTGGCGTGTTTTCCCTCTCCGTTTCGATCACATCACAACCACCTCCTTCTCCATCATTCTGTCCATCATCATTTGCTTACGGAATCCCAGGATTCACATGCCCTTCAATAGGAACTTCTTCATTAGGTTTCCCAACGGCTCCGTGCCCAGAAATTTGGTTCACTTCGCTAGCAAAACTCACAAAAGATCCTTTTGGCGTGTAAGTAGGATCACCCTCACTGTTTATCAAGGTGACAGATTCTTCTACAAGGTTCTGCTTTGACGAACCAGCAGTGACCTTAAGATTACAAGATGGTTATCAGAACTATCGAAAAAGAAAAAAGGAAAAAGAAGTCGGAGTCAACAAACAATCATGATGAGTCGAAGTAACTACCTTAGGCGGAATTTTAGCGCCAGGACTTGAGTTGTCGCTCTCACTAGGATTGTTCAGCCTAATAGCTATCTCCTGCTCCGTTGGTTCTCTGATGATGACAGGAGGAGGTCTCGACCCAATGACTTTAACCTTGACCTTGGTCTTTGGACGAGGCTCAGGAATGGGGGCTGCTTTCTTTAACTTTTGCCTTTTTAAGGGGACATGAGGAGATTCCCCCCCTTCATCGTTGGAAATTTCAGTTTCTTGAATTTTCCTTTTCTGCAGATTAATTTCAAATGACCAGAAAGAAAGGAGTCGAAAGCATTAGCGTCAAAAGTAAAATTTCGGAAAGAAATACATAACAAGCAGAAAGTGTTTACCTTAGGTGAAGGTTTCACAGAAGGATCTCCTCCTTTTGCGCTTTCAGCGACTTTCTTGGTGACGGTCCTCTTGACCACTAGAAAATAAACAAGGATAAATTAGGTGTCGAATGATTAGATTGAGGACGATAAAAACATTCGGTTAAAGAAGATTACCCTTTTTTATCTTGTCAGAGACTAGCAAAAATGCCTCTTGAAGGTGAGCAGCGAAGTCTTTTTCATTGAAAAATTCTTCGTTATAATACTGCTTCCACCAGTCCTCAAAGAGAGGCGAACACAGGAAATTAAGATTTAAGTCGAAAAGAGTTAGTACGCTTCGACCAACTTACCTACTAATATGCCTGGTAGCAGCATCCTCTGAGTAGTCTGCATTATAAAATAGCAAAAGCTTTTCTCGAGAGTAGATTGGTGAAGGGAGCGACTGGATAATACCAAATTGTCGAGAGACTAGTTTTGGTTGATAAGCAATTAAGCTAAGTTGATTCTTCGAACTCTTGAATCTCAGAGGCATGATTCTCGGTCGAAGAAACGACTCCCAAATAGCTACATATTCATCCACATAGTCATCTTCGTCACACGAAGGGTATGGTCGAATGAACCATTTCGGGCCAACCTCTCTACTAGCAAAGGGATCCATGGTCGAAACAAATTCCTTCCACTTTGCAAACATCATTACAAAGCTGGTGAACGCCTTTTGGAATTGTTGACCTTCGTCAGTTGGAGTCAACAAGACGAGTCTAGTCCCTTCGACCCTTCTATTCAGGACTTCTGGAGCCCTCTCGTTAATCTTATTCTTCTGCGGAAGAAAATATTCAAAAGTGGCGTTTAGCCAAAGTTGCAGAAGCCAAAAGGGGCCGGAAAGAAGTAAGCTCGCTTTATCCCCAATAAAATTAAGTTGAGTCACACCATTGCTGATGGACTCATACAGGTTGGATAGAATCAACTCAGCCAGATAAAGAGGATAACCATGGTGAAGCTGTGTTGCAAGAGTAAGCATTTTCTTAGTCACTTGAAGTGACTTAGTGCAAAAAACAAAACGAGATAACCACAAAGCCAGAAAAGCTATGTGCTCCACTTCAGAGACAATGGTACTCGATTTGTCGTGGAAATGATTGATGAATACGGTATACGTGGGCTTCGTGGCTGAAAACCCGATGGGATCTTCAGACAGATCCTCGGGATCGAAGTAGTCACCCGTCTGTCGAAGACCAGTAATGGCAGCTATATCAAAGAGAGTTGGAGTTACCATTCCACACGGAAAATGGAAGGTAAAATGGGTGCTGTCCCATAAATACAGTGAAGCCACCAGCATGAGAGGGAAATAAGATAGCCCAGTCTTCGACGACATGATCAAGTCATAGATCCCCATATTTTTCCAGATTTAGGCTTGTACTTGTTCCCTCTTACTCAGCCATTCTGAGTATTCTGAAGTAAGGCTAGGACAAGATCGAAAGATTCTATTGCCCTTTTTCATGAACTGAAGGTTGATATCTTCCCGCGTTTGAGGATGTTACTGGTTGGCAGGAGTTACATCTTCAGGATCATTCTTTAGTTTCTTCGCACAACCTATAGGCTTGAGCCTAGGGTGAGTTGGGAAGAAGCTGCTATTCTGTTTTGGGTTCTAGAAACATGAAGACAATGGGCCAGACATAGCATACATTTACCCAAAATACCTAACAAGGATAAGAAATTGGGAGTCATAAGCATCACGCCACTCTTTGTCCATGGGTTCAGATACGACCCTTCGTTCCCCAGTTGAAACAGGTACATGGTTAGTAGAGAAAACCTTTGGTTGTCTTTGAAGATCAGAAACGTTCTTAGTTTTTGGATTGTTGGGCGCATTGGAAAGGAAAGCCATGGCTGAAAGTAGTAGTGAAGGAACGAAGAAGACAAAGTTATTAAGGTTTTTTTCTTTGCAAGGAAGTGAACAATGCTAGGAGTTGTAAAAGAATGCCCAAAAGAAGATTCGTCTATTTATAGTGTTCAAGAGGGAGTGTTTTTCCCAAGACCATTTAATGCTGCAGAGTTAATGGGGCACGTGGCGAATGTTAAAGCAGTTGTCATACGAGAAATGGAAATGTTTGCCATACTTTCCTAGGTTATAGGGATAATGGCCATCATGGCAGCGTGGTAACGGCTGATTGACAGCGACGTGTTGGGAAAAAGGTAATGATGACTCTGAATACCAGCAAGGGTTGATAGAAGGCGAAAAGCACACAAGCGATTTTTGCGGTAAAATAGAAAGACAAATGTCGAATGGGAGTCTCAAAGAATAATCATCTCTTCTTGCGCCGAAACTGATATTCTTTAGGGGCAATTTGTTGGCTCCTAAATTTGACACCTACAACAAGTTAGCCTTATGGGCCAAAAATAGATTGAACAAGTCTAAGTTGGAAAAGCTTCGACAAAGTAGAAAAATACTTAGAGAAATTCTAAGTTAAAATGAGTCTTCGACCAGAAGGTTCTCAATCCCTTCAATTGAAGGAACTCCAAGGCCTTCGATGAGAAGGAAGCTTTGTATCTGCCCTGGAAGATTTTTGAATCTGGAGAAAGGCGGGAAAAGCAGTTCGCTTGGCAGTTGAGTAAAACAATGTGGCGTGCAAAGAGGGGTCGAAGCGCATGCAGAAGACACTTGCCTTCATCCTAGAGCAAGGCAACTCCTTGACGGTTACCTAGTTTTAGTATAAATATAGGAAGTTTATGTAGATTTCCGGGTGTTCAACTGATCGTACAAATTATTCAATACTATTCAAGTACCCGCTGCGTGAGAAAGAATACTGAAAAATGTACGTTTGAATCACCATATTTTACAATCAAAGTCTTTTATTTCTCTCCTTACATTTCTTGCCTCTTTATCTTGTTTCCACTTTATCTGCACTTTTATCCAAATTCCTGCACCTAACCTCTCCTCAACCCCTTCTTCCTATTTACTTTCTGCACTCAAACTCATCCCTTTCCCATTCGAACGTGAGTTCTTCACCCACATTAACGTTTATGTCCAAACAACATCAAAAATTAGCATATGTCCTAGAATCAAACTGATCGATCCTGCGAGTAACCAAAAAGTTATCCTTTTGGAAGATCAACGATTGTTCACCAGAAAACACGGTGAACAGGGGGTAGGTTATGAAAAGGGAAGGTATTAGCACCCTTTTCATCCGTAGTTATCTACGGGCTCTTAGTTGCTTTATCACTTTGAAAATGCTTTGTTGGAAATGTGTTTGTGATTGGTGTAAGTTTGAAAATATTTTGAAAATGCCTTTGTTGTGGCAAACTTTGTAATGATTCTCGTCTCTATAAGAATGCTTACAAAGTGTTGGTTTTGAAAATAGTTCAAAGAGATGTTTATTTTTGAAGATGTTTTGAAAGTGTGAGTGTGAAAATGGTTTTTAGTTTGGTGAGCAAGAAACTACAAGCATCCTACCTACTCAAAAGGTCTTTGTTCTTTTCCTCCTCCTTTAGATGTTACAATCTTACCATTAATTGGTAAGAAGCCCCATAATTGGATGTGAACGAACGGGCGTGGGTTAAACATATAGTCAAAGAAGGAAACTTATGAGACGTTTTATCAATTTTCGTAAGGGACTAGATCGTTTACCGAAGGCAACATCAAGGGACATCGAGGGACTATGATCTATTTTATCGAGGGTCTTTGCTAAAATGCCCATATTCGAGGGACATGACTATTTTCTGAGGCAACAATCGTGATTACCTTAAAGGTGCGCATGTGTGAAGTGCGTTTGATTGCATGCATTTTTGTCTTTGAGAGTAGGGTTTTCTAGCGGTTTATTTTATCTTTCCATACACACCCTAATTACTAACAATTTATATGAAAAATAATAAATTTGCTGAAATTAAAATCCTATGCTTTTACATCATTTTAGGGGATGGGGGTATAAGTTTACAAATGTGGAGATAAAAGCAAATAAAACCTAATTTTACTATTACAACCAAATCTAATGAAAATAAAAGCAAAAAGTAAAAATAAAATCAAGATTTATGCTGTCTGGTCTGACACGGGCCGTGTTTTGTGACACGGGCACCCGTGTCTGCACCCTGTAATGATCCATGCACATTTTTTCTTTCTACACCAGCTAAGCTGACACGGGCCGTGTCCTGTGACACGAGCACCCATGTCAGCACCTTGACTTGCCACTTTGCACGTTTCTGGCTCCAGTAGACCTGACAAGGGCCGTGTCTTGTGACACGGGTGCCTGTGTCAGCACCCTGACCTGCATCTTTGTTAGCTTATAGTTCCAGTAGGTCTGACACGGGCCGCGTCCTGTGACTCGGGCACCCATGTCAGCACACTGTCCTGCATTTTTTATTATATTTTTAAACAGCTAAGCTGACACGGGCCGTGTCACCCCCATGTCTTGGCTTTTTTCACTGAGTTTTCTTCTTTTGATCTATCTTTTTATATATCTTTTAAACATAAACAGCAACTGATATATGGATAAAGATATTATAGTTTATAAAAAAGTATACCTTTTGAGGCAAAACTTTGGAACACATACGGATTTCTCCAAATGCAAAGTGATGATTGACCAAACTCCTCCTTGAAGCTGCTCCAATCCTTGCTCTGTGCCACAAATTTCCAGAATCGCTCCAACCCAGTCAAAGTTGCAAAGTACTGTTTTCTGGTTTATGTTTGGAAGGTGATAAAAAGGGTGTTACATAAATTATTCTTGTGTTTGAACATTCTCTGTGTGATGTAGATGAGGTGTTTGGGTAGTTGGTTTAGGGGAAAGCTTGCAAGGTTGTACAGTAATAGGTTGAGGATTTTTCTGTTTTGTGAGTGAAAATAGAGTTGAAGATGAGCAGAGTTTTATGAATGATTAGATTTTTATGAATGAGTAGAGTTTAACAAGAATTCTATTTTTTCTCTTCTCCCTTTTTTATCTCCAAAGTCCAACCCTTTGTGTGTTGTGAAAATAGTCTATTTGTAGATGAGTTTTGCTGGGATTTTGGAAGGGAAACAAATAACAATTTGAACTGTTTGGGTATGTTCTCTTCATAGCTTTTTGATGCAGAGTTCATATTGCTGATTTAGTGCAATTTATTGGACATGTTTTTAGACTATATAGGACAACATATGTAGGTTTTGTGACAGGCTTGTGGTGAAGCATATCACAAGGTTTTTGCAGGACATCGATGGAGCAAGGTTTTGGACTGGTTTAGTGGTAGCATAGTAGGGATGTTTTATAGCAATATAACAAACTGTTTTTGACTTAGATTTGGGCTGTTATGTGGACAGTACAACAGACTTGGATTTGGAAGCATATAGGGCTTTGTTCAGCAGTATTTTAGACAACATTGTTTGTAGCATGCCACAAGTTTGGTTTTATGGACAACATAGTGGCAAGGTTTGAGTCAAAGGGAAAAGTTTAACCAAGACAAAGTTTAGGATTTGTAATCTTGAAACCTTGTAATAACTTGAATTATTTGTAACACCTTGAATTATTTGTAACATCTTGAATTATTTTGAATTATAGTGAAAGGATGTCATGAAGCAATGAAATTGACAAGTATAGAAAATACTTAGAAAAATTTCCAAGTCTTGCAAAGTTGGATTTTTGACTCTCTTGATTTTTGATGATCAAATTTTGTATTTTGGATGTCTTGATGAAATGTGACTTTTGGGACCTAATTTTAGTCAAAAGTTAAAGTTTAAATTTTCAGCATACAATTGACTTTTTCCAATACAGTTGATTTTAGGCCATCTGATCAATCGAATGAGAAATTTTGCGATCCAGGACTTGAAACTTGACAGAAGCAATCCTAGAGGGTCCATAATGATCCATGAAAGTCATTTGAAGTATTAGAAGTCCAACTGTCCTTGTGCAAACTCAAATCCTAATTTTGAGTCATCAGTGCTTGAGGAGGTGTCTTGAGCTAATTTATCCTTGTGCATTTTTGAACCAAGGGACATCTTGTAAGGGAAATCTCGAGAAAATGAGAGGGCAAATTTTTGGGTACAACAACTACCCCTGTTCAATCTTCTTAAATCTGAAGATTAGATTGGCGGATTTTCCATTCGTGACTTGAAGGTGAAAGATGATTGAACACTAGAGTGCCTAGAAATTTTCACTTGATGATGTATTGATTCGAGAATGGGCTTATAGACACCATTTTAAGAGATGATGGTAGAAACTAGAAGAAACATCAGCATAAATCTTTGGCCGATTCCTGCAGAAAACTGGAAGAACTAATTCCGATTCAGAAGAGGTCTTTGGATTAATGATTTTTTTTTGTAAGGAACAAGGGGTTAGCTGTATGCGAATATACGCATGGTGTAATGATGTTCTCAAAATAAATGAGATTATGTTATATGTATATGTTATGTATGTTATATGATGTATGAATGCGACATGTTGTCAAAGCATATCCTTGATAGATATTAGAGATGAAAAGTATGTGTATCTTCAAACTTTGTTAAAAACTCTGCCGGGGGATATTGACTTTTCTTGAGAAGACTCTGTGGAGAGTTTTGATTTCTTCTTGGGGGAAAGAGCTCAGGATTTCTAGTCGTCTATTGCTATAGTGGGGAATTATCCCTTGATTGGAGAGGAATAAAGTTTAGCTGTTATCTGGTCGGCTTCCAGGCTTCACAACAGTTTGCTGGGGATAAGAAGTTAACGGTTATCTGGTTGGATTCTAGGCTTTGCAGAAACTCACTGGGGATAGTGGTAAACTCTACTGGGGTAGAAGAGTTTTGTTAGTGATTTGAAGAAGTTAAACTATTATCTTGTCGAGTCCAGGTTTCATAGTAACTCGAACGGTTATCTGGTCGGGTCTAGGTTTCAGCAACTCAGACTGTTATCTGGTCAGGTCCAAGTTTTGTCAATTGGAGATGTTGAACTAATATCTGGTCGGATCCATGCTTTAGTAACTTGAATTTGAGATTAATTGTTGTAATACGGTGGTAGAACTGACTTGGGTGTTTTGCATTTGATCGCAATTGTTGCAAATAGCAAGAGTCGCCACTGACTTTTCTTTTACCCAATAAGGAAAGGGTGAAAAGAACACGAAAGACCTTTGAGATTATTTTCTTGAGTTCGGGGGGTAGGTTATGAAAAGGGAAGGTGTTAGCACCCTTTTCATCCGTAGTTATCTACGGGCTCTTAGTTGCTTGCTAGATCACTTGCTTTTGTTTGAAAATATGCTTTTTGGTATGGGTTTGAAAGTATTTTGAAAAGTGTCTTTGTGATGATTCTCGTTTCTATAAGAATGCGTACAAAGTGTTTTAACTTTTGAAAATGTTTCAAAGGAAAGTGTTGGTGTGAAAAATGCTTTTGTTGTGAGCAAGCGAGCAACTATGAGCCTACTTACTCAAAAAGGTCTAATGTTCTTTTCCTCCTCCTTTAGATGTTGCCATCTTACCATTGATTTGGTAAGAAGCCCCATCGTTGGATGTGAAGGGGCGGGCGTGGGTCATTTGTATAGTCATAGAAGGCAACCTATGAGACGTTTTAGCAATTTTAGTTTAGAGACTAGATCATTTACCAAAGGCAACATCGAGGGTCATCGAGGGACTACGATCTTTTATCGAGGGTCTTTGCTAAAACACCCATATAAGAGGGACAATGACTATTTTCCGAAGCAACAAGTGAGATTACCCTAGGGGTGCATGTGTGTGAATAATGTGTTTGATTCGCATGCATTTAGTATTTCATTAAGGTGATCTACTTGTTGGTTTTTTCTTGCCATACATCCTAATTACTAACATTTGTACAAAAGAAATAAAAATGCAGAAAAAAATCCTACACTATTACAACCATATTGAATAGTAACAAAATGTAAAGACAAAACAAAATAAAGAAAGGAAAATGGTCTTTTCAATTCAGGCAGCAAAACTCTTCGATTCTGCCCTTCCTGGCTTCCTTCGATTTAGGCCTAGAATTTGTAAGGACACGCCTTTCGATTTCATCCTTTTCCCGCTTCTTTCGATTGGGGCATGGAATCAAAGTGAGGTGAACTCTTCACCTCAAGCTCCTTGCTGCCTTCTTCGATTGCAGGAATGCTAGGCTCTCAGGTTGAGATTCCAAAGGCTTGAATATTTAGCCAATCGAAGGATACAGATAACCCGTTTTAAACTTTTAAAAATGCAACATTCAAGTGTAAATTTCGAAAGCTACAGGCCAGGGGTTAGCACAAGATTATTGGGCACAAAAATCCAAAGTCTAACTAGTCAGGGTTGAGACTTTCAACATATAGGCAGTGAGAATTGAAAGTTAAGGCATGGTTAACTCCCTAGATGAGATATCTATATTTTCTTTTTATTGGTATGTATACATGATATTTAAATGAAAGAGTTCCGAGTTTAGAGAGAACTTACCTCTTGAAGCGCTTAAATCAAAGGAACTGCAAGTGACTTCCTTGGTGGTGAATGGAAGTTCGCTGAAATCTTGTTTAAGCTAGGTCAGTTTCTACTTTGTTTGAGCAGTCACTGAATCGAAGGAGGGTATGTAAATGAATCGAAGGTTACTCTATAACATGTAAGGGAGTGAATCAAGAGAATATTATATTGCAGTTAGGGAATGGGTCGAAGGTTAGTTATATGACAGTTTAAGGAGTGAATTGAAGGGTTCACTTAGTGTATGAAGGGGTATGAGTTTTTTAGATGTGTTAGGAATATTTGAAAATGTTTGATAGTGTTTGAGAGTTTTTGAGAAATTGATCACTTTCTCACAACCAGAGTTTTTTTGCAACTATCAGGGGCCCCTAAGATGTGTGGTAGAGGATCTTATTTATAGATGATTTTGGATGATGTTTAGGAGGGAAAACAAAATAAATTTGAACAAAAAGGGTATGCTGTTCTTGTAGTCTTCGAGGCGTAGTCTTGTATGCCATTTTGGTGCAAGAATGGGGCATCATTGCAAGACTGCTTTGTAGTAGTTTTGGAGTGTTGTGGCCAATATAGCAGGCCTGTACTTGGCAGCACATAGGACTTTGGTCAGCAAGCATCTTTGGATTATTTCAACCTTTCGTTTTGACCACCTAGGTCCAACCTTCGACCAGATCACTATTTTATTTTCACCCAATATGTGTCCTTCGAATGGGACCTTTTTATGCATCCTTCCAAGGGACCAAATGCATGCCCCTTTAATGGGTCACAAAAATATGTCATTCGATTGCAACATCTTGGTATGTTTGGAAAGTCCTTCTAATGTGCCATCATGGTACGTCTTTCGAACGAGACAATAACTATGTGTCATAGTGTAGAAATTGTGTGTTGAAACAAACTGTTTCCAAGGGAGATACTGTCCAGTCGAAACTAGCATGCAAGATGGCCAATGCTTTGTGGGCGCCATTTCCTGGTGAGTGCTAGCCATGGGGAAGCCTTTGCCTTGTGCGTACTGGCCTGAAGGGAATCCTGGCTTTTGTGAATCGAAAGAAGCATGCAAAGGGGAAAATTGCTTCTGAATCAAAAGGAAGCTGTAGGAGGTCATTGCCTTGTGCCTGCTGGCCTGAACAAGGTCCTTGCCTTGTGAATTGGGAGAAAGTGTAGAGAAGGCACTTGTCTTCTGAATCGAAGGACATCAACAAGAGGCTTTTCCTCTTTGAATCGAAGGAGGCTACAAGAGGCTTTTTGCCATGTGCCTGCTGGCCTGGTGGGAGCCTCTTGCTTTAAAGCATGCAAGAAGGAAGTTATTGCTCAATCGAAGGTTGTATGCAGCTAGCCATTACTTTGTGAATCAAAGAAAACATGGAGAGAATTATTTGTCCAATCAACATAGGCATGCATGCATCAAATGTCCAGTTGAAGCAGGCATGCAAGCCGCCATTGCATTGTGAACCATGTGAGGCCAATGGTGCAGCCGAAGCTTGCATGCAGGAGGTCATTGCTTCGTGGATTGAAGGAGACACAAAGGATGGATCGAAAGAGGCATGATGGAAGTCCTAGTCCAATCAGAAAAGTCTTGAAAGAGACTAAAGTCCAAACGGAACAAGGGGAATTGAAGAAGGCTTGAAGGAGACCCTAGTCCAATTGAAGCCTTGTAAATCGAAGTAAACTTGTTATTTTGTCAAAAAGATTATTTTTATCTGCTTTGCCCTTTTTTAACAGTTTCCTATTTAACTTGATGCTGGAAAATCCAATTGTACTTGTACAAGCTTGAATTTTGAGAATCCTTGTGAGAAATGCCTTGAGAAATGAGAGGGAAAATTTTGGGGTACAACAACTTCCCCTGTTCAATCTTCTTAAACCTGAAAAGCAAGTATGGCACGTTGTCGTTCGTAGCTTGAAGGTAGAAGATGATTGAACACTAGAGTGCCTATAAATTTGCACTCGATGATGTGGCTGTTGATTGTGTAGGGAATGGGCTTAAAGATGCCATTTGGAGAGATGATGGAGAGTTTTCGGAGATGGGATTATAGTTGCCATCCAAAGGTGACTGTTGACAGAAATCAGACTAAGTCTAAGCTTGACTTCAACTGGAAAAGGAATCAAAATATATCTTTGATTGATTTAGACTGAACCAGAAGAAGTGTCTAACGGGACAGAATCAGGATAAACCATTGGTCGATTTAAATTGGACAAGCAGAGGTTTTGAATAATCTTTAACTGGAAAAGAATCAGAACAAATCTTTGGAGCAATTTATCTGAACAAGAGAAAGTGTCTACCAGAACAGAATCAGGATAAACCATTGATCGATTTAAACTGAACCAGCAGATGCCTTGAATATTCTTTAACTGGAAAGGAATCAGAATAAATCTTTGGAGCAATTTATCTGAACTAGAGAAAGTGTCTACTGGAAAGGAATCAAGATAAACCAATGATCTATTTAAACTGAACCAACAGAGGTCTTGAATAAGCTTTAACTGGAAAAGAATCAGAATAAATATTTGGAGTGATTTAACTGAACCAGAGAAAGTGTCTACCGGAACGGAATCAGGATAAACCATTGATCAATTTAAACTGAACCAACAGAGGTCTTGAATAATATTTAACTGGAAAAGAATCAGAATAAATCTTCGGAGAAATTTATTTGAACCAGAGAAAATGTATACTGGAACGGAATCAGGATAAGCCATTGATCAATTTAAACTGAACCAGCAGAGGTCTGAAAAGTCTTTAACTGGAAAGGAATCAGAATAAATCTATGGAGCAATTTATTTGAACCAGATAAAGTGTATGCTGGAACAGAATCAGGATAAACCATTGATCGATTTAAACTTAACCCATAGAGGTATGAAAAGTCTTTAACTGGAAAGGAATCAGAATAAATCTTTGGAGCGATTTATTTGAACCGAAGAAAGTGTATCCTGGAACAGAATCAGGATAAACCATTGATCGATTTAAACTGAACCAGTAGAGGTCTAAAAAGTCTTTAACTGGAAAGGAATTAGAATAAATCTTCGGAGCGATTTATTTGAAACAGAGAAAGTGTATGCTAGAACAGAATCAGGATAAAACATTGATCGATTTAAACTGAACCAACAGAGGTCTTGAATAATATTTTCGTCATGTAGGTAGCCATCCCTTCCGGTTTTTGGGAATTGATCTACAATCAATTTGTTCACAGATAATTGTCCTGTCCTGTGTTAGGTGTTAATCTGGAACTAATGAAAATCGGTAATAATACTTGTTTACTTGCCAACTTTCCTGGAAAGGGTAATGAGTTAGCTGTGTGCAGTATGATGCATGAGATGTATTGAGTAATGATGTTCTCAAAATAAATGAGATTATGATATATGAATTTGTGTTGTCGATGCTACTATGTATGAATGCAATGTATGAACATATTAGTTGTTCTGCTGCAATGTTGCTGGACTGGGGAAAATAAATCCCTGACTGCTGCTGGGAATGAGGAGTGTAGGCATTCATATTTTGTTGAAGTTGAAGTGTTGATAGATGGGTTTCCACTATTAGACAAATAAACTCTGTTGGGGAATGGAAACTTCGTTCATTGTTTGGGGATTTTGTGAAATCCTGAAAAGCTCGGCGATTTTAACTGGGGAATGTTTGGAGCGGTAATTGGAATTTTTGCTCCGTCGGGGATATGAGAGTATCTGATACCATTGGTCGCATGCTGAGAATATGGCGATGATCTTGTAGCAGGATGCCTCTACCTCTGTATCTGCTAGAGAAGGTATCTGCTGGAGGAAATATCTGTGGGGATTTTGTGGATAGCCCTTAAATATTGTCCCGTCTCTTAAAGTCATTAGTAACTGTATTTCTGTTTTTTATGTGTATATTTGTAAGCAATAATCACATTCAAATGCATATGTTTAAAAATAATCACTGGATGTTTTCGCACACAAAACAGAAAATTAAAAACAGAAGTTTTGCTCTTTCAAAGAAATAGTTTTGTATTAACTTGAAGAAGTGTTTCTGTACAAGGAGACGAGAATTCTAGTAAGATAATCCCTTCGGAAGAATGGAAAATATACAAAAATAGTATACAAATAAAAATAGCTATGTGAAATAATCCCATTGAGTTCCCATTCTTCTATTTCCTTTATGTCCTCAAGCATCTCATCACTTTGCTGTTTGTCTCAAGCTGACTGGATTGATTAGTACCACTTGAGCTTGACAGTTGAAGCTGAAGATTGGCTGTAAGGTGATCCAACGGGACATATTCATACCCTTTGAATCCCTAACTTTTGCCTGGACCACCCTTTCGGGTTTTCAGTCCACCGGAATACCCTTTTTTGCCTAAGCCTCCTTTTCAGGTTTTCGGCTTGCCGGGTGTACAAATTTTTGTTTGTGTATATCCCTAATTTTTGCCTAGGCCATTCAACCTAGCGGGTCTTTTTCATGCGTAGTATCTTTTAACTATGTCCGCGTTTATAGCGGCCAGAAGGCCGTCACCGTCCATAGTGGTTAAGATCATGGCCCCACCAGAAAATATGTTTTTGATCACAAATGGTCCTTCATATGTAGGAGTCCATTTTCCCCTGGGATCACCTTGTGGCAATATGATACGTTTGATTACCAGGTCACCAACCTGATATACCTGACGTCTGACCTTCTTTTTAAAAGCTTTAATCATACGTTTCTGGTACATCTGACCATGGAAGACAGCCGTAAGCCTCTTCTCATCAATCATGTTCAATTGGTCAAGTCGAGTTTGAATCCATTCATCTTCATTTAACCCTGCATCCTTCATGATTCTAGAAGAAGGTATATGGACTTCAATTGGTAGGACAACTTCCATACCATATACCAAAGAGAAAGGAGTTGCCCCTGTTGATGTGCGCACCGTGGTACGGTAACCGTGGGGAGCGAATGATAACATATCATGCCAGTCCTTATAGGTTACTATCATCTTCTGTATGATCTTTTTGATGTTTTATTAGCGGCTTCTACAACGCCATTCATCTTCGGCCGATAAGGAGAAGAGTTATGATGCTGGATTTTGAATTGCGTGCACAGTCCGGTGATCATATTATTGTTGAGATTGGTACTGTTATATGTAATGATTCTTTCTAGAATACCATACCTACAGATAAGATTATGTCTGATGAATCTGGCCGCAACGTTCTTGGTAACAGAAGCAAATAAAGCCGCCTCGACCCATTTGGTGAAGTAATCAATGGCGACAAGGATGAAATGATGCCCATTTGAAGCTGTAGGTCTGATCTCTCCAGTCATGTCAATGTACCACATTGCAAATGGTTAGGGAGCGGTCAAGATGTTTAGAGAAACCGGTTGCACATGTACTTTATCAGCGTAGATCTGGAATTTGTGACAAGTTCGCGAATGCTGATAACAATCTGTTTCCATAGTGGATCAATAGTATCCTGCCCGTAGGATCTTTTTAGCCATCGTGTGCCCACTAGAATGGGTGCCAAAGGTACCTTCGTGTAAATTAGCCATGATCTTTTCTGCCTCACTCTTGTCCATGCACCGAAGCAAAGTAGAGTCTTGGTTGCACTTATAGAGGATTCCATTACTAAGGAAGAATTTATCAGAGAACCTTCTTAGGAACTTCTTATCATTGACTGAAGCTCCCTCAGGATATTCTTGGGCCTCAAGATATCTTTAAATTTCATGGAACCAAGGTTTGCCCGTTACTTCTTTAGTATCAACCTCATGACAGTATGCTGGTTCATTCGTCCCCTCAATAGTGATTTGAAGAGCCTCATTATCCCATCTGATTTTGAACATGGATGACATAATAGCTAGCGTGTCTGCTAGTTGATTTTCCTCTCGTGGAAAATTCTCAAAGGTAATTTCCTCAAAATGTGGGATCAGTGTCAATACATGTTCTTTGTAAGGGATGAGATTAGGGTGCTTCGTGTCCCATTCTCCTTTGATTTGACTGATTACTAAGGCCGAGTCTCCAAATACACTTAAGAATTTGATCCCCAAATCCATGGCAGTTTTGAGACCCATAATGCACGCTTCATATTCAGCCATATTATTGGTACAGTTGAAACACATCCTGACAGTGAAGGGAGTATAACAACCTTCAGGAGATATGATCACAACGCCAATGCAATTTCCGAGTGCGTTGGAAGCTCCGTCAAAAACCATGGTCCATCGGAATCCTTGCTCAGGTCCGTCATATGGTCTGATTTCTTCACAATCATTCACCAACATGATGTCCTCGTCCGGGAATTTGAAGTTTATGGATTGATAGTCATCCACAGCCTGATGAGCCAAATGATCAGCTAGTACACTTCCTTTTATTGCTTTTTAGGTAGTGTACAGAATATCGTATTCAGTTAGGACCATTTTCCATCTTGCTATTCTACCAGAGAGGGCGGGATTCTCGAATATGTATTTAATAGGATCCATCTTGGATATCAATAAGGTAGTGTGAGTCAGCATATACTGTCTTAGCCGGCGAGCAGCCCATGCCAGAGCGCAACAAGTTTTCTCTAGCAGTGAATATCTGGTTTCACAGTCGGTAAACTTTTTGCTCAGGTAGTATATTGCATGCTCTTTTCGGCCAGACTCGTCATGCTGCCCCAGCACACACCCCATTGAATTTTCCAAAACTGTTAGGTACATGATCAGAGGTCTTCCCTCAGCTGGCGGCATCAAAATGGGAGGTTCTTGAAGGCACTCCTTGATTCTGTCAACGGCGGCCTGGCAGTCGTCATTCCATTTCACCACTTGATCTTTCTTCAGTAATTTGAAGATTAGTTCACAAGTAGCGGTAAGGTGGGAAATGAATCTGGAAATGTAGTTTAGACGTCCTAAGAATCCCCTAACTTCCTTCTCAGTTCGAGGAGCGGGCATTTCTTGTATTTCTTTTACCTTTGTAGGGTCTACTTCAATACCTTTGCCGCTGACAACGAAGCCTAAGAGCTTACTGGACCTTACTCCAAAAGTGAATTTATTTAGGTTCAACCTAAGTTTGTATTTCTTCAGTCTTTCAAATAGCTTCTGCAGGTGGTTGAGGTGTTCCTCTTCAGTTTGAGATCTAGCTATCATATCATCCACGTAGACCTCTATCTCACGAAGGATCACATCGTGAAACAAAGCTAGCATGGCACGCTGATAGGTTGCCCCAGCGTTCTTCAGCCCAAATGGCATAACTTTGTAATAGAAAGTGATCCACTGTGTGACGAAGGTCATTTTCTCCATGTCCTCAGGTGCCATTTTGATCTAATTGTATCTGGAGAAACCATCCTTGAAGGAGAATACTTTATGATGTGCGGTGTTGTCAACCATAACATTGATGTGGGGAAGCAGGAAGTCATCCTTGGGGCTTTCCCTATTCAGGTCTCTAATCCACACACATACGCACCTTACCATCCTTCTTAGGCACTGTAAAAAAATTGGTAACCCATTGTGGATAAGAGGTGATAGCTAAGAATTCGGTGTTGAACTGCTTCATGACTTCAGTCTTGATTTTTTCTAACATTTCTTGCCGCATACGACGAACCTTTTATTTCACTAGAGGGCAGTCTTCTTTTGTCGGCAGACGATGAACCACGGTATCAATGTCGAGTCCTAGCTTATCTTCATATGACCAGGCAAAGACCTCAACATAGTCATGTAGTATCTGAGTTAAACGCTTCTTGACACTATGCTCTACATTGGCACCTATCTTGACTTCCTTCTTATCTTCTTCAGTACCTACATTAACTGTCTCAACCGACTCTTCATGAGGTCATATTTCCTTTTCTTCCTGTTGTAACAATCTGGCAAGTTCCCCTGGTATTTCACAATCTTCCTCACCTTCGTCCTCGAATTGGTAGATCGTATTTTCACAGTCATAATTGGCAATAGCAGAACCGTTACCAATGGGATCCAGAGTCGATATGGATCTGCATTTTGATATGTGAGTGTGTGTAAGAGCATAGTTATTTTTGATAAAGTAAAAGGTAGAAAAATAAAAATGAAGAGCGTAAAATTTGCATGCAAAAATGTCCCATGATTTATTAATGACATATGAAGATGAAGTAGCAACCCTCACAGATAAAACATTGTGCCTCGGGTAAGACACAAGGTTTTAAAGTTTAAATTGTTTAAATATTACAACTCCAAGAAATTTAAAATACGATTACTCTTGAATAAAAGTAATAGGAACAAAATCTTTGGCCTCCCAATTGTTGAGTCCACCGCTGATGGTTGGGAAAATCCACTCGTCCATGTCACAATTGCTATCACTATCTTCCAATGCATTGACTCCACAATTGCTGATGCGTAATGGTGGTCCCCCAGTGCGAGTACATCGAACAACTCTTTGGGCCTCCGAAGTAAAAACCAGACCAAACTTGTTATATTTGTAGGGAATGTCCGGAAGTTGACCCCAAATGGTACATCCACCTTCATCAAATACTTCTTTAGCATCCTTCAAAGAAGCCATTTTCAATGGAGGTATGGTAATCTTCGGAACCTTAATAGCAGTCTTGGTTACAGCAACCGTCTGTGGAACTTCCTCAAAATTCTGACAAGGGGTCTCAATGAACTCGCCGTCCATTTCTACATGCATAAAAGAGTTCAGGTGGCTAACCATGTATTCTTCCTCCCCATGGACCGTGATAATCTTTCCCTTAACTGGGTACTTCAACATCTGATGTAGGGTTGAAGTGACAGCACCAGCCCCACGGATCCAAGGTCGACCCAATAAACAGGAATAAGATGTGCGGATATCCATCATATAGAAGGTTGAATCAAAAGTATGAGTACCGACTTTGATAGGGATGTCCACCTCCCCGTGCACCATTCTTTTAGAACCATCAAAGGCCCTCACCACAACGTTGTTGGGCTTTAATGTGAGTCCTTTGCATTCTAACTAGTCAAGAGCATTCTTGGGTAAGACATTCCGCGACGAACCTGTATCCACCAGAACATGGGCTAATGTAGTGCCCCTGCACTCAATGGAGACATGCAGGGCATCATTGTGTTTCCTTCCCTTGGGAGTTAAATAGCATAAAAAAACCCAGCCCATTATCAGCAGTTAGACTGGCCACACAACTCTCGAATTGATCAATGGAGGTCTCTTGGGGCACGTGGACGGATTTTCAGGAATTTTACTAAAGCCTTAGCGTGGGCTTCAGAGCACAAAAGTAAGGCTAGCATTGAGATTTTTGAGGGGGTCTTCCCCAGCTTCTCCATGATGTTGTAATCACTTTTCTTGATTATCTTTAATATCCATTCCATTTATCTTTTAGAAACTTCAGGGGTGACTTCTGGATGCGCCTTCGTCTGGACAGGCTCAACCAATACCTCTTTGCCCCGTGTCTCGACCAAATCGGTAGCAGGGATAACAGTAGGACTAACAATAGGAGTAACACTGGGAATACTGACATGAGCGGTAGCAGGAATAATCACAGGAATAGTAACAGTTTTTGGTGAGATCTCGGAAGAAAAAACTCTTTTGCTTCTCGTAATTTTACTGGTCCCCACAATATTGTCAACCCCAAGCTCAATATCTTCAGCAACTTTGTCTTCAGTAGCCAATAGGTCTTGTTTGACGCCATGGTAATAGACGTCAGCCCCATAATTCCATGGAATGGATTTATCTGAGGAATAAGGTATTGGCCCTGGCATGGTGATGATCAAGGGAGAAAACATGGGAACAGATGTAATCCTGACAGGGCTTTTGGTGGAGACCCTGGGAGGATTGTCAGAAATGGTGATTATCGAGACATCTTCACAACAACTTCTTGTAAGGGGAATTTTTTCGAACAATATTTCTTTGTTAACCATCAAGCGCTGGACGCCCATTTTTAACAACAACAGCCATCTGGTAGAGACATACATAAGTGACCACTTTCTCCAGAACCCGGAAATAAACCGGCTTACAATAGATTCTCTTTATTAGTCAAAAGGGGGGTAGTTAATTCATCCACAGAGGAAACAAAACGGTCACCATCAACAACATTGACACCTTGGCCATGTTTGGCATTGGCGTCGTTATTACATTAGGTGTTTCTGGAAGGTCAAACTCAATCTCTTTCGCCTCGATAAGGTCTTGTACCTTATTTTTCAGGTCCCAACAATTGTTTGTATCATGCCTCAGACTTTCAGAATGATAGGCACACCGAGCGTTTGCGTTGTAGCAGGGAGAAGCAGTATTGGGGTTCTTGGGAGCTTCGTTTAGAGTCACTAAATTGGACTTCAACAGATGCAAAAAACCTGGGATAAGGTCATGTTAATCAGGGTGAATCGTCTTATGGGCGCATCCAGCCTGCGTTGATTGTTTCATTATTGATTTGATATCGGATTGGAGATTATAACAGCCCCTACCGTCGGACGATGTTCAATTTTGTTTTGATTTCTTTGGCTATAAGCAGCACTGACCTCCTTCTTTCTCGTAAAGGGTTTCTTCATCATACTTGAGGATGCATCCCTTTGAATTTTGCCACTCTTAATACCAGCTTATACCCGTTCACCAGTCAGGATCAACTCAGTAAACCCAACTGAAGAGCTTCCAATTAGATGCTTGAAGAGTGGACCAGATAATATGCCCAAGAACATATCCACCAGCTCTTTATCAAATAAAGGGGGCTGGACTCTTCCTGCGAGATCCCTCCATTTCTGGGCATAATTTTTGAAACCCTCACCAGAACCCATAGA
Organism: Vicia faba; assembly: GCA_948472305.1. Classification (NCBI taxonomy): domain Eukaryota; kingdom Viridiplantae; phylum Streptophyta; class Magnoliopsida; order Fabales; family Fabaceae; genus Vicia; species Vicia faba. The sequence continues at coordinate 819,297,852 of OX451740.1, forward strand.
CATACTTTGCAATTATGTTCGAGTTGGAGCTATGTTAGCATTATACTGGTATTGCTTGTAAAAGGCAGCAGCCAAATATTTCCAATTGCGAATATTGGTTCCTTCCAACTGATAGAACCAATCCAACTGCATCCCTGACAAACTTTCTTGGAAAAAATGTACCCATAGGTTCCTATCGGCAGAATGGGGATGAATCTTCCTGACGTATGACCTTAAATGCAGCTTAGGTCAAGAGACACCGTCATATTTAGCAAATGTGGGGACCTTGAATTTCTGTGGGATGACCACCCCTGAGACTAGTCCTAGTTCTTCAAAATCTAGTCCGGGTACCCTCTGGATCTCCATAGCATTGAGGCGATCCTCATGCTGTTTGTATTTATCATCAGCAGGAGGATACTGTTCTTCAGAGTAGTCAGCTTCATCTTCCTCAGACTCTAGGTTGTCATTTCCTTCCTTGTTCTTGCATTATTGATTATCTCCTTCACCCGACGAGGTTGTGAAATCTAGAGCTCGCTTGGCTGATCCTCTGAACCTTCTTCCAAAATTCAAAATGCCGACTGGTTTCTTCGCCTTCTTCTTCTTATCTTTGATCAAGAGAGCCTTCAGATCCTCTTGTCCTTTAGCTAGATCCAGAAACATCTGTTGGAATTGAGTATTTTGTGCTTGAAGATCTTTTACTGTCTATTCAATATCCATCTCACTGAAATAAACAGTAGAAAGATAAGGAGACCTGTTGTAAAAAACCTGTTTGCGTTATGATGAATGAAAATGTATATGCAAATGATTTCAAGGAAACTTGGAGATTTAAATTTGTTTAGACAACAGGAAACACACATTGTATTGATAAATCCAAGTTTGGTTACATCATGCCTCTTGGGGCATACAATGAAATAAATACACAAAATAAACTCCTAAGACAAAAAGGTCGAGTGCATCCTTTTTGGCACAATGTAGGCGTTAAAACATCGCTCTTCATGAAGCTTCTTTGTGATCTCCAGAACTTTCTTCTCACTCGCGTGGAACTGGGCTTCGAAGGTGTCTCGCTCTTCCTTTAGCTAAATCCAGTCCATTTGCAAGTCTTCAAGAGAGGTAGGCATGTTAGGATAAAGGACAGTATATGGAACATCTCCTTCATCACAGGCTCCATGATGACGGGTAAGATGGAAGGGTAAGGCATTACGAGACTCTAAGCACGAGTTCGTACCCACCTAAGGTAAGGCTCAAGGGGAATAAAATTTTTGTGTCCCAATGTCTTACTAGAAACTTTGTTTACCATTCTCCAATCTCATATAAACCTTTGATGGTAGCCTTGGTCGTCGCTCTCATAGTCGAACACCACACCTTGGATGAGCGCATCATGAGGACCATCTCTTCGTGCATACCCAATCTGTCGCAAAGCTAAGCAATGGTTGTAAGTGATACCTCCCCTAATGCCAAGTAAAGGAACATTGGGGAATTCCCCATAACGGTTGATGATAGCAATGTCCTCCAAGGATCGAGAACACCAGTGAGTATCTGAATGTCTGAGTGACATCAACATATTAGACCATCTCAAACCTTGCTTTTTCTTCACAACGGATCGGGGTAGGTGCGAAACAAAACACCTAGCCAATAGAGGAGTGCAACGCACGAGGGTTCCTCTTCTCTTCATGGTGCGAGAGTGGAGAGAATGCAAGATATCTCCCAACAAAGTAAGCACTGGATTGCGAGATATAATATTTTTGACTGCATTCACATCTATAAGTTGGTCAGGATTAGGAAATAGTACCATACCATAGATAAGAAGAGCCAAGATTTATTCAAAGGCTTGTAAGTCCAAAGTTTTCCAACAGTCTTGAGCTTTTTCCATCAGGAACTTGGCTAGAAACCCTTTGACACCACTTCTTGTTTCCCAGTTAACCATGACGTCGGATTATTGCAAGTGTAAAGCTCGAGCAATCTCTTCAGGGCTCGAGTCTCTTTCAATACCGTTGAAAGGTAATTAATTGAGAATAGGAATTCCCAAGAGTTGAGAGAATTATTCCATAGTAGGAACAAGTTGGTAATCGGGGAAGGTAAAGCAATGGAGCAAAGGGTCGAAGAACTAGAAAAACACTTTCATCATGTCTTCATTAAAGCTTGAGGTAACTAGGTTGAGAAGTCGTCCATGTCTTTTGGTGAACAGGGAATTCTCAGGGACCCTTGATGCTAATTCTTTGAGCTGAAAAGGTACTCGTACGAGATTTACTTGGATTGTATTCCTACGAGTGGGAGTCATGTCCTACAAAATAGAACAAAGATGAATCTCAAGATCCTTGAAATGGTTAGTCTAAAATTCTATGGTATGATGCCATGATGTTATGTACCAGAATATGCACAAGCAAATCAAACAAGTCCTTAGGTTTAGGCTTGCATGAGGTTCATAGGTAAGTACCCTCTTGAAGTTAGTTGGTTCAACCTGTCCTAGAAAGTAAACGGGTTCTAAGGAAACTCAATATCACTGATCTCTCTTCATCGGGCATTGTTTCAGCACAAGCCTCTTTATTGGCGACCTAAATATCCCGAAAGTCCAATCTCAATGAGTGTAGTATCAAGTATCAACCAACTTCGGACTGCACCAAACCGGCTACCTCACTACTTCCTAATGGCCAAGTTGTTCAAGTAAGATTCTAAAGTCAATTAGTGCTTCATGACACCACACAGCGGCCCCATATTCTCCTTGACTACTCAAGGGCTACCGGTACCAACAAATGTGTCACACTAACATAGCTATTTCTTTGATCATGTCGGTATACCCCGCACAGTTTCCATAACTTATTTCTACTTACCTAAAAGGTGCCCCAGATCTGGGTAGAGGATCAAAACAAACCAAAATAAGGAACCATAATACAAAGCAAGTAAATCAAACAAAATAAAGCAAATAAGGGTGATCTAGCCCTAAGGTAACCCCACTTTTAAGTAATATCCCCATCAGAGTCACCAGTTCTGTAATACGGTGGGAGAACTGACTTGGGTGTTTTGTGTTTGATCGTAATTGTTGCGAATAGCAAGAGTCGCTACCAACTTTTCTTTTATCCAATAAGGAAAGGGTGAAAAGAACAGGAAATACCTTTGAGATAATTTTCTTGAGTTCGGGGGGTAGGTTATGAAAAGGGAAGGTGTTAGCACCCTTTTCATCCGTAGTTAACTACGGGCTCTCAGTATCTTGCTAGATCACTTGCTTTTGTTTGAAAATGTGTTTGTGGTGTGGGTTTGAAAGTATTTTGAAAAGTGTCTTTGTGATGATTCTCGTTTCTATAAGAATGCGTACAAAGTGTTTTAACTTTTGAAAATGTTTCAAAGGAAAGTGTTGGTGTGAAAAATGCTTTTGTTGTGAGCAAGCGAGCAACTATGAGCATCCTACTTACTCAAAAAGGTCTAATGTTATTTTCCTCCTCCTTTAGATGTTGCCATCTTACCATTGATTTGGTAAGAAGCCCCGTCGTTGGATGTGAAGGGGCGGGCGTGGGTCATTTGTATAGTCATAGAAGGCAACCTATGAGACGTTTTAGCAATTTTAGTTTAGAGACTAGATCATTTACCGAAGGCAACATCGAGGGTCATCGAGGGACTACGATCTTTTATCGAGGTCCTTTACTAAAACTCTCATATTCGAGGGACAATGACTATTTTCTGAGGCAACAAGTGAGATTACCCTAGGGGTGCATGTGTGTGAATAATGTGTTTGATTTGCATGCATTTAGTCTTTGATTAAGGTGATCTACTTGTTGGTTTTATTTTGCCATACATCCTAATTACTAACATTTGTATAAAAGCAATAAAAATGAAGAAAATAAATCCTACAATATTACAACCATATTGAATAGCAAGGAAATGTAAAGACAAAACAAAATAAAGAAAGGAAAATGGTCTTTTCGATTCAGGAAGCAAAACTCTTCCCGCTTCTTTTGATTGGGGCCTGGAATCAACGTGAGGTGCACTCTTTGCCTCAAGCTCCTTGCTGCCTTCTTCGATTGTAGGAATGCTAGGCTCTCAGGTTGAGATTCGAAAGGCTTGAATATTTATCCAATCGAAGGATACAGAGAACCTATTTTAAACTTTTAAAAATGCAACATTCAAGTGTAACTTTCGAAAGCTACAGGCTAGGGGTTAGCACAAGATTATTGGGCACCAAAATCCAAAGTCTAACTAGTCAAGGTTGAGACTTTCAACATATAGGCAGTGAGGATCGAAAGTTAAGGCATGGTTAACTCCCTAGATGAGATGTCTACATTTTCTTTTTATTGGTATTTATACATGATATTTAAATGAAAAAGTTCAAAGTTTAGAGAGAACTTACCTCTTGAAGCGCTTAAATCGAAGGAACTGCAAGTGACTTCCTAGGTGGTGAATGGAACTTCGCTGGAATCTTCCTGAAGCTAAGTCAGTTACTACTTTGTTTGAGCAGTCACTGAATAGAAGGAGGGTATGTGAGTGAATCGAAGGTTACTCTATAACAGGTAAGGGAGTGAATCAAGAGAATATTATATTGTAGTTGGGGAATGGGTCGAAGGTTAGTTATCTGACAGTTTAAGGCGTGAATCGAAGGGTTCACTTAGTGTATGAAGGGGTCTGAGTTTTTTAGAAGTGTTAGGAATATTTTAAAACGTTTGATAGTATTTGAGATTTTTTGAGAAATTGATCACTTTCTCACAACCAGAGTTTTTTTGCAACTATCAGGGGCCCCTAAGATATTTGGTAGAGGCTCTTATTTATAGATGATTTTGGCATATGATTAGGAGGGGAAAAATGAAATTTGAACAAACAGGGTATGTTGTTCTTGTAGTCTTCGAGGCGCAGTCTTGTATGCCATTTTGGTGCAAGAATGGGGCAGTATTGTAGGACTGCTTTGTAGCAGTTTTGGAGTGTTGTGGCCAGTATAACAGGCCTGTACTTGGAAGAACATAGGACTTTGGTCAACAAACATCTTTGGATTATTTCAACCTTTCGTTTTGACCACCTAGGTCCAAGCTCCGACCAGATCACTATTTGATTTTCACCCAATATGTGTCTTTCGAATGAGACCTTTTTATGCATCCTTCGAAGGGAACAAATGCATGCCCTTTGAATGGGTCACCAAAATATGTCATTCGATTGGGACATCCAGGTATGTCTGGAAAGTCCTTCAAATGTGCCACCATGACACGTCTTTCAAACGAGACAATAGCTATGTGTCATAGTGTAGAAATTATGTGTTGAAATAAACTGTTTCCAAGGGAGATACTGCCCAGTCGAAACTAGCATGAAAAATGGCCAATCCTTTCTGGGCGCCATTTCCTGGTGAATTCTAGCAATGGGGAAGCCTTTGCCTTGTGCATGCTTTCTTGAAGGGAATCCTGGCTTTTGTGAATCGAAGGAAGCATGCAAAGGGGAAAATGGCTTCTGAATCGAAATGAAGCTGCAGGAGGCCATTGCCTTGTGTCTGCTGGCCTGAAGAAGGTCCTTGCCTTGTGAATTAGGAGCAAGTGTAAAGAAGGAACTTGTCTTCTAAATCGAAGGACATCAATATGAGGCTTTTCCTCTTTGAATTGAAGGAGGCTACATGAGGCTTTTTTCCTTGTTCCTGCTGGCCTGGTGGGAGCCTCTTGCTTTGAAACATGCAAGAAGAAAGCCATTGCTCAATCGAAGGCTGTATGCAGCTAGCCATTACTTTGTGAATCAAAGCAAACATGGAGAGAATTATTTGTCCAATCAACACAGGCATGCAAGCATCATATGTCCAGTCGAAGCAGGCATGTAGGCCACCATTGCATTGTGAACCATGTGAGGCCAATGGTGCAGTCGAAGCATGCATGTTGGAGGTCATTGCTTCGTGGATCAAAGGAGACACAAAGGATGGATTGAAAGAGGAATGATGGAAGTCCTAGTCCAATCGAAACAGTCTTGAAAGAGACTAAAGTCCAAACAGAGCAACTGGGATTCAAAGAAGGCTTGAAGGAGACCCTAGTCCAATCGAAGCCTTATAAGTCGAAGTAAACTTGTTTTTCTCCAATTTTGTCAAAAAAATTATTTTTATTTGTTTTTCCCTTGTTTAATAGTTTCCTCTTTAACTTGATGCTAAAAAATCCAATTGTACTTGTGCAAGCTTGAATTTTGAGAATCCTTGTGATAAATTATTGTACCCCAATTTTTGCCCATAAGATTTCCCTATCATATCATGTCAACTTGATCATAACAAAATCACATTAGGGTTGGTTCTTCCTCTTTTTTCTATCTCCTATCTTTAAGTTTGCTCTTGAGGAATTTCCAAGCACCTTGGTTGTGTATTTTGTATATGTGTTGTTTACTAACTTCAAATCAAAATACAAAAAAAATATTTGTCTTTGTCTTTGTACATTTTTGTTTTGTAGGTACCAAGTCGAAGCATCTGACAAATAAGAATTTCTGGTAATATTTTCCTAAAATATCTATTTTGCAAAAAAAAATTAAGTATGTATCGACACATAAAGGCTTGTGTCGAACTCATGCAAAGCAATTGATTCTGTATTGTGTCGAAAGGCAGCTTGTATTGATCCATAGAGGCTTGTGTCGAACTCATGCAAAGCAATTGATTCTGTATTGTGTCGAAAGGCAGCTTGTATTGATCCATAAAGGCTTGTGTCGAACTCATGAAAGTTGACTGATTCTTTACTGTATCGAAAGGCAGCTTGTATCAATCCATAAAGGCTTGTGTCGAACTCATGAAAGTTGACTGATTCTGTATTGTGTCGAAAGGAAGCTTGTATGGATCCATGAAGGCTTATGTCAAACTCATGAAAGTTGATTGATTCGGTATTGTGACGAAAGACAACATGCATCGACCCATAAAGGTATGTATCGACTCATCCTATTGTGTATAACTAGCATGTGTCGACACATGCATGTTATGTATCGACTCATCCTGTTTATATAACTAGCATTTGTCGACACATACGTGCTATGTGTCGACTCATGCAGATTGTTTGATTCTGTAATGTGTCGAATAACAGAATGTGTAGATACATAGAAGCTTGCGTCGACACATGTTGTGTTATACAACTAGAATGTGTCGATGCATACAACTCATGTGTCGACTCATAGCAGCAAAATACACGTGATTTTTTGAAAAAAGCCAGTAATTTCAAATCTGTCATCTTTTTGGCTCCAATTTTTCTGCATAATTTGAAAATTATATCATTAATTAAATTTTGGCTCCATGAATCAATTACCAAATTACCACTAATCCCAATCCTAAAACTCTATAAATAGATCCCTCATTTCATTCAAATGATAAGCTTTTGATAGCGAAAATCACTTTGCTAAAAAATCTCTCAATTCTCTTTGAAGATGTGAAAAACACAAGAAGGGGGGGTTGAATTGTAAAACTTAAATCAAAAGCTTAAACAACACTGTATTTTTATCCTGGTTCGTTTGATCTCAAACTACTCCAGTCCACCCGTCAAGGTGATTTCGCCTCTCTCCAACGAGGTCTTAATCCACTATATTCAAAGGAATACAACAACTACTTTAACAAATGTTAAAGCCTTCTTGAGTATAACCACAAACCGGTTTATCTCAAGGAAATCTCTTTACAAATAATTGAACAATAATGTGTTTGATGTTTTCTAATAAAACAGTATACCACAACCGTGATAATACACAAATTTAAGCTTAGAATGAAACTGGATTGCTAATGCGTTTGAATGAGCATGGTTTGAAAGCTTAGCAAATTGTATGAGTGCGTATGTGTTGATTAGCCTTTTCTTTTCTCACACAGACTTGTTTATATAGCCAAGGCAAAGATACATTATTGTCCATAAATCACTTTTAATGATAATAACGTTCTTTCCTTTTTTGAGAAGATCTTGTCTTGAAGAGAGCCGTTAGCAATTAATTTGTATTGAATACTTAGTAACGCTTCAGAGTCTTCTTTATGATAATCAGAGTGTTCTTTGCTTTAACTTATGCTGGCGCTTCTGAGTGCCGATGACTTGGTAAGGATCTTGATCAGAGTCAGAGTGTTTTATGTGCAGATTCTGTTTATCAAGCTTCAGCGTATGATCTGGTAGCTTCAGTGTGTAGCACATGTTACTGATCTTCTGATGCTTACGTATCTTTTGATGCTTATGTTGATACTGATCTTCTGATGCTGATTCCATCAGAACTTCTGTAAATACACAACATAATTTTAAGTAGCATATATGTCTTATATATATATCTTTGAATTTATTTATTCTTGTATTTTGTTATCATCAAAACTCTAATTAAGGGTTGTAGAATCAAACTCTGTTCTAACAATCTCCCCCTTTTTGATGATGAAAAAACCATATTTTTTCAATTAAAATTAAAGAATAAAAGGTATCAGAGCTAAGAGGAGAAAACTCCCCCTGAGTTGATTACTTCCCTTTAATTCCATGAGTCTTTGAGCATCAGAAATTTACTGTACTTTACTGTATCTTTCGTCAGAATTTTGTACCTGTTCAAGCTTTTCAGAAGAAAGAAATTCAAATAGATCAGAATGTTTGAGACTTATGTCTCAGTAATCTGTTATTGAAAAATATCATTCTTTCTCCCCCTTTTTGTCAGTTATCAAAAAGCACAAATAATCAGAGTCAAAGATGCATTTATATTGAAAAACATAAGCAATGATAAGTTCAGAGTAATGTAAAAATATTACAGATAAACAAGTTATAAAAAAAAGGAAGTTTCTAAGAAGGAGGAGGTAGTCGTGTGAACAAAGCCTCCAACATGCTCTTGATTTGGGTGTTGGTTTCCTGTTGCTGGGTTAACATGCTTGCTATTGCATCAATTTTGCTGTCCTGTTTGTCCATTCTTTCATTCATCAGCATATCAGATCTTTTCAAGTCTTCTAGAGTCTGCCTATCAAGGGAGGAAGCTTGAGGATCTTCAGAAACAGGATGCTTCTCATAGCTTTCTGCAATAACTTCTTAAACCAGTGCTTTAGCAGGAACCATCAGATCTTGAGTATCAGGTTGAACTTTGGATGCTGGACGGTGTTCAGACCAAGGAGCATTGTCCAGAGGGAGAACTTCTTTCTTAAGCAGCTTGCTCAGAACTGGACCTTCAATTTCTTTCAGCAGATTGCTGAAGTTCTGTTGAGCTTGTCCGTAGCTCTGTTCTTGCAGCTTAAAGGTTTCAGAGCATACCCATCTTCTGAACTTTGTCCAAAGGTAGTCTGATGCAGCAGGATCAACCAGCTCAAGACTAGCTTGTTTCAGAGAAGTGATCCACTTCTGTACTTATGTTTCAAAGTTCAATATACTGGTACCAACATCTGGATGTTTCGGTTTAGGGATAGCTGTTTTGTGGTTTATTGCAGCAAGACGTTCAAAAACTGTTAAGTCAATGACAGTCTTGATGTTATCTTCTGTATTGTTCTTTGGTGAGGGAGTGGGAGAGTCAGGAATTATGATTGGACTTGATGGGGAATTTGGTGGAGTTAGTTCTGGTGAAGAGGGAAGTTGTGGAAAATTCACAATGGTGCCACAGGGCAAATGAATGGCCAGAGGTTCTGGTTCAGGGGATTCAGAGGGTTGAGCCTCAGAAGTTTGAACTTCTGGGTGAGATGGTTCAGGTTGTGGAGAAGGTGGATTAATTTCTGGTTGAGGAGATGAAGGTAGTGGGATTTCTGGTTCTGGAGAGAGTGGAATTTCTGGTTGTGGTGAAATGGGAATTTCTGGTTGTGGTTCTGTGATGGTTTCAGGATTTGGATTTTCTGGAGTGGGAGCAGAAGTATGTTGGTCTATATCAGAAAGAACTTTTTCAAGTTCTTGTTGGGTTTCAACAATGTTTAGAGCGAGATCTTCTTAGAGTTAATGATTCATAGGGGTCAAAGTCAAGGTCAAAATCATCAAAAGTTTGAGGTGTCAGGTTTTCAGATGGAGTGGGATTTGGGATAGATGTTGATACAACAATTGAATCTAAAACAGTTACAGAAGAAGGATTACCTCTCTTTTTTGGAGTCTGCTGGGAGGATCCTTCTGCAGCAGCTTTCCTTTTCTTGGTTTTCTTCAGCACAACTTCTGGAGCCTTCTTCTGAAGATTTTGAATATTCAGATTAGGTGTTGTACCATCAGCCTTGCAAGCATCCAGATATCTGAGTATTATATCTGGTTTAGAATCAATCTATGAGAACAGAGGGAAGTTATCCAGAGGGACTCTTCTGTTGGAGATTTCAGCAAAAGGAGTGACGCTAGGTTCCTTCTTGATGTTCTCAATCAATTTCATCTTCTTCAGATTCTTAGCATTCAGCTGTTTGCCCACAGTAGCTTCCAAAGAGCTGATTTCTTGAGCCTCTGTAAGATGATCAATCAGCTTATTCTCTGTTAGAATATCTGATATCAGTCTTCCTAAGAGTATCCAATCCCTTTTTGTACGCTCCTCTTCTCTTGTTTCCTTAACACTTGTTCTGAGATGGTTGAACAGCAGATGAGCCAGATTTATATTGACCTTCTGAGAGATGAAATAGATCAGAAATTGCTGATCAATATTAATGTAGTCAGGAGAGCTGGTAGGCTTCCTGTGATTGATGCACCCCAGAATGATCTTGGCCCAAATTCTGTGTTTGTCTTTCAAATCCCTTATCTTGCTGGAGGGAAGCCCCAGAGTGAAGATTTCCCTTGCAATTAGGGCAGAATCAGCGCACCTTTCTGCCATGTCAATGCAACGAACACCACCATCACTGTAGCTTATGAGTCTTGCAATTAGGTCTTCAGTAATAACAATCTTCTTCCCCATGATGTAAGAAGTAACTTGATGATTTGAAGAAGAAGCGTGAATCCAAAATTCCTTTACCAGAATAGAAAATGTTGGACCCACCAGTCTGTCAAAATACTTTTCCAAGCCTTGAGCCTTAACCTCTTCAGATAGATCAAACCCATTCTCTTGAAGGCTCTTGAATTCCACGATTAATTCTGACAGAACTTCAAGATTGTTGATTGGAGTGAAAAGCATTTTGTAAGGTTCTTCATATTGTTTAGATGAACCTTGTGATCGGTGGATCTGGAACTGACTGTTTAACGCTGGTTCGCGAAATGTCGCGGAAGCAAGAGTCGCCACCGTCTTTTATTTTCTCCAAATGGACAGGACAAAAGCACAGAAAAATTCCTTTAAAGAGATTGCTCTCGGTTCGGGAGGTAGGTTATAGAAAGGGAAGGTGTTAGCACCCTTTCTATCCATGGTTATCCATGGGCTCTTAGATACTTGCTCAATGTTTTCAAAAAGGTTTGTTTGCTTTTCAATGTGGGTTTAAAAAAGTTTCTTTGAAAAAATTCAGTTCGACTCGTACGTCAGAGTGTTTGAAAAATTTGCTTTGAAAGCTTTTGAAAAGTGTCGGTGAAAAGATTTTTGTTTGTTTTGAGATTAGAGCAAGTATCCTTGAGAATCTACCTACCCTAAGGAATTCGTCTGTGTAAATGTCCTTTGAAGTAGTGCCATCCCACCATTGAGAGGTAGGTAGCACCACCGTTGGAGGTGTTCGGGTCAATTCGAGTTTGTAGGGACATGGTGATCACCAGAGCAATGGGAAGACACCTTAGAAGCTACCCTCATGCCAGGTTCCCGGATCATGAGGACTTACTAAGACATCCTCTACTCGACGATCACCTTTCGAAAGGCAACAGTGAGGCGTACCCTAGGGGTGGTGTGTGCGAATTTGTGTGTCAGTTTCATTTGCATTTATCTTTTGTCAAGTTCATTGTGATCTACGCTTGATTTTATTTAGGGCCATTCATTCTTGCATGCATATTTAACAGTTATAAAGTTTGCGAGAAAAATAAATCTACGACTATTACAAAGGCGCGGGTCCACATCGCCAAAATTAAACCGGACCCGATTTAGCGGAAAGTAAATGAAGCAAAATAAAGTGCAAGTGCGAGAAATTAAAAATTACAATGCTTTGGGAGAATTACATAATTATAATAAACGATAAAGTAAAATGCGCGAAACAAAATAATTAAAGCGACGGGCGTTGGACCCTTTTGCAAAATATTAAAAGTTAATGAGAATTAAAAAATTAAATGTTTTGGTATTTTGTGTTTTTTAGATTTAAAAGAAAAAGAATTTATTGAAATTAAAAAAGGAAGCGTCAAACCCTAATTCTAATGTTTTTTAAGCTATTAAGAAAAAAGATTGAATTTTTAACCTAATTTAAATCTACGTTATTTATATACATTTAATTATAAAAAAAATAAGAGAAATAAATAAATAATTATTACTGTAAAAAGGGAAAATATGAAAAAGAATCAAAATTGTTAATTAACCTAATTCTACATTTTTTATATTTATTATGAAAAGAATTAACAATAAACCCTAATTTAAATTAACTAATTCACATGCAAGTTTTTTTTTATGAAAAATAATTAAAATAAATATATACTATATTTTTGTCTTTTCTGAATTTTCTGTATTTTTTATGTATTGTAAAAAATATTTAATTAAATTAAAGCAATAAAACAAATAACATAATGATTAATAATAAAATAAAAATAAGTAAAAGAAATTGCAAACCAGAGTGGGTGTAGTCCCAATTTAGGAGGTACAGGCCTTAGAATTCTGGCCCAATTAACCTTGAACTCGTTGACTTTTGTGCAAGCCTATGACACGTCTGACTATGGTACATGGTGTTCCTTGAATCTTGACCTTTTGATTGATGGAACTGGACGCGTGTATGTTGATCCTTGAACGTGCATGGTGAGTCTTAACGTTATGCCTGCATGTAATTACTAATGGAAAAAGAATATGGAAATTACTCAGACCTGGGACTCGAACCCAGGTCATGGAGGTTGAAACAATAAGCGCTTGCCATCTGTGCCACTTAACCTGTTTGATATATTAATAACACAAAAATAACAAAAAGCAAGAACGAATGCATTAATGATCAAACGCGCGAAAATTTAAAAGATCCAACCAATGCTTGCCAACGCATCATCGTCTTCGTTCTCTTTTTATTTTTTCTGAAAACACAAGCCTATGGAAACGGTTTTCTGGGCGTGGTCTAAAGCTGGTTTCAAGAAAATAGCGATTAGGTCCCTAACGCTCATAAATTGAGCGCGAGGGTTCCATTGCTTTCGTCTCAATGCACCGGTTTGAATGATGGTGGTTAGAGATCCCAATTTTTCCTCTAGTAAGAACCCCTAATTTTGAAGCTCCAGAAACCCTAATGTTCGATCATGGCATAATCTTGTATGGCACAGAAAAACTCAATTAAACATACCAGTTAGCTTCAAAACATTATGATAAACATGAATCAATAAAGAAAAATGCAAAAAGATGCTTGAATTATGCTATGCGATTTCAAGAATTTTGAGATACAGTCTGAGTTCTTGATACCGATTCTTGAAGCTTTGCTTGTCGTTTGTGATTGGAATATGATCAGGAGTCCACGAGCAAGCTTTTGGTATAAGAATTAGGGCTTAAAACCACTTGTAACCTTGAAATCAGTTTTGTGTTTTATGGAAAAAAAATCAAGTTTGCCAAGGAGTTTTCAGCGCAGCTTAGAGTGTAAAGGCATTAGGTTTGCATTCCTGATCATATAGTGAGCATGCTAGGTCAACAAATTTGCACCAAATCTCATGAATTCAATTTTTTGCATATTTGATTTTGTAAAATCTTTTTTGAATCTTTTTCACATGTAATTTGGTTCAATCATGCTCCAATCACACCAAAACTTGCCATATTTAATTGTACACGAAATCTTGAGAGTAGAATGTGCACAAAAAGATTTTTTTAGGTCAAATTTATATTTTCTATATATTTAAATGATTTAAATGAATTAATATTAATATAAATTCAAATAAATAATTAAAAATTGAGAAAATACTTCCCCTTGGGCTTAATGGTCGTGCATAGGCTTGGCATGAAGAAACTTGGAAGAAAAATGGGCCCATTTGCATTTTTGGATCATTTGAAGTAAAGTTGACTTTCAAAAATTTCCAAAAATTTCCCAACTTCCACAAGGCATAACTTGCTCAATTTTTAAGCTTTTCACATGTTCTTGGACATTTTGGAAAGGTCTTTGAGTCCTTTAACCAATGCCTTTGGTCCCATGTCATTTTGATTTACCAATCTCAAGTTATGGCCTTTGACTTAAATCCCCTTTTTGTTGACTTTTGAAAATGACCTATAATGTTGAAATTGATAACTTTTTGTGAGAGCATTTCTTGGACTTGAAGTATGAAGATGAGTTGTAGGAAATGTCTTTCTCTTCAAAATGAGCTTTGGATGGAAATTTTATGATAATCCATGTGAAAGTTATGCCCTGGTCAATTTCAGTTGACTTTTTCAGCTGTCCAAATATAGTAACTTTTGCATCTTTGATGATTTCTGAGCCAAATTTTGAGAATCATGATCAAGCATTGATAAAATGATGTTTGTGGCTTCAAAATGACATATTGACCAAAAATTTGAACTTTTGACTGTCAAATGACCATTTTGCCCCTACAGTTGACTGTAGTGCAATCTAGGGTTTTGACTGTGCAATTTTGAGCTGAATGCCTTGAAACTTGATATGAGGATACTTGACCATGTTTGTGAGCATATGAGACTTGATTGGGCATTTGAAAACTTCCTTTCTTTGATCAGAACACAAACCCTAGTTTTGACTGTATAGGAGACAGTTGAACTGCATAACCCTTGGGGAATTTTGTGACTTGGCTTAGCAATTTCTTGAAGAATATGGGAGGGCAAATTTTGGGGTACAACAGTTGCCCCTGTTCAATCTTCTTAGACCTGAGGATGCAGATTGGCTGGCGTGCCTTTCGTAATCCGAGGGTAGAAGATGATTGGACACTAGAGTGCCCAGAAATTTGCGCTCACATAGTGGCAGTGATTGTGGAATGGGCTTATAGATGCCATTTGGAGATTGCTGGATAGGATGATGGGCTTATAGATGCCATCTGGATGCTGATTGCGTAAGAGATTCCTTAGCGAGAACCTGCATACCTGCAAAAGAGAAAATGAGTACCTGACACGTTGCAGGAGCTGATTTTAGATGCTTGGTATAGATGTGTCCTGACTGGTTACAGGAGCTGAATCTGGAGCTTCAAACGCTGATGAATGAACCAGGGATGGTTACTGCCTTAGCATGAATGGTAAGAGAACCTTGGGCGACTTTAACTTCAACAACGCTCGTTGAGAAAAATCTTGGGTGTCTTTAACTTCAACAACGCTCGTTGAGAAAAATCTTGGGTGTCTTCTACTGGAATAAGAATCAGGGAGATCTTAGGGTCGATCTGACTGAACCAGAGAGGCCTTTGACTGGGTAGGAATCAGGAAAATCTTAGGGTCGATTTAACTGAACCGGACAAGGTCTTGAAACATCTTCAACTGGATAAGCATCAGGGAGATCTTAGGGTCGATCTGACTGAACCAGAGAAGGCCTTTGACTGGATAAGCATCAGGAAAATCTTAGGGTCGATTTAACTGAACCGGTCTAGGTCTTGAAACATCTTCAACTGGATAAGCATCAGGGAGATCTTAGGGTCGATCTGACTGAACCAGAGAAGGCCTTGGACTGGGTAAGAATCAGGAAAATCTTAGGGTCGATTTAACTGAACCGGTCTAGGTCTTGAAACATCTTCAACTGGATAAGTATCAGAGAGATCTTAGGGTCGATCTGACTGAACCAGAGAAAGCCTTTGAATGGATAAGCATCAGGAAAATCTTAGGGTCGATTTAACTGAACCGGTCTAGGTCTTGAAATGTGATTGAGACTTTAAACTGCATCTTTCCTGAAAGGTAAAAGTCAATCATATGCAATGCATGATATGGATCAAGCAATGATGTTCTCAACATAAAGGAGACGTGTATGATGCAGTGCGTTATGCATGCTATGATGATGTATGTGAAGTTTTATGTATGTTTTCGTCTAGGAAAGTGGATCCTTGACGGGTGCCGGGAAGTTGTATCCTGGGCTGACGTTGAAGAATAGATTTTGCTTCCGCTGGGGATGATAACTGCAAGAATACCGGTAGGAGAAGATAACTCCGTTGAGGAATAAACTTGGCAAATGGATGATTCTGCAGGGAGAAAAGATACCCTAACGACCATGCTGGGAAGCAATACTCTGTGGGGATAGAGATGCTTTGCTGAATGTTGCTAGTTTGCTGAGGATATCTTTGTTATTGGAAGTGTAGATAGACTTCGCTGGGGTAGGAAGACTTTGTCGACGACGCTCTTTCCGTGGCTTTTGGCTGAGGATAACCCAGTTATATCCTGTTAAGGAAATAACTCTTTGAATAAAGTCGGGCGACGCGTTCGTGCTCTGCGAGGGGATAAGCTTCCAGAATCTACTGGGGATAAGCTTATTGCTTGGGGATATGAATTCCAACTTTCCTGGAGGAATTGGATTGGACTCTTCTGGGGGAGGTTTTGATATGCTGGGGAAGTGATTCCTTTGAATATTGAGGTACCGCCGGGGAACAATCTTTAGGCCAAGACTGCCGGGGATGCTTGTTAAGAATATATGTATTGCTGCTGGGGAATGTTTGAGATCGGCTGGAGGATACTCAATTTCCTTGATATTTGATGATTTGCTTGGAGAAGAACGTATTGTTTTACTCTCTGGGGAATTAATATGTACTGGTCGTGTTCTTTAGCTGAACCTATCTTGGTACCTTGGAGGATAGAACAATTGGATTGTTTAGACAACTCTTTATTGCCCCTGTTTCTAGTGTCACCTGCAATTAATTCCTTTGTTTCGTGGGCAAATATTTATGAGTTATTGTCAATGCATACATCACAAATTGAACCTTGGACGTTCTTCGCAAAACAAAACAGAAAAAGAAAAACACTTGGCACATTTAACTGAAAAATATATTTGTATTGATTTTTGAATGGCCTGTGAATAGGCGTTTTGTGTACAAGAGGCTGACGTCCTAGTAAGAGGTACGTCGCCGAACAAAAGAGTTTATACAAGTTTTGTACAAAATAAAATAAAACAGCTGTGTGAAAGATGAATGATCCACTGGGTTTCAACTCTGCTATTGCCTTTATAACTCCGAGCGTCTCATCACTTGATGACCTTGGTTGAAGGTGAAGCTGACTGATCGATGCTGTTTGAACTTGATGTAGATACCGGATTCTGGATGCAAAGTGATCCAATGAGACATAGTATTACGCTTTTATCCCTTATTTTTGCCTGGACCGCCCTTTCGGGTTTTCAGTCCACCGGGATACCCATTTTTGCCCAAGCCGCCTTTTCAGGTTTTCGACTTGCCGGGTGTACAGATTTTTTTATTTTCATCCCTTCATTTTGCCCGAACCCTTTTGGTTCGACGGGAAGCCCTAATTTTTGCCTAGGCATGTCAGCCTAGCGGGTCTTGTTTTCATGCGTAGTATTTTTTAACTATGTCTGCATTGGCGGGGTGAGGAAGGTCGTCACCATCCATGTTGGTTAATATCATTGCTCCTCCTGAGAACACATGCTTAACCACAAATGGCCCTTCATATGTGGGAGTCCATTTGCCCCTTGGATCACTCTGAGGAAGGATGATTCGCTTGATCACCAAATCCCCGACTTGATATTCCTGTGGTCTGACCTTTTTGTTAAATGCCCTGATCATTCGTTTCTGATACGTCTGACCATGACAGATAGCAGCAAGTCTCTTTTCGTCAATGAGATTGAGTTGGTCAAGTCGTGTCTGGATCCAATCATCTTCGTTCAGATTTGCATCCTTCATTATCCGGAGAGAGGGAATTTGCACTTCGATCGGCAAGACTGCCTCCATACCATAAACCAGAGAGAAGGGAGTTGCCCCGGTTGACGTCCTAGCTGAGGTATGGTACCCATGCAGAGCGAACGGTAACATCTCGTGCCAATCTTTGTAAGTTACTGTCATTTTTTGCACGATCTTCTTGATGTTCTTATTTGCTGCTTCTATAGCCCCATTCATCTTCGGTCTGTAAGGAGAAGAATTGTGGTGCTGTATCTTGAACTGTTCGCAAAGCTCGGCAATCATCTTGTTGTTCAGATTGGTACCGTTGTCTGTAATAATTCGCTCAGGGACACCGTACCGACAGATCAGATTGTGCCGAATAAACCGTGCCACAACAGTCTTGGTTACTGTAGCATAGGATGCTGCCTCAACCCACTTTGTAAAATAGTCAATCGCCACTAGGATGAAGCTATGTCCATTGGATGCCGTAGGTATGATCTCGCCAATCATGTCTATGCCCCACATTGCAAACGGCCAAGGCGCAGTCAGAACATTCAGGGGAACCGGAGGAACATGCACCTTGTCTGCATAGATCTGGCACTTGTGGCATGTCCTGGAGTGTTGGTAGCAGTCAGCTTCCATTGTGGACCAATAATATCCTGCCCGTAGGATCTTTTTAGCCATAGTATGTCCACTGGAATGTGTACCAAAGGTCCCTTCATGTAGCTCTTCCATGATTCGTTCTGCTTCAGTTTTGTCCACACAACGCAGTAAGGTTGAATCATGGTTTCTTTTGTACAAGATGCCGTTGCTTAGGAAGAACTTGGCTGCGAACCTCCTCAGGAATTTCTTATCGTTGACAGAGGCACCTTCAGGGTATTCCTGAGCTTCCAGATATCTCTTCACTTCGTGGTACCAAGGCTTCTCAGTCACCAATTCAGTTTCGAGATCACAACAGTATGCCGGTTCGTCCAGTTTCCAGATGGTGATCCGGGGAGCCTCATTATCCCATTTGACCTTGAACATTGAAGACATTGTAGCTAACGCGTCCGCTAACTGATTCTCTTCTCTTGGATAGTGTTCAAAGGTTATCTCCGTGAAGTGGGGAATCAGGGTCAACACACATTCTCTGTAAGGAATCAAGTTTGGATGTTTCGTATCCCACTCTCCTTTGATCTGATTGATCACAAGAGCGGAATCTCCGAAAACACTTAGAAATTTGATCCTTAGGTCGATCGCAGCTTGAAGACCCATGATACACGCCTCATACTCTGCCATGTTGTTGGTACAGTTGAAACACAGCCGGGCAGTGAGTGGAGTATGAGTACCTTGTGGAGATATGATGATGGCGCCGATACCATTTCCCAAAGCATTGGAAGCTCCATCAAAGTGCATAGACCATCGGGATCCTGGTTCAGGTCCTTCATCCGGTCCAGGTACTTCACAATCAGTTACAATCATGATGCTTTCATCCGGAAACTCGAAGTTCATTGATTGGTAGTCATCTACAGCTTGATGAGCTAAGTGGTCTGCCAATACACTCCCCTTGATGGCTTTCTGGGTTGTGTACTGAATGTCGTATTCCGTCAAGATCATTTGCCATCTTGCAATTCTCCCAGACAGAGCAGGCTTTTCGAATATGTATTTTATCGGATCCATTTTTGAGATCAACAAGGTGGTATGAGTCAGCATATACTGTCTCAGCCGGCGAGCAGCCCATACCAAAGCGCAGCAAGTTTTCTCAAGCAGTGAGTATCGGGTCTCACAGTCGGTAAACTTTTTGCTAAGGTAATAAATGGCATGCTCTTTTCGGCCAGACTCGTCATGCTTCCCCAGCACACACCCCATTGAGTTATCAAGCACTGTTAGGTATAATATCAGAGGTCTCCCTTCAACCGGTGGCATAAGGATAGGTGGTTCTTGGAGATACTCTTTGATTCTGTCAAAAGCAGCTTGACATTCATCGTTCCAACGTACTACCTGATCTTTCTTCAGCAGCTTGAAGATTGGCTCACAGGTAGCAGTTAGATGAGAGATGAATCGAGCGATGTAATTCAGACGCCCTAAGAAGCCTCTGACCTCCTTCTCTGTCTTAGGAACTGAAATCTCTTGAATAGCTTTGACCTTAGCAGGGTCCACTTGAATACCTTTATCACTGACCACGAAGCCTAGTAACTTTCCCGATCTTACCCCGAAGGTGCACTTGTTCGGGTTCAATCTCAGCTTGTACAGTCTCAACCGGTCAAACAACTTCTGCAGATGATCTAGATGCTCTTCCTCAGTTTGGGACCTAGCGATCATGTCGTCCACATACACTTCTATCTCGTGATGGATCATGTCATGAAATAAGGCAACCATGGCACGTTGGTAGGTTGCCCCAGCATTCTTTAATCCGAACGGCATGACCTTGTAACAGAAGGTGCCCCACTGAGTAACAAATGTAGTTTTTTCCATGTCTTCAGGTGCCATCTTGATCTGATTGTAACCTGAAAAGCCATCCATGAAAGAGAATACCTTGTGTTGAGCTGTGTTATCAACAAGGACATCAATGTGAGGTAAGGGGAAGTCATCCTTGGGGCTGGCCCTGTTCAGATCCCTGTAGTCGACACACATTCTGACCTTACCGTCCTTTTTGGGTACCGGCACCACGTTAGCAACCCACTGAGGGTAAGAAGTCACTGCAAGGAAACCGGCGTCAAACTGTTTCATGACCTCGGCTTTAATCTTCTCGGACATCTCTGGACGCATCCGACGGACCTTTTGTTTAACTGGAGGGCAGTCTTCCTTGGTCGGCAAGTGATGGACCACAATATCGGTATCCAACCCGGGCATGTCTTCGTAGGACCAGGCAAAGATCTCCACATAGTCATGTAACATCTTGGTTAACCGTTGCTTCACGCTGAGCTCTAGGTTGGCACCAATCTTTACCTCTTTTCTATCTGCCTCAGTACCCAGGTTTATGGTTTCCACTGGCTCTTCATGGGGTTGAATTGCCCTCTCTTCCTGAAGCAACAGTCTTGCAAGCTCGCCAGGCACTTCGCAATCATCTTCACCTTCGTCTTCGGCTAAGTTGATCGGATTTTCGAAGTCATAATTGGCAGTAGCAGAGCTGTTATCAGTGAGATCCAGAGTGGATTGGAACCTGTATGAGTGAGTGTGTGTGTAAATACAGCTGTTTTTGAAAATTATGTAAAGGAAAAGAAAGACAGAAAAGGAACACAATATCTGCAATGCGAAAAATACGTCCAAGATTTTCATTCATGATGTATAAAATGACAGTTTGTATGCCCTCACAAATAGAACCACGGTGCCTCGGGTAAGACACCGGGCCATAGAGTTTATCATTGTTTATTACAAAATATAACGAAACAAAGAAATTTATTACTGCATCACAAAGGTAACAGGGGTATGGTCCTTTGCACTCCAATTGTTCAATCCGTCTTCGGCCGTCGGATAAATCCAGCTGTTGAATTCTACTTCGTCTACTTCATGACCCTCCCCAACAGCATTCACTTCTGAGCTTTTGATAAATACCGGAGGTCTTCCGATCTTTGCTTTCCTCATAGCTCTCTGACCTTCTGAGGTAAAACCCAGCCCAAGTTTATCAGTCTTCTGGGTGAAGTCTGGAAGTCTGCCCCAGTCGGCACATTCACCCTTCTGCACCACAGCCCTGGCATCCTTTAGGGAAGCCATCTTCAAAGGACCACCTGCTTCTGCTATTTCTGCTGCAATTGGAAACACCTCCTCGAAATGCTGAAAGGGGGTTTCAATAAACTCCCCATCCATTTCAATGTATCTGAACGAGTTCAGGTGGCTCACCATATATTCTTCCTCTCCTTGCACGGTGACAATCTTCCCTCTGACGGGGTACTTCAGCTTTTGATGCAAGGTAGAGGTCACTGCCCCAGCCTTATGTATCCAGGGTCGACCCAACAGACAAGAGTAAGATGGACGGATGTCCATCACATAAAAAGTGGAGTCGAACACCTGAGAGCCCACACGAATCGGAATGTCAACCTCCCCATGGACCATCCTCTTTGAACCATCAAAGGCCCTGACGATGATGTTGCTGGGTTTCAAATCCAGGCCTTCACAATCTAGACGATCCAGAGCCTTCTTGGGTAGCACATTCAAAGATGACCCAGTATCAACCAACACATGTGCCAAGGTGGTGCCCCTGCATTCAATTGAGACATGCAGAGCATCATTATGATCTCTCCCCTTTGCGGTCAAGTCAGCGTCTGAGAAACCCAAGCCATTATCTGCCGTTAGACTTGCCACGCAATCAGTGAACTGGACTGCGGAGGTTTCATGTGGCACGTGGGCTGTCTTGAGGAACGAGATTAGGGCCTTTGCATGGGCCTCAGAGCACAGCAATAAAGAGAGCATGGAGATCTTGGAGGGCGTATGCCCCAACTGTTCCACGACATTAAAATCGCTCTTCTTTATAATCTTCAAAATCTCCTCCATCTCTTGTGGGGAGGCCTCAGCAGCTATGGGTATGGGTGCCTCCATCTGGGCAGGCTCGGTTTCAATTCCCTTGCCCCGAGCATTGGATGACTCGGCAGCAGGAGAAACAATCGGATCAGCAGCAGGAACAACAACTTGATCAGCAACGGGAGTAGGTGTACTTGCAGGAATTATCAGGAGCGGTCTTCGGGCAGCAGGTGGCGCAATGTCAGGCGAGAAGAGCCTGCCACTGCGGGTAACTTTGGCCGGGCCAGTGATGTCACAGATGCTGGCGCCAGCGTTAAGCTCTTGTTTAATCCCGTTTATATATACATCTGCCCCATAGTGCCAAGGGACATCTTTGTTAGATACATAGGGCAGGGGCCTGGGAACAGTGATAGTAACAGGTGCAACGGTCAGAATTTGGATGGGCTTCTTCTGGAGAGCCGGGATCGGATTATTGAAGATAGTCACCACAGAGACTTCTTCTATTGGAACCAAACGAACATCAGACTTCTTGAATAGAATCTCCTTGCTATCCATTAAGCTTTGGAGGCCTAACTTTAGCAAGGGACAACCGGATGGGGACACAACACAGAACAGGCAACCCTCATTACAACCCGGAAATAAACCGGCCTGCAGTAGGTTCTTCTTAACGATCTTTAGAGGAGTGGCTAGATCATCCACGGAAACAGCATAAACGTCTTCATCAACAGCATTTACCCCGTGCTGAGGCATAGGGGCAGTAACTACATTCGGCTTTGCAGGCGCTTCGAATTGTATCTCCTTTGCGTCGATAAGGTCTTGCACCTTATTCTTCAACGCCCAACAGTCATCAGTAGAGTGCCCCGGGCTTTCTGAATGGTAAGCACAACGAGCATTCGGGTTGTACTTGGGAGATGCTGTATTTGGGAACTTTGGAGCCTCCCTGACAGTCACCAAATTGGTTGCGAGCAACTGTGGCAGGATCTGTGATAGGGTTATGTTTAAACGGGAGAATTCTCTCCGGGGTCTTTCCACCTTCTGAGTATTGTTTGGCCGGGGAGCGGCAGCAGGCTTAGCAATCATTACCGCACTGACAGATTGGCGGTGTTCATTTCTCTCTGATCTCCTGGAACCATATACGGCGCTAGACTCCTTCTTGAATGGTTTCTTTTCCGAACTAGAGGATGATGCCCCCTTCGCAATCTTCCCAGACTTCAACCCAGCTTCAATCCTTTCTCCAGTCAAGATCAAATCAGTGAAACCAGCAGAAGAATTCCCAATGAGATGGTTGAAGAATGGCCCAGATAGGGTCCCCAAGAACATGTCAACCAACTCCCGATCAGTCAATGGTGGCTGCACCCTGCCAGCCAGGTCTCTCCATTTCTGAGCGTACTCCTTAAAACCTTCGCTTGCGCCTAACGCCATACCCTGGAGTTGGGTACGTGTGGGAGCAAGGTCGGCATTATACTGATACTGCTTGTAGAAAGCAGTAGCCAGCTCCTCCCAGTTACGAACTTTGGTCCCATCCAGCTGATAGAACCATTCGAGATGAGTCCCTGAAAGACTCTCCTGGAAGAAGTGGATCCATAGATTCTTGTCCGCAGAGTACGGTTGAATTTTCCGAACATAGGACCTTAAGTGCAGCTTGGGACAAGACGCCCCGTCATATTTGGAGAAGGTTGGTGCTTTGAACTTATGCGGGATAATCACACCAGTCGACAAACCCAGATCTCCGAAATCCAGCCCAGGTGCCTGTTGCACCTCCATAGCCTTCAACCTGTCCTCCAGTTGTTTGTACCTGTCATCTGCAGGAGGGTACTGCTCCTCATCAAAATCTGTCTCGTTGTCGGAGACGACCGGACTAGGAACCTTTACTTCTGCCTGAGAAGAACTCCTGCCAACAGAAGAACCAGCCTCTTCATGCTGCAGAGTATTACCCAACCTTCGGCCCGAGTTAAACAGAACAGTTCTTCTCTTCTTCTTCTTCTCCTTCTTCAGGAGCATAGTCTTCAGTTCTTCTTGGCCTTTAGCTAGACCCATGATTAGTTCTTGAAACTTCACATTCTGCGCCTGGAGAGCCTTGATTGATGTCTCTGTTGATTCAGATCTGGGATTCATGATGCTGAAATAAACAGCGAAGAACTGTAAGCAACCTGAAAAGGGGAAAAACCTGCTATGCACATGATGTATGAAATGCGTATGCAATGCATTCAAGGGTTCGAAAGTTCAAATTTGTAGTAGACAAAAAGGAACACACGTTATCATTAAAGAAATCATCGTTTAATACATCAAGGCCTCGTGGGCAAAAGTACAAAAATCAAGTCAATCCCAAAATACACTGCGCATCCTTTTCGGAGCTATGTAGGTGTTGAGATTCCTCTCTTCATGCAACAGACGGGTGAGCTCCAAGACTTTCTTTTCACTGGCATGCAGACTAGTCTCAAGAGAATTCCTTTCCTCCTTAAGCTGGATCCAGCTCTTCTGCATCTCTTCCCAGGATGTGGGCATATCAGGGTACTGAATAACATGAGACACTTCCCTTTCCAAGACAGGTTCTTTGATTACTGGAAGCATGTGAGGATAAGGCATGACTAACTTCTGAGAGCGAGCGCGTACCCATTTGAGATAAGGCTCCAAAGGGATGGAGTTCCTGTGCCCCAGTGTTTTGCTGTCTATCCTATTGGGCATCCTCCAGGCTCTGATAAATCTCTGACGAAGCCCTTGAGTATCATTGTCGAAGTCAAAAACTATATCAGGAATTAACATGTTATGGGGACCGTCCCTCCGAGCATAACCAAACTGTCTCCAAGCCAGGCATGGGCTATAAGTAATACCTCCTCTGATTCCAAGTAAAGGAACGTTAGGGTACTCCCCACAACGATCAATGATAGTGACATCTCCTCTAGACCTAGGACACCAATGTATATCTGCATGTGTAAGGATCATCAACCGTTGTGACCATCTCAAACCCCGCTCATTCTTCAAGACTGATTGCGGAAGGTGCGAAATAAACCACCTTCCCAGGAGAGGAGTGCAACACATAAGGACACCTCTTTTTCTCATGGTTCGAGTGTAACATGAGTGAAGGATGTCCCCCAGCAACGTAGGTATAGGATTCCTGGACATAAAGATCTGAACAGCACTGATATCAATGAGCTGATCTGGGTTAGGGAACAATACCAAACCATAAACAAGGAGGGCCACAACCTCTTCAAAAGCTTGCAAGTCAAGGGAGTTCCAACATTCATGGGCTTTTTCAAACAGAAACCTGGCTAAGAACCCTTTGATACCACTTCTAACTTCCCAATGTCCCTTGAGGTCAGATGACTGTAGGTGCAAGGCTTTAGCAATCTCTTCAAGCTTAGGTTCCTTTTCTGTACCGTTGAAAGGTAGCTGATCAAGGATAGGGATCTTCAGGAGCCGGGAGAACTCCTCCAATGTAGGTACCAACTGATAGTCCAAGAAGGTAAAACAGTGATGCAGAGGGTCAAAGAATTGGAACAAGACCTTAATCATATCTTCCTCAATGTTGGTGTTGACCAAGCTGATGAGGCTTCCATGCCTTTCACTGAATGAAGAGTTCTCGGGAATCCTGGATATAAGCTCCTTAAGCTGAGGAGGGATCCTTACAAGACTGACTTGAATGGTCTTTCTACGAACAGTTTCCATGTCCTACAAAACAAGAACAAAGATGAAAATCCGAACCCCTGAAATGGTTAGTCAATGCATATGATGCTGGATGATGTCATGATGCTATGATTAAACACACCACAGATATTTACAAAGACAAACATGTAGGGCACACAAGGCACACAAGACAAGCCCTTAAGGCTTAAGGCCAGCATGGGGTCTGGGTAGTACCCTCTTGAAGTTGGTGGGTTCAACCTGTCCTAATCAAAGTAACCGGGTTCTAAGGTCCCCAATATCACGGGATTGCTTTCATTGTTCATCGTTTCGATTTAGCCACTGAACTGGCGACCGAAATATTCCAGGAAAGCAACCCTCAATTGAGTGTAGTATCGAGTATCAACCAACCTCGGACTGCACCAAAGTCAGTTATCTCACTACCCTAAAGAGGCCAAGATAGTTCAATTAAGGTTCCTAAGGTCTGTTGATGCTTCACGACACCACGCAGAGGCCCCGTACTCTCCTTGACTGAACTCAAGGGTTACCGGTACACACCAAAGTGCCACATCAACGTAGCAGACTGTTTCAACCATGTCGGTATACCCCGCACAGTTCCCTCACAGCCTTGTTGCTACTTTCTAAGAAAGGTATCCCCCAGATCCGGGTTTAGGATCTATAGAACTCCCAAGCAACCCACAATTTAAAGCACACAAGGAAAACAATTGAAAACATAGTTATAAGCTAGCCCTAAGGTACACCTCACTTTAAGTTTAATTCCCCAGCAGAGTCGCCAGTTTTGTGATCGGTGGATCTGGAACTGACTGTTTAACGCTGGTTCGCGAAATGTCGCGGAAGCAAGAGTCGCCACCGTCTTTTATTTTCTCCAAATGGACAGGACAAAAGCACAGAAAAATTCCTTTAAAGAGATTGCTCTCGGTTCGGGAGGTAGGTTATAGAAAGGGAAGGTGTTAGCACCCTTTCTATCCATGGTTATCCATGGGCTCTTAGATACTTGCTCAATGTTTTCAAAAAGGTTTGTTTGCTTTTCAATGTGGGTTTAAAAAAGTTTCTTTGAAAAAATTCAGTTCGACTCGTACGTCAGAGTGTTTGAAAAATTTACTTTGAAAGCTTTTGAAAAGTGTCGGTGAAAAGATTTTTGTTTGTTTTGAGATTAGAGCAAGTATCCTTGAGAATCTACCTACCCTAAGGAATTCGTCTGTGTAAATGTCCTTTGAAGTAGTGCCATCCCACCATTGAGAGGTAGGTAGCACCACCGTTGGAGGTGTTCGGGTCAATTCGAGTTTGTAGGGACATGGTGATCACCAGAGCAATGGGAAGACACCTTAGAAGCTACCCTCATGCCAGGTTCCCGGATCATGAGGACTTACTAAGACATCCTCTACTCGACGATCACCTTTCGAAAGGCAACAGTGAGGCGTACCCTAGGGGTGGTGTGTGCGAATTTGTGTGTCAGTTTCATTTGCATTTATCTTTTGTCAAGTTCATTGTGATCTACGCTTGATTTTATTTAGGGCCATTCATTCTTGCATGCATATTTAACAGTTATAAAGTTTGCGAGAAAAATAAATCTACGACTATTACAAAGGCGCGGGTCCACATCGCCAAAATTAAACCGGACCCGATTTAGCGGAAAGTAAATGAAGCAAAATAAAGTGCAAGTGCGAGAAATTAAAAATTACAATGCTTTGGGAGAATTACATAATTATAATAAACGATAAAGTAAAATGCGCGAAACAAAATAATTAAAGCGACGGGCGTTGGACCCTTTTGCAAAATATTAAAAGTTAATGAGAATTAAAAAATTAAATGTTTTGGTATTTTGTGTTTTTTAGATTTAAAAGAAAAAGAATTTATTGAAATTAAAAAAGGAAGCGTCAAACCCTAATTCTAATGTTTTTTAAGCTATTAAGAAAAAAGATTGAATTTTTAACCTAATTTAAATCTACGTTATTTATATACATTTAATTATAAAAAAAATAAGAGAAATAAATAAATAATTATTACTGTAAAAAGGGAAAATATGAAAAAGAATCAAAATTGTTAATTAACCTAATTTTACATTTTTTATATTTATTATGAAAAGAATTAACAATAAACCCTAATTTAAATTAACTAATTCACATGCAAGTTTTTTTTTTATGAAAAATAATTAAAATAAATATATACTATATTTTTGTCTTTTCTGAATTTTCTGTATTTTTTATGTATTGTAAAAAATATTTAATTAAATTAAAGCAATAAAACAAATAACATAATGATTAATAATAAAATAAAAATAAGTAAAAGAAATTGCAAACCAGAGTGGGGTGTAGTCCCAATTTAGGAGGTACAGGCCTTAGAATTCTGGCCCAATTAACCTTGAACTCGTTGACTTTTGTGCAAGCCTATGACACGTCTGACTATGGTACATGGTGTTCCTTGAATCTTGACCTTTTGATTGATGGAACTGGACGCGTGTATGTTGATCCTTGAACGTGCATGGTGAGTCTTAACGTTATGCCTGCATGTAATTACTAATGGAAAAAGAATATGGAAATTACTCAGACCTGGGACTCGAACCCAGGTCATGGAGGTTGAAACAATAAGCGCTTGCCATCTGTGCCACTTAACCTGTTTGATATATTAATAACACAAAAATAACAAAAAGCAAGAACGAATGCATTAATGATCAAACGCGCGAAAATTTAAAAGATCCAACCAATGCTTGCCAACGCATCATCGTCTTCGTTCTCTTTTTATTTTTTCTGAAAACACAAGCCTATGGAAACGGTTTTCTGGGCGTGGTCTAAAGCTGGTTTCAAGAAAATAGCGATTAGGTCCCTAACGCTCATAAATTGAGCGCAAGGGTTCCATTGCTTTCGTCTCAATGCACCGGTTTGAATGATGGTGGTTAGAGATCCCAATTTTTCCTCTAGTAAGAACCCCTAATTTTGAAGCTCCAGAAACCCTAATGTTCGATCATGGCATAATCTTGTATGGCACAGAAAAACTCAATTAAACATACCAGTTAGCTTCAAAACATTATGATAAACATGAATCAATAAAGAAAAATGCAAAAAGATGCTTGAATTATGCTATGCGATTTCAAGAATTTTGAGATACAGTCTGAGTTCTTGATACCGATTCTTGAAGCTTTGCTTGTCGTTTGTGATTGGAATATGATCAGGAGTCCACGAGCAAGCTTTTGGTATAAGAATTAGGGCTTAAAACCACTTGTAACCTTGAAATCAGTTTTGTGTTTTATGGAAAAAAAATCAAGTTTGCCAAGGAGTTTTCAGCGCAGCTTAGAGTGTAAAGGCATTAGGTTTGCATTCCTGATCATATAGTGAGCATGCTAGGTCAACAAATTTGCACCAAATCTCATGAATTCAATTTTTTGCATATTTGATTTTGTAAAATCTTTTTTGAATCTTTTTCACATGTAATTTGGTTCAATCATGCTCCAATCACACCAAAACTTGCCATATTTAATTGTACACGAAATCTTGAGAGTAGAATGTGCATAAAAAGATTTTTTTAGGTCAAATTTATATTTTCTATATATTTAAATGATTTAAATGAATTAATATTAATATAAATTCAAATAAATAATTAAAAATTGAGAAAATACTTCCCCTTGGGCTTAATGGTCGTGCATAGGCTTGGCATGAAGAAACTTGGAAGAAAAATGGGCCCATTTGCATTTTTGGATCATTTGAAGTAAAGTTGACTTTCAAAAATTTCCAAAAATTTCCCAACTTCCACAAGGCATAACTTGCTCAATTTTTAAGCTTTTCACATGTTCTTGGACATTTTGGAAAGGTCTTTGAGTCCTTTAACCAATGCCTTTGGTCCCATGTCATTTTGATTTACCAATCTCAAGTTATGGCCTTTGACTTAAATCCCCTTTTTGTTGACTTTTGAAAATGACCTATAATGTTGAAATTGATAACTTTTTGTGAGATCATTTCTTGGACTTGAAGTATGAAGATGAGTTGTAGGAAATGTCTTTCTCTTCAAAATGAGCTTTGGATGGAAATTTTATGATAATCCATGTGAAAGTTATGCCCTGGTCAATTTCAGTTGACTTTTTCAGCTGTCCAAATATAGTAACTTTTGCATCTTTGATGATTTCTGAGCCAAATTTTGAGAATCATGATCAAGCATTGATCAAATGATGTTTGTGGCTTCAAAATGACATATTGACCAAAAATTTGAACTTTTGACTGTCAAATGACCATTTTGCCCCTACAGTTGACTGTAGTGCAATCTAGGGTTTTGACTGTGCAATTTTGAGCTGAATGCCTTGAAACTTGATATGAGGATACTTGACCATGTTTGTGAGCATATGATACTTGATTGGGCATTTGAAAACTTCCTTTCTTTGATCAGAACACAAACCCTAGTTTTGACTGTATAGGAGACAGTTGAACTGCATAACCCTTGGGGAATTTTGTGACTTGGCTTAGCAATTTCTTGAAGAATATGGGAGGGCAAATTTTGGGGTACAACAAACCTGTTTTCTGGGAACCTGAAGTAGGAATGCTGGAAGAAGCCATGTTCACACGGAGGTTTTTGTGAAAAAGATTGAAAGGGTTTTTGAGAAAGTAAGAACGCTGAAATCAGTAAGTTTGAGAGAAAATGAAAGTGGAGGTAAAAGACTGTAAATGGTGTGAAGTGTGTTTAAATAGATTTCTAAACAGTTTTGAAAACATAAACGGCAAGAGAGAGAACTTAATAATGATTATTAGCATTTAATGATAACTGGTTTTAGGGGATTCAGAAAGATATTTGGAACGGTTAGCCATGACATGTGTCTCAATGCATCCAATCAGCGCTTTTGCCTTTTCAGAAACGTGAACGCGTGTTCAGCCTCAGAAAATAGCTGATGACTGGATGACACTTGTTTGCTTGAGTGAACAACACATTTCTATCCTTGAAATGAAGCGCTCAGATCTTCATGGATAGATTCTGATATAATCTGTACTTCTAAAGATCTGAAGAAAGATTGATCAGTAGTTCACAGAAAAATAAACAAAGTTCTGAAGGTTAAGATATGGAATTAAAATTTTTTTATTCTGGGCAGAGCTTCATGCTGAGATGTTTTAGAATGAAGTTGAACCTATCTTCAGAAAGAGGTTTTGTAAAAATATCAGCCCATTGATGGTCTGTGTTAATAAATTTTAAATTTAAAATCCCTTTATGAATATAGTCCCTAATAAAATGATGTTTTATTTCTATATGCTTAGCCCTAGAATGTAAAATTGGATTTTTGCTGAGACAAATAGCAGAATTATTGTCACAGAGGATAGGAATGTTACTCTCAAATATCTGGAAGTCCTCAAGTTGACTTTTCATCCAGAGCATTTGTGTGCTGCATCCAACTGCTGCTATGTATTCAATTTCTGTTGTTGATAGAGCAATTGTGGATTGTCTTTTGTTGGACCATGAGATCAGATTTTCTCCCAGAAACTAGCAGCTTCCAGAAGTGCTTTTACGCTCTACTCTGTATCCAGCAAAATCAGCATCACAATATCCTACTAAGCTGTAATCACTTGATTTTCTATAAAACAAACCCAGATTAGTAGTACCTTTCAGATACTTGAAAATTCGCTTAACTGCTGTTAAGTGAGATTCTCTAGGATCTGATTGGAATCTAGCACAAATGCAAACACTGAATAGAATGTCAGGCCTTGAAGCCGTCAGATAGAGAAGAGAACCAATCATACCTCTGTAGACCTTCTGTTCAACCTTTTTACTTACCTCTTCTCTTTCCAGAATGCACGTGGGATGCATTGGAATCTTTGATGGCTTACATTCTGAGAGATCAAATTTCTTCAGAAGTTCTCTGACATATTTTCTCTGATGAATGTATGTTCCTTCTGGGGTTTGATTAATCTGAATGCCCAGAAAGAATTTTAGTTCCCCCATTAGGCTCATCTCAAATTCTGCCTGCATACACTTAGCAAACTTTCTTCCCAGAGAAGGTTTAGTAGATCCAAATATGATGTCATCAACATAAACCTGACATACTAAAATGTCATTCTTAACTGTCTTACAGAATAAGGTTGTGTCCACTTTCCCTTTGGTAAATTCCTTTTCTAACAGGAAGTTACTTAGTCTTTCATACCAAGCTCTGGGAGCTTGTTTTAGACCATAGAGTGACTTCTTTAGTTTGAAAACATATTCTAGATTTTTGGAACTTTCAAAACCACGGGGTTGGTGCACATATACCTCTTCTTCTATATAGCCATTTAAGAATGCACTCTTAACATCCATCTGATACAAAGTGATGCCTTTATTAATAGCAAATGAGATTAAGAGTCTGATAGATTCTAACCTGGCGACTGGAGTAAAGGTTTCTGTATAGTCTATCCCCTCTTGCTGACTATAACCTTGTGCTACCAATCATGCTTTATTTTTGATGACTTCACCTTGTTCATTCAGTTTGTTTCTGAACACCCATTTTGTTCCAATGACGTTGAATCCTTTTGGTTTGGGAACTAGATCCCATACGTCATTTCTTGTGAATTGATTTAGCTCCTCTTGCATTGCTAGAATCCAGTCATTGTCCAGAAGTGCTTCATCAATGGTTGTTGGTTCAATTAGAGAAACCAGTCCCATGAGGGATTCTTCAGAGTTTCTGAAGTTAGATCTTGTTCTTATTGGATCTTCCTTTCTTCCTAGGATTGTTTCTTCTGGGTGATTCATGCTGCTTCTGGATGGTCTTTTCTGGAGTTGATCAACAGAAGGTGTTGGATTGCTTGCAGTGCCTCTTTCTGATGTTGAGGGAGTGTCTCTGTTAAGAGCTTCTGATGACTTGTCTTCAGTACCTGTGAATTCAACTTCCATACCTGCAAGGAATTCATTCTACTTTGACTTTTGAGAGTCAAGCTTATCATCAAAACGAACACTGATTGACTCTTCCACAATCTGTGTTTCTGTATTGTATACTTTGTACCCTCTTGAGCGTTCAGAGTATCCTAATATAATACACTTTTGTGCTTTAGAGTCAAACTTGTTCAAATAATTTATTGTATTCAAAATAAAACATGTACATCCAAATGGGTGAAAGTAAGAAATGTTGGGCTTTCTGTTCTTCCACAATTCATATGGAGTCTTTTCCAGAATAGGTCTTATGGAGATTCTATTCTGAATGTAACAGGCTGTGTTTATTGCCTCTGCCCAGAAGATCTTAGCAACGTTAGTCTCGTTGATCATGGTTCTGGCCATTTCTTGCAATGTTCTGTTCTTTCGTTCTACAACTCCATTTTGCTAGGGAGTTCTAGGACAAGAGAAATCATGCAGAATGCCTTTGTCATTAAAGAATGACTAAAAATCTTTGTTTTCAAACTCTCCACCATGATCACTTCTGACTTTGACGATTCTAAGATCCTTTTCATTCTGAACTTGGTTGCAGAAGGTGACAAACACAGAGTGTGAATCGTCCTTGTGCCTTAAGAACTTTACCCATGTCCATCTGCTATAGTCATCTACGATTACTAACCCATACTTCTTGCCACTGACTGAAGCAGTTTTGACTGGTCCAAATAAGTCAATGTGCAGAAGTTCTAATGGCTTGGAGGTAGAAACAACGTTTTTGGATTTGAAAGCTGGTTTTGCAAACTTGCCTTTCTGACATGCTTCACACAGAGCATCTGAATTGAACTTCAGGTTAGGAAGTCCTCTGACCAGATTGAGTTTGTTAATCTGAGATATTCTTCTCATACTAACATGTCCCAATCTTCTGTGCCAGATCCATTGCTCGTTGTTAACAGACAGGAGACACTTTACATTCTGAATTTTTAGTTCAGAAAGTTTTATTTTATAAATTTTGTTTCTCCTCTTTCCATTAAATAGGATAGTCCCATCTTTCTGACTAACGACTTTGCATGAATTTTGATTGAAGATTATATCATAACTGTTATCACTTAATTGACTTATGGATAACAGGTTATGAATTAATCCATCTACTAATAAAACATTACTTATAGAGGGAAGATTTCCATTACCTACAGTTCCAGAGCCAATGATCTTTCCTCTCTGATTGCCTCCAAAACCTACGTGGCCTCCAGGCTTAAGTTCCAGGCTTTGGAACATATGCCTTCTTCCCGTCATGTGTCGCGAGCAGCCAGAGTCCAGGTACCATGACTGGTGTTTTTGCTTTGCTGCTAAAGATATCTGCCACATGTATTATTTTATCCTTAGGTACCCATATTTTCTTGGGTCCTGATTTGTTAGTTTTACCAAAACTCTGGTTGACTTTTGATTTGACAGAGTAATCACTACTTGTATATTTTATGTCATGTGTGTGCCCATATATAAAGTGTGAATCAAGTGGAGTACGTTTTATAACTAAATCCATGGCATTCTTTGGTGTAGGTACCTTACCTTGATATCCTATCCCTTTTCTGCCATTTCTGCTAACTCCATAGATTATTGAAGCCATTTTGCTTCTGTCTATGTTTTTAGCTAGAAACTTCTGAAAGCTGTGATCATACTCCTTGATGATCTCATCAGCATTGCTGAGAGTTTCAGGGATTGTTTCCTTCTGAGAGTTTTGCAATAGATTTTCTAATTTTGAAATTTTATCTTTTAACTCAGAATTCTCCAATTTGAGACTCTCAGTCTTATCAGAGTCAGAAGCAAGATTCCTTTTCAGGTTTCTGAATTTGACTCTGATTTGCTGATATCTTTCCAGAATTTCATTAAGGCTTTCAGCTAGTTCAGCCTTAGTAAAGTTTATAGCAAAGTCAGGGAATACCTCTTCTGTATCTGATTCAGAGCCTGACTCAGAAGCTTCACTGTCTTCTGTTATGTTTGCCATGAGAGCTATGTTTGCTCTTTCATCATCTGATTCTGAGTCAGCTTCAGATGTGTCAGAATCATCCCATGTAGCCATGAGACTTTTCTTCTTTTCCTTGCCAAACTTCTTTTTGGGCTTTTCCTTCTGAAGCTTTGGGCAATCACTTTTGTAGTGCCCTTGATCGTTACATTCATAGCAGATGATGTCTTTGTTGTTTGGCTTTCTGTTTCCTGAAGAACCTTCAGATCTTCTGTGTCCAGAGGAGGATTCTGACCTTCTGTATCTAGAGAAGGATTCATTCTGATTTTCTGGGATTCCTGAACTTCCTTTGCCTCTGCTTCCATAATTGGTTCACCCTTCTGGAGAGGAGAGACAGTTCATCTTCTTCTGATGAGGACCCATCAAAGGTTTCTTCTACAACCTGCAAAACTTTGGAGTCAGATTTTCTGTTAGATTTTAAAGCTAATGGCTTACCTTGCTTTTGAGGTTCATCTGCTTCTAGCTCTATCTCGTGACTTCTGAGGGAGCTGACAAGTTCCTCCAGAGAGATTTTGTTGAGATCCTTGGCTAGCTTAAGCGCTGTGACCATTGGCCTCCACTATTTTGGCAAGCTTCTGATGATCTTCTTAACATGATCAGCAGTGGAATACCCTTTGTCAAGAACTTTTAGACCAGCAACAAGAATTTGAAATCTTGAAAACATAGTCTCTATTAATTCACTCTCTTCCATCTTGAATGCCTCATACTTCTGAATGAGTGCAAGGGCTTTGGTTTCTTTGACTTGAATGTTGCCTTCATGCGTCATTCTTAGAGAGTCAAACATATTCTTTGCAGTGTCTCTGTTTGATATCTTTTCATATTCTGAATAAGAGATGGCGCTGAGAAGAATTGTTCTGGCCTTGTGATGATTTCTGAAATCACGCTTTTGCTGATCAGACATTGTTTTCCTGTCAATCTTCTGACCACTTCCATCCACTGGGTGCGTGTATCCATCAGTCACCATGTCCCACAGATCAGCATCATGGGACAAAAAGAAACTCTCAATTTTGTCTTTCCAGTAGTCAAAGTTCTCTCCATCAAAGACTGGAGGTTTGCCACTGAATCTGTCTCTTTCTTCATTGTTGTCGTTGCTTATGTTTTGATTTGGTCATGCCATTGTGTTTTTCTGACGCTGGATCTTGTACTGACACGGTTAAGTTTTATAAGCTCAAAACCAGGCGCTCTGATGCCAATTGAAGATGTGAAAAACACAAGAAGGGGGGTTAAATTGTAAAAATTAAATCAAAAGCTTAAACAACACTGTATTTTTATCCTGGTTCGTTTGATCTCAAACTACTCCAGTCCACCCGTCAAGGTGATTTCGCCTCTCTCCAACGAGGTCTTAATCCACTATATTCAAAGGAATACAACAACTACTTTAACAACTGTTAAAGCCTTCTTGAGTATAACCACAAACCGGTTTATCTCAAGGAAATCTCTTTACAAATAATTGAACAATAATGTGTTTGATGTTTTCTAATAAAACAGTATACCACAACTGTGATAATACACAAATCTAATCTTAGAATGAAATTGGATTGCTAATGCGTTTGAATGAGCGTGGTTTGAAAGCTTAGCAAATTGTATGAGTGCGTGCGTGTTGATTAGCCTTTTCTTTTCTCACACAGACTTGTTTATATAGCCAAGGCAAAGATACATTGTTGTCCATAAATCACTTTCAATGACAATAACGTTCTTTCTTTTTTTGAGAAGATCTTGTCTTGAAGAGAGCCGTTAGCAATTAATCTGTCTTGAATACTTAGTAACGCTTCAAAGTCTTCTTTATGATAATCAGAGTGTTCTTTGCTTTAACTTATGCTGGCGCTTCTGAGTGCTGATGACTTGGTAAGGATCTTGATCAGAGTCAGAGTGTTTTATGCGCAGATTCTACTCATCAAGCTTCAGCATATGATCTGGTAGCTTCAGCGTGTAGCACATGTTCATGATCTTCTGATGCTTATGTATCTTCTGATGCTTATGTTGATACTGATCTTCTGATGCTGATTCCATCAGAACTTCTGTAAATACACAACATAATTTTAAGTAGCATATATGTCTTATATATATATATATATATATATATATATATATATATCTTTGAATTTATTTATTCTTGTATTTTGTTATCATCAAAACTCTAATTAAGGGTTGTAGAATCAAACTCTGTTCTAACACTCTCCACCTACCAAATTCACTCAAAGCTCCATTTTCAAAAAGTTAGTAATCTTTGCATTGAAGCTTACTAATCTTTGAGCTAAACCTTCACCCGAACAATTTTTCTTCATCAATTCTCTACATCCAAGCTTTGGTAATTGATTCTTGTGGTTGAATTGAAGCAAATTCTGGAAGTTGTTTGATAATTCTCTAATTCTACCTTTAGTAAGTTGGATCATCATCTTTCACAATGTGATCTCTTGTGGATTTCTGGTTTTGGTTCATTGAGCACTGTTTTATGATTCCATTAGTGCTATTTTCTCATAATTTGATGGAGTTTTCATGCTCAATTGGACCCATGATCATAAGGTGTTTGATGAAAAGTTGGAACAAGAATTTGATCCTTGAGATGCTATTTTCGACTGATTTTAACAGGTTGCAATCAATTGTTGTAACATTGCAATTGTTTGTCACAGAAAATTGATTTTAAAAAAAACTGCACTGATGCAATAGGTAGCTGTCGAAGCACAATCATTTGTAACAATGTCGAAATACTGTTTCTGCCTTATTTTGGGGGCTATTTTCGACTCAAATATTTTTCTACTCACTTCTTTGATTGTTGGTTTGGATTGCAATTTTAAATGTCCAATTTGTTTTTAAACTCAATGGACTTTGTGATGTAGATGAAGTTGGATAAATGTTCATCAATTCAAATCTACCTAAGAGTGAATTATTTAATTCATTTTTGGTGCTTTGGATTAATGATATATTTAGTGCTTTAATCCATCTAGAGGAGTGGTTTAATTTAAAGGGATGGTGATCTCTATATCATTTATCCAAACATGAAGTACATATATTTCTATTGACCTACCTCAAAACAGGTGCGACTTCTACATAAGTCATCTTACGATTGCTTAACATAGTGCTAAATTTTGTCCCGATTCGAATAAATGATCATTCGTGGCCCAAACTTATGATTGTAAGCCCAAGTATGTTAATTTGATCTCTTTGATCCAATAACCTTGAGATTCATTGTGTGGAGGCTTTGGTTCTACAAATCCTCTAATGGATCTACAACACCTTTGGTCAACGCGGATCACTTAAACATCGTTGATCATTAAATGTTGCCTTGTGAGAATTCCAAAATGGATGATATACTTGACAAAAAGCAAATGCAACTTGTTGTGTGGAGGCTTTGGTTCTACCAATCCTCTAATGAGTTCCAAATGCAAGTTTCAAGATGGTCATCCAACTAACCACTAATTTCTAACAATTGACTTTGCTTTATGCTTTTATTTTTATGCTTTATGTACCATTTAATTTAAGCATTTACATTTCATGCCATTTTTTTTATTTTTTCTCACTTGAGCATTTACTTTTATGTCATTTTTATTGTGCTCACTTGAGCTTTTCTTTCTTTTTAAAGACACTTAATAATCAACATGAACCATAAAAATCTTTAATGATACATGGACTATTTGGTTACTATCCTTGGCATTATGGAGCATTGGACTTCTTGGACTTAGGATTAGAGACCTTAACCTATCTTGGAGACCTTATGATCTTTATTTGATATTTTGTCTGGAGCTCTTGAGGTTTACCTCAAGACATTAGGTTGTTTGTTTGTTTTGTGTGCAGATTATTGTAATTACATACTTTGTTTGTAATCTGGAATTCACCCGTATACAGCCGTTACTCTGCCCAATTTTTGCGAAGATTTAATACACTTGAAGTTTGGTTCTCTCAAGAGGTCTAGTATCTTTGCTTGCTTGGTTTCAATCTGAAGAATGGGAATTCTATATTGACTCATAATGTCAAGTATTGTCTTCTTGTTGGTTAGATGGTTCTTATCCCTAGCTTTTACCTTATGCTTTAGGATAGTCCCTTCATCTCCTCACATCTTCTTTAATTTCAAAAATATTCTCCCTCCTTTTAAAAAAAACTCTTCTTGTTTTGAAACTTGAAACATTTTCATAATAAACTTGGACTTATGTCCATGAATTTTCAAAACATTTTCATAAATAAACTTCAATCAATTTAATAATACCTTGACATTTTTTGTGAGAAGACTAAAAGTCAATCAATCTCATTTCAAACCATTTTTCCACTTTGGATTTTATCTTTAAACTTTTCTCAAAATATTAGACTCTTGTCAATCCTTGTAGTGATGAAACAACTATACTTCTTTAATATGTAGTAAAGAGATATATTTTTCCGCTTGGGTGTTGAGTGAGGCATTGTTGATTTTAAAATCCAAGCCATATCCTCCACTTTGAGATGATGCAAATTCTCCTTTCTCATGATTGTGGGTAGTAAGTATGTTTTCCACACGGACAATGAAGATGATATCTTATCTTATAAAATTAACCAACATACTTGTGTTTCAAATTTTTAAAAGAGGAACTACGTGTGCCCTGATCCCCTATTGCACGAAAGGTGGTATGTAGGCACTAAAGGTTCACAACCGCGGCGGGTGCAAAAATCATAAAAATATTTCTTTTCTCACCTCAACCATCCATTTTTTATATAACACATTTTTATAGCAAAAATATACAGATTTTTTCAAAGAGGTTCCTGCGGAGTACCATAGATGTTTAGGGTGATAATACCTTCCCTTTGCATAACCAACCCCCTTACCTTGAATCTTTCCCCCTTTTTTGGGTTATTCGCTCTTTTCCCATTCCTTTGGAAACAATAAAGCGCGGTGGCGATTTTTATTTTGATTTATACAAAGTCTAGTCAATCCAATGGCTTGGTCTTGAACATTTCTACCGCTACAGAAAAATGCCGACTTCACTGGGGAAAGATTGAGCTCTTGCTGGTCCATCCCTAAGTGGGTTGAGCCTATCTTTGTTTATATCTGTATATATGTTATTGTGTTTATGTGTTATATTTTGTATATATGTTTGTCTAGATTTTCCTGGTTTACAGGGTGTTTGGTGATTACTCATAAGTCCTATACCCGGACTTGGGCAAAGTTTAAGATAGGACGGGCGGTATACTCATGTTAACTTTGAGGGAGTAATCCCAAAAAAGGAGGCATGAGATCCCCCACTAAGTGGAGGCCCCTTTGACTGTAGTGTCGTTTACCGAGTAATCGGGAAGACGTACTACTTTCAATCTGGGAGCCTGCTGAAGCTGAGGACCGTAGATTACCTAACCCATCTTGGCTTTTTAGGTGTAGTGCGGAAGCTATGACGGAGTAATCCGGAAATAGTTTTCAAGCGATACTACGCTCGGACGAGTCTTTCTTGAGAATATTACTAATTACCGAGTTAATCGGGAAGTTGGTAATATCCGAAGGAAGGATGTAGACTCTGGGAACCTCTTAGAACCTTGTTCGGCAGGTGATAACTTTTTAGACCAATACCTTATGGGTAGTACCTTCGACCTCATGCTCGTGACGTTGAACCTATGAACCCTATATGTGTGATCTTGTGTGTGATTGTTGCATCATGCATCCATGCACTCATAAGCATCTTTTGAAGAAAACAATATTTCAAGGGATTTAAAGGTTGACTATTTGTGAATATCTCAGGTATTTTTAAACCATGGATTCTGGAAAGAGAAAGACCGGGAAATACAGTTTCAAGGATCCTAAGATAGATGAGTTGACCAATCTAATTCACGAGATCGAGTGTTCTACAGACTTTCGGAAGAAGTATGGATCCATTATTCCTCTCATGAAGCTGGAGATGAAGGAGGGTATCCTCTCAACTTTGGTCCAGTTCTATGATCCGGTGTATCACTGCTTTACTTTTCCCGATTATCAGTTGATGCCAACACTGGAAGAATACTCCTATCTATTGGATTTACCTGTTACCGATCGTGTTCCTTTTACTGGTTTGGAGGGTGGGCCAAAACCACATGAGATTGCTGCTTTGATTCATCTGGGGAAGTCTGAGGTGGAAGCCCATATGACTACCAAAGGAGGGATTAGAGGATTACCAGCTCAGTTCTTATTGAATAAAGCTCGTTACTTTGCTAGGAATAAGAGTACGGTTGCTTTTGAGGCCATCTTTGCTTTACTCGCCTATGGATTATTCTTATTTCCTAATGTGGACAAGTTTGTCGACATTAACGCTATCAGGATTTTCATGATTGGAAACCCGGTTCCTGCACTATTGGGTGATGCTTATTACTCTGATCATCTTCGGAGTTCCTATCATGGAGGAATGATTATCTGTTGCACGCCTTTGATGTACCAGTGGTTTATCTCTCATATGCCTCAGGCTGATGCTTTTTGGGATGTCAAGAAGGAACCCCGTTGGGCTCCTAAGATCATGGCACTTACTCACTCGGATATTGATTGGTATCATCGAGCTTACCAGGATATGGAGGTTATTGACAGTTGTGGTAGTTTCCCCAATGTGCCTCTTCTTGGTAAAAAGGGAGGAATTAACTATAACCCTATTCTTGCATGGAGACAGCTTGGTTACCCGATGAGGGATAAACCGAATAGTATTCATTTGAGTAGTTTCTTTCTGAAGGAAGGAGAAGACCACAGGGAAGCTAGGGAGAAGATTGCGAAGGCCTGGCGTCACATTCATAAGAAGAGTAGGAAGAGTTTGGGACCTAGAGGTGCTGTTTCTTTGGAGCCATATCTTCAGTGGGTCCGATCGAGAGCCATTCAGTTGAAGATGCCCTATACTCGGGAGACACCCATGCCTTATTTGTTTGTGAAGACCACTCCTCCCTTATTAGATGATCTAGAAGAGCTACAACTTTCTTTGGTTAGGATGCAACAGGAAATGGATGCTTGGAAGAACAAGTTCCAGACTTTAGAGAGTTCCTATAGAGCAGACTTGAAGGAGAAAGATGATTTGATCGAGATCCTTGAGAGTCGAGCCGTGGAGTCTATGGAGAGGCAAGGGGATTTATTTTCTCCTAAGCCTCAAATAGGTGTCGATTACTGACTTCCTGCTTCAGATGATTGGAAGGAGGTTGCCATCAGACATGTGGAAGAAAACCAGAGGTTGAAGGCTCAGATTGTCAGGCTCACAGGGAAACGCCAGCGTACAGATTGATCTCCATCAAGTTTCTTTCTCTTAGGATTTTTAGATTGTATTTTCATCTTGTATTGGGATCATTGAAACTTGTAACCCATTTTGAAGCTATTATAATAAAAGTTTTCAGTATTTCAAATGCGTTATTATTCTGATGTTTGCAATATGTCTATAAACGTTAAATCCCTTGAAATATTAAATGATAAAGTAAAAATAATCATGTGCATTGCACATCATGCATCATATTGCACATAGATCTTGCATTTATTTTGCATATCCAGGTGCCTTACCCAACTTCTTTACTTTGTTCAGCAAGTTGACTCATCACTACAACACTCGGGCTAATTTCAAAAAGAAGACGGACAACTTAGAACAGGAGAATCGCGAGCTACGCGAAGAAGTTTCCGCTTTGAAGGCTGGCTTGGACAACTTGACTACTCTGATGGAAGTTCTGGTGGTTTCTCAAAATCAGCCACCGAGTGTTCAACCTCAACCAACAAGGGAAAATGCTGAAGTTCCTACTGTTCCTGTATCCGCTACTCCGGCTGTTGTTCAAAACCGTATGCCTCAGGGTTATCCATGGGGAATGCCAGAGAATTTTGCACCTGAAGGTTTCAATCTTGGCCCTCAAGATGCTCCAGTGGTTCAAAATGTTGTTACTCCTACACCTCTTGTGGTGCATACTGTTCCTGCTGCACCTCCTTCGGTGAATTTGGTTCCGTTTGTTAATGAAGATATGTGCCGTCCTTTCCCTCCGCCGAGTGAAGACTTGGGTCTTTATGACAGAATGGATGATTTCCAAGAACAG
The DNA here is from genome assembly GCA_948472305.1 of Vicia faba. Lineage (NCBI taxonomy): Eukaryota > Viridiplantae > Streptophyta > Magnoliopsida > Fabales > Fabaceae > Vicia > Vicia faba. The sequence continues at coordinate 819,340,377 of OX451740.1, forward strand.
TTTGATATAATGCAAAGAGAGATGAAGGCTCTTAGGGGAAAAGAGCTATTTGGGAAGAATGTGAATGAGCTGTGTTTGGTCCCGAATAAAGTGCCTGCTAAGTTCAAGGTCCCGGAGTTTGAGAAGTACAAGGGAAACACTTTCCCTCGTGCTCACTTGGTGATGTATGTGAGAAGAATGTCTACCCACACTGATGATCAGCGTCTGCTGATTCACTTTTTCCAAGATAGTCTTACCGGCGCAGTGTTGAAATGGTACATGAGTTTAGACAGCACCAACATCCATACTTTTAATGATTTGGGAGAAGCATTCATTAAACAATACAAATATAATATGGACATGGCGCCCGACCGTGACCAGCTTTGGGCCATGGTTCAGAAAGACAGAGAATCGTTCAAAGAGTATGCACAGAGATGGCGCGAAGTGGCTGCACAAGTGATTCCTCCCATGGAGGAGAAAGAAATGTCTAAGATTTTTCTGAAGACGCTAGGCGCTTTCTACTACGAAAGAATGGTAGCAAGTGCCCCGAGTGATTTTACAGAGATGGTAGGAATGGGTGTCCGCCTAGAAGAGGCAGTAAGAGAAGGCCGTTTGACAAAGGGTGAAGGATCCGGAGGGGTGAAAAAGCCAGCTTATGGGTTTACAAAGAAGAAAGAGGGGGATACAAATGTTGTTATGCGAGAGAGAAGGGTAAACGCTCCTAGAAAGAATTATCAGCGTCATCGGCAAGTCGCCTCAGTTACTCCTGTTATGAATGCCGCTCCGACTACCATTGCTTATCAGAAACCGTCCCAACAGGGGAATCAAGGGTATAATCAGAGAAGGGAGAACTATGATCCTATTCCCATGAGCCATGAAGAGCTACTACCAGCATTGATTCAGAAGAAGTTGGTCCAGACACGAACACCTCCCGCCATACCATCACCATTGCCTTGGTACTACAAAGCAGACCAGACGTGTGCCTTTCACCAGGGAGCACAAGGGCATAGTGTTGAGATTTTTTATCCTTTGAGGACTGAAGTGCAAAGGTTGGTGAAGTATGGAATTCTATCTTTCAAAGACGTGGGACCTAATGTGAAAGACAATCCTCTACCCAAGCACGGGGAAGTGAATGCTGTAAATATGGTGGCCGGTTGTCCAGGCGACTTTTGAATTTTTGACATTAATCTAGTTAGAGGAGATTTGGTGAAGATGCACGCAGACCTCTGAATTCAGTTATTATACGCATGACCATGCCGGTTGTGCTATTTCCAGTATAGATATGCATGGTTGCGAGAAGATAAAGGCTGATTTGTAGGAGATGATTGATGAAGGTTTAATCCATATAATCAGACCTAGGGAAGAATATGAAGAGGAAGTGAATATGGTTTCTGGATGTCCGGGTGAATTCATAATTTTTGATGTGGATCATTTGAATGAGGATCTTGTGGAGTTGCATGCTACCTTCTTCCGTACTGCTGGTCAGGTGGAACACCAATATGGATCTTGCATAGTTTGTTGTCCAAACCCCCGAGGATGTTCTATTTTGAGGGAAGGTGTTCAGTTGCTGTTAGACAATGGAACTATCAAGATCACAGGTCAGAGAGATGATTATCACGAGATTGATATGGTTGAAGTTTATTTGATGTAAGAAGAGTCGGAGGAAGAGTATGCCTTCGCAGATGAGTATTTCTCTTCAGACGAAGATTTGTTTACCGGAAATGACTTTTTGATGGATGATTGTATTGAGGAAGGGGTGAATGTCATTGTACCTTGTTTTGGTGCACCCACTCATCTTGAGGTGAAGTACCATAGCAAACCAGCTGTTACCCCATTGATAATTAGTCTGCCAGGTCCTGTTCCCTATGAATCAGACAAGGCTGTGCCTTACAAATAAAATGCTACAATCTTAAAAGATGGGGTGGAAATTCCTATCCAGCCAATGCCAGATGTTGGAAATATAGCTGATAATAGTAGGGTGACCCGTAGCGGTCGTGTGTTTGCACCGATTGTTCGAAGAGATGTTGTTGCTGGAAAGAAAATTGCTGAGGACGATGAGCCTAAGAAGGCTACAAAAGAGACTAGTGGAGCTACATTAGAGAAAGAAGTGGATGATATTTTAAAGATAATTAAGATGAGCGACTACAGAATTGTAGATCAGCTATTGCAGACTCCTTCCAAGATATCTATCCTAGCTTTATTTATGAATTCCTCTGCTCATAGAGAATCACTGATGAGAGTATTAGACCAAGCTTTTGTGGAGAATGACATGCCATTAGATCAATTCAGTAGCGTAATTGGAAACATTACATCATGTAACAATTTGAGTTTCTGCGATGATGAGTTACCAGATGAAGGGAGGAATCACAACCTGGCCCTCCACATATCTATGAACTGCAAGAATGATTCGTTGTCCAATGTGCTAATTGATAATAGATCCGCGCTTAATGTTATACCGAGGAGTACCCTCATGAAGTTAAAGTATCAAGGAGCACCTATGCGCCCGAGTGGCATCATTGGGAAGGCTTTTAATGGGTCGAGGAAGTCTGTCATCGGTGAAGTGGACTTGCCCATCCATATAGGACCACATTTGTTCTTGATAACCTTCCAGGTCATGGACATTATTCCCGCATATAGTTGTTTGCTAGGACGACCATGGATACACGAAGCAGGGGCTGTCACTTCAACTCTACATCAGAAGTTAAAGTTTGTGCGCGAAGGGAAGGTGGTGATCATAAATGGGGAGCATGTGTTGTTGATATCCCATCTATCCTCTTTCAGTATTGTAGAAGCGGATGAGGCTGCTGTTGGAACCCAGTTCCAAGCCCTATCTATTGACAACATAAGGAGGAATGAGAATTTTGTAGTTTTGCTGAAGGACTCGCAACAGGTTGTGCTCAATGGTCATAATACAGTTTGGGGACGACTTGTGGATCCACCCGTGAACAAAAATAGAACTGGTTTGGGTTTCTCTTCAAAGAATGGCAAAGGCGATAGTTTGAAGTCAAAGTCTTCTGTGAACAATTATCATGATGTTTTCCGTAGAGGAGGCTACCTCCATCCAATTGGTTCTGGAATTAATGTTGTTGAAGAGGATGAAGCAGACCAGGAAGTACCGAATTATGTGATACATAGAGTCCGAGTTCAGAACTGGGTCACCATTGATGTTCCTTCTTGCATACATATTTCAAAGTAATTTGTTTTGTTAATCTGTTTCTTTCTTTTTAAAAGCTTTCACTCTGCCCAAGGTGAAAGTATTGTATGGGCTTATCTATTTGCTTTGACTGTTAAGATCATTAATAAAAGTTGTCTTTTCTTCCAAAAATATGTCTTTATTTTCTGGTTTATATTGGGAAATGGTAATCAAATAAAGAACCCTTTTCAAAATAAATAATAACTGAAAATTAATCTGCATGATCACTTGTTATATGTGTCAGTCTCTAAAAGCAATCATAAATCACATGTGCAGATTAATTAAAAAACCCGTTGAATACAATGACCCTACACCCTCTCCCAACTTTGATTGTCCTGTGTTTGGGGCCGAAGAAGAAGATTATGATGAGATTCCAGAAGAGGTCTCACGGTTGCTTGAGCACGAGGAAAATACCATTCAGCCATATAAGGAGCCTTTGGAAGTGATTAATTTGGGTTCAGAAGAAGATCCAAAGGAAGTCAAGATTGGAGCATCGTTGCATCCTGATGTGAAAAGAGGGTTGATTGAGTTGTTGAAAGAGTATGTGGATATTTTTGCTTGGTCTTATCAAGATATGCCTGGTCTAGATACATACATTGTCGAGCATCGTTTGCCGTTGAAGCCAGAGTGTCCGCCAGTTAAACAAAAGTTGAGAAGAACCCACCCAGATATGGCAGTAAAGATCAAAGAGGAGGTCCTAAAACAGATTAATGCTGGTTTTCTTGTGACGTCAGTGTATCCTCAATGGATTTCCAATATTGTCCCAGTACTGAAAAAAGATGGAAAAGTATGCATGTGCGTAGATTACAGAGATCTAAATAAAGCTAGTCTGAAAGATGATTTTCCATTGCCTCACATTGACATGTTAGTGGACAGCACAACAAAATTCAAGGTATTCTCGTTCATGGACGGATTTTCCGGGTATAATAAAATAAGAATGGTTCTAGAGGACATGGAAAAAACAATGTTTATCACACCCTGGGGAACATTCTATTACAGAGTGATGCCCTTCGGGTTGAAGAACGCTGGTGCAACGTACCAGAGGGCTATGACAACCCTATTCCATAATATGATGCACAAGGAAATCGAAGTATATGTTGATGATATGATTGCAAAATCCCAAACTGAAGAAGGGCATACGAAAGATTTGTTGAAGTTGTTTCAGCATTTGAGGAAGTATCGTCTCCGCTTGAATCCAAATAAATGAACCTTCAGAGTTAGATCGGGGAAATTTTTTGGTTTTATTGTTAGCCAGAAAGGAATTGAAGTTGACCCTGATGAAGTCAAATAAATTCAAGAAATTCCAGCACCAAGAACTGAAAAGCAAGTCAGGGGTTTCCTCGGGCGTTTGAATTATATTTCCATATTCATTTCCCACATGACTGCAAAGTGTGAACCGATCTTTAAGTTGTTAAAGAAAGATCAAGGTTGTGTGTGGACGGATGACTGCCAAAGGGCATTTGAGAGTATTAAAGAGTATCTGCTTGAACCTCATATCTTGCTCCCTCCCGTAGAAGGAAGAACGTTGATTATGTATCTAACAGTGTTAGATAAATCCATGAGTTGTATTCTGGGACAACAGGATGAAACAGGGAAGAAAGAGTTCGCTATTTATTATTTCAGCAAAAAGTTCACTGATTGTGAGTCGCGGTATTCCATGCTAGAAAAAACGTGTTGTGCTTTGGCCTGGGAGGCAAAGCGTTTGCGGCAGTATATGTTGAATCATACCACTTAGTTGGTCTCCAAAATGGATCCAATCAAGTATATTTTTGAGAAGCCCGCTCTTACTGGGAGAATTGCCCGCTGGAAGATGTTGTTATCTGAATATGATATTGAGTACCGCACTCAAAAAGCTATCAAAAGTACCGTGTTGGTAGATTACCTTGATCACCAGCCGGTGGAAGATCATCAGTTTGCAGAATATGAATTCCCCGATGAGGATGTGATGTTCCTGAAAGTGAAAGATTGTGATGAACCATTTCCTGAGGAAGGCCCCGACCCTGAATCTCATTGGAGTATGATAATTGATGGAGCTGTGAATGCTTATGGTAAAGGAATTGGTGTTGTAATTGTTACTCCTCATAGATCGCACATTCCTTTTACTGCAAGGTTAACATTTGATTGCACTAATAATATGGAGGAATATGAGGCTTGCATCATGGGTCTCGAGGAAGCTATTGATCTCAGAATCAAAATTCTAGATGTGTATGGTGATTCAGCTTTGGTAACAAATCAGATTAAAGGAGAATGGGATACTCGTCACCCTGGCTTGGTCCCTTACAAAGATTATGCTAGAAGATTACTACCCTACTTCAGTAAAGTTGAATTCCATCACATTCCTAGAGATGAAAATCAAATGGTGGATGCTCTGGAAACTCTGGCTTCCATGTACCAAGTGAATACTTGGAATGATATACCTTGTATTACAGTTCGACGGCTGGATAGGCCCTCTCATGTGTTTGCAACAGAGGAGGTAGGAGATGAAAAACCTTGGTATTATGACATCCAGCATTTTCTGCAGACTCAGGAATACCCGATTGGTGTGTCGAGGAAAGATAGAAAGACACTGAGAAGATTGGCAGGCAGTTTCTTCCTCAGTGAAAATGTGTTATACAAGAGAAATTATGACATGGTCTTGCTCAGATGTGTGGATAGATACGAAGCAGACGTGTTGATGCATGAGATTCATGAAGGTTCATTTTGCACTCATGCTAATGGGCATTCAATGGCTAAAAAGATGCTAAGGGCAGGTTATTATTGGTTGACAATGGAATCTGATTGTTACAAATTTGCAAAGAAGTGCCATAAATGCCAGATTTATGCAGACAAGGTCCATGTGCCTCCGACACTTCTCAATGTGATTTCCTCCCCGTGGCCTTTCTCTATGTGGGGTATAGACATGATCGGGATGATAGAACCCAAAGCTTCGAATGGACACCGTTTCATCTTGGTAGCAATTGACTACTTTACAAAATGGGTAGATTCTACTTCTTATGCCAATGTTACCAAATAGGTGGTTGTGCGTTTCATCAAAAACAATCTTATATGCCGGTATGGTATGCCGAGTAGAATCATCACTAACAATGGATCGAATTTGAATAACAAGATGATGACATAACTGTGTGAAGAATTCAAGATTGTCCATCACAATTCATCTCCATACAGGCCAAAGATGAATGGGGCTGTTGAAGCTGCTAATAACAATATCAAGAGAATTATCCAAAAAATGGTTGTTACTTATAAGGATTGGCATGAAGTGCTCCCTTTTTCTCTGCATGGATATCGAACATCTGTCCGCACTTCAACAGGAGCAACCCCGTTCTCCCTGGTATATGGAATGGAAGCTGTACTCCCTGTTGAGGTGGAGATTCCCTTGTTGCGTGTGATAATGGAAGCCAAGTTGACAGAGGCTGAATGGGTCCAGAACAGGTTTGACCAATTGAATTTGATTGAAGAGAAGAGAATGATAGCTTTATGTCATGGGCAGTTATATCAAAAAAGAATGAAGAAAGCATTTGATAAAAAGGTCAAACCTCGTGAATTATGAGAAGGCGACCCCGTGCTCAGGAAGATCATGTCTTTTAACACTGATTCTATGGGCAAGTGGACTCCCAATTTTGAAGGCTCGTATGTTGTCAAGAAAGCCTTCTCTGGTGGTGCATTAATTCTTGAAACTATGGATAGCGAGGAGTTCCCACATCCCATGAATGCTGACGCAGTCAAGAAATACTTCGCCTAAAGAAATAAAAGAACAACTCACTAAGTTGAAAACCCGAAAGGGAGGCTTAGGCAAAAAGGAGCGTCTCGGTAGGCTGAAAACCCGAAAGGGTGGTCTAGGCAAAAATTAGAGACATAAACAAAATAAATTTCCCGCTAAGTTGAAAACCCGCAAGGGCAGCTTAGGCAAAAATTATGGATTTTTCTTGGCAAGTAACAACGTCAGACAAGACTTGATCGTTGAAGCAACAATCTTCTCGGATCCTCACCATACTTCAACAAAAGCTGCTGCTCAGGATTTCAAAAGTTGTTATGGGGAATGGTGGTCATTGTATCTCAATGTATCTTTTCCATTATATATTACCATTTCCCAAACTTTGTAATCATCCATGGAGTCTCGCCATTCCCAGACTACCATTCTATTAATGAAATTCGAGCTTTTGCCCAATTCTTTGTGTTCTTATTTTTATTTAGCTTGCAAAGACTCCATTTATTACTGATAATAACTTTTAAAGCAAAAAGATTAAAAATCAAAATTGACTTTTAAAAAAAAAGAGATCTTTACAATTTAATTTACTTTGGGATTTGTGATGAAACAATGACAACAAAAATAGCGATCCCAGGAATGAACAAACTCCGATTGTTTTAAGAAAATTTACTTCCTTCATGAAAGTTTTTTCTCTCAGGTCATTTTGCTGGTATGTGAGCAATCTTTGTGTGTTTCTCAGATGGTTAAAGATAATACCAGTGGGTGCAAGGTACAGTATTAGGTTTGTGATCCCATTATCCCCGACCAAGTCTTGGTTCGCTTTTGATTTTGGGTTTGCATGGTCAGAAGCCTCCGTCCTAGATTCCCCAGGGAAATTTTCCCTCATATGATGAAAGGTTTTATTCCCTTGGTGTGCTAAGATATCGCTCTTTTTGCAGTATTGGCATTAGTGTTGAATTCTTGATTTCCCGGGAAGGCTATACCAGGGCATATTTTGTTGGAATAGGTTTGTATGATATGAAGAATCAATCCAATATTCTCCAGTGAAGGCCTCGTTTATTTGATAGAAGTCCTTTCTCCCCAAAGAAGTTGGTGCAATAATTACTCTTGAAGAACACATATCTCCGCTTTCCCCAGTGAAGAATGTATCTTGGTTTCCCCTCGATGATGTGGTTTTGACCTCCCCAATGAAATCAGCATGAAGTCCCCAGTAGATGACTCGATGATGAAGCATTGTCTCCCTTAGTGAAGTTTGTATGTTTTTCCTCCTTCAAAGTGGGTCTGAATTCCTCAGTGAGGTTTGATTGTCTCGGCGTCAGTCTGCTTTATTTGAGGCTGGTCTTGCAATCTCCAGTAGGTATGTTGCTTTTGAAAAACTGGTTTTTTTGATGAAGCTGGAAGAAGGATGTTCTATCCCGATATCTGTTTGATTTAGCTACATCCGGATTATGTTTCTCCTCAATGAAATTAGGACAGGCAATAGGTTTGGTTTCTGCAGTTGCTTTTACCTTTCTTGGATTGATCTTTCTGGTTGAAGTTTAGCCTAATGTTGTTGGTACCTGAGGAGGTTTTGTTTGTTTGTACTAATTATGTATCCCTTTACCAGCATATGCACGATATCACTCATATATTCATACATGCATCATTGCATTGCTACAAATCATTTTTTATTGACATTGTGTTCTAACCTTCCTGCATCGCTCTTTGCTTAGGTGGATTTGGTTTTCCCTCTTGAGTTTATTTCTCAAAGGATGTATCTTCGTTGGCCGTCTTGCTCCAGTTTATTTCTGAATGGGATTCGTGGTTGCATGACAATATTATTTACTTTGGATTTCTGAGAACTTTGAGTTTTTGTTTGTGCATTTATTTTGCACGAGAAGACTTTATCTCCTCAGCAGGAAAATCGTGGCATTTCCCCAGGAAGTCATATCTCTTTTCCTAGGAAGTCATATCTCTTTCTCCAGGAAGTCATATTTCTATCCCCAGGAAGCCATATTTCTATCCCCAGAAAGTCATTTCTCTTTGAAGTTCCCCTTGACAATGAGTGGAAATCTCTTTATTTGAGATAAGCTTACATATTACCATTTCCAGGCAGAGTGCCTTGGTTAAAGAAGAAGTTGAGACCCGTTCTAGGTGAAACACCAGAATTTTGGGGAAAACTTGGTATGATATTTTCAAATCTACCTTCAGTGAACGTTGGTAGTACATCGACAATGAATGTCGGTGTTTATTATCTTTTTCTATCATCAATGAATGGTGGTAGTTCATCGTCAGTGAACGGCGGTGGTATAATATTCAAATTTACCTTCAGTGAATGTTGGTAGTACATCGGCAGTGAACGTCAGTGTTTCTTATCTTTTTGCTATCATCAATGAACGGTGGTAGTTCATCGTCAGTGAACGGCGATGGTATGATATTCAAATCTACCTTCAGTGAATGTTGGTAGTACATCGGCAGTGAATGTCGGTGTTTCCTATCTTTTTGCTATCATCAGTGAACGGTGGTAGTTCATCGTCAGTGAACGACGTTGGTATGATATTCAAATCTACCTTCAGTGAATGTTGGTAGTACATCGGCAGTGAACGTTGGTGTTTCTTATCTTTTTCCTATCATCAGTGAATGGTGGTAGTTCATCGTTAGTGAATGGCGGTGGTATGATATTCAAATCTACCTTCAGTGAATGTTGGTAGTACATCGACAGTGAACGTCGGTGTTTCTTATCTTTTTGCTATCATCAGTGAACGGTGGTAGTTCATCGTCAGTGAACGGCGATGGTATGATATTCTCTCTCTACCTTCAGTGAACGTTAGTAGTACATCGTCAATGAACATTGGTGTTTCTTATCTTTTTGCTATCATCAGTGAACGGTGATAGTTCATCGTCAGTGAACGACAGTGACATGATATATTTTCTCTTTACCTTCAACTATTGAGTTGGTAGTTTACCGTCATCTGTGAGCCGGTATCTTATTACTTTTCTACCTTCATCCATTGAGTTGGTAATTCATAATTATCTGTCAATCGTTATCACTCTTTACTTTTTCCTCAATATTTAAGCTGATGCTACCTTATCTCTTCTTTGGGTTTTACAGCAATAGAGTCATTCTTTTGGTCCACCAGTGATTTATTTTCCTGGTGGGGTTGCTCCTTTGTTTCTTCATTTTTGTGTCATCCCCAGTGATACTTTGTGTCTCTTTTGTTCTGTTCATATGTATTTATAATCATAAGCATTGCATGGCATCTTAGAGACAAAAATAGGGCTTGTTTTATATTTAAGTATCTTCAATCGCGTCTACACGAAGTTTTTTAACCTTCGTATCTCCGGAAATAAGACACTTAAATAAGGGAAGTTGTTGTACCCCAATTTTTCCCCCTAAGATTCCCCTATCATATCATGTCAACTTGATCATAACAAAATCACATTAGGGTTAGTTCTTCCTCTTTTTTCTATCTCCTATCTTTAAGTTTTCTCTTGAGGAATTTCCAAGCACCTTGGTTGTGTATTTTGTATATGTGTTGTTTACTAACTTCTAATCAAAATACAAAAAAAATACTTGTATTTGTCTTTGTACATTTTTGTTTTGTAGGTACCAAGTTGAAGCATCTGACAAATAAGGATTTTTGGTATTATTTTCCTAAAATCTCTATTTTGCAAAAAAAAAATTAGTATGTATCGACACATAAAGGCTTGTGTCGAACTCATGCAAAGCAATTGATTCTCTATTGTGTCGAAAGGCAGCTTGCATTGATCCATAGAGGCTTGTGTCGAACTCATGCAAAGCAATTGATTCTGTATTGTGTCGAAAGGCAGATTGTATTGATCCATAAAGGCTTGTGTCGAACTCATGAAAGTTGACTGATTCTGTATTGTATTGAAAGGCAGCTTGTATCAATCCATAAAGGCTTGTGTCAAACTCATGAAAGTTGACTGATTCTGTATTGTGTCGAAAGGCAGCTTGTATGGATCCATGAAGGCTTATGTCGAACTCATGAAAGTTGATTGATTCGGTATTGTGGTGAAAGACAGCATGCATCGACCCATAAAGGTATGTATCGACTCATCCTGTTGTGTATAACTAGCATGTGTCGACACAGGCATGTTATGTATCGACTCATCCTGTTTGTATAACTAGCATGTGTCGACACATACGTGCTATGTGTCGACTCATGCAGATTGTTTGATTCTGTAATGTGTCGAATAACAAAATGTGTCGATACATAGAAGCTTGCGTCGACACATGTTGTGTTATACAACTAGAATGTGTCGATGCATACAACTCATGTGTCGACTCATAGCAGCAAAATACACATGATTTTTTAAAAAAAGCCAGTAATTTCAAATCTGTCATCTTTTTGGCTCTAATTTTTCTGCATAATTTGAAAATTATATCATTAATTCAATTTTGGCTCCAAGAATCAATTACCAAATTACCACTAATACCAATCCTAAAACTCTATAAATAGAGCCCTCATTTCATTCAAATGACAAGTTTTTGATAGCCAAAATCACTTTGCTAAGAAATCTCTCAATTCTCTCCACCTACCAAATTCACTCAAAGCTCCATTTTCAAAAAGTTAGTAAGTTTGCATTGAAGCTTACTAATCTTAGAGCTAAACCTTCATCCAAACACTTTTTCTTCATCAATTCTCTACATCCAAGCTTTGGTAATTGATTCTTGTGGTTGAATTGAAGAAAATTCTGGAAGTTGTTTGATAATTCTCTAATTCTACCTTTGGTAAGTTGGATCATCATCTTTCACAATGTGATCTTTTGTGGATTTCTGGTTTTGATGCATTGAGCATTGTTTTATGATTCCATTAGTGCTATTTTCTCATAATTTGATGGAGTTTTCATACTCAATTGGATCCATGATCATAAGGTGTTTGATGAAAAGTTGGAACAAGAATTTGATCCTTGAGATGCTGTTTTCGACTGATTTTAACAGGTTGCAATCAATTGTTGTAACATTGCAATTGTTTGTCACAGAAAATTGATTTTAAAAAAAACTGCACTGATGCAATAGGTTGCTGTCGAAGCACAATCGATTGTAACAGTGTCGAAATACTGTTTCTGCCTTATTTTGAGGGCTGTTTTCGACTCAAATATTTGTCTACTCACTTCTTTGATTGTTGGTTCAGATTGTAATTTTAAATGTCCAATTTGTTTTTAAACTCAATGGACTTTGTGATGTAGATGAAGTTGGATAAATGTTCATCAATTCAAATCTACCTAAGAGTGAATTATTTAATTCATTTTTGGTGCTTTGGATTAATGATATATTTAGTGCTTTAATCCATCTAGAGGAGTGGTTGAATTTAAAGATGAAAGAATTTTGAGATGGTGATCCAAATTAGCTTATCATTCCCCTCCCTCTTCATCTTATCCCTTTCTTTTTTAATTGTGCTACATGTTAAGGGATGGTGATCTCTATATCATTTATCCAAACATGAAGTACATAAATTGCTATTGACCGGCCTCAAAATAGGTGTGACTTCTACATAAGTCCACTTACGATTGCTTAACATAGCGCTAAATTTTGTCCCAATTCGAATAAATGATCATTCGTGGCCCAAACTTATGATTGCAAGCCCAAGTGTGTTAATTTGATCTCTTTGATCCAATAACCTTGAGATTCATTGTGTGGAGGCTTTGGTTCTACCAATCCTCTAATGGATCTACAACACCTTTGGTCAACGCGGATCACTTAAACATCGTTGATCATTAAATGTTGCCTTGTGAGAATTCCAAAATGGATGATATACTTGACAAAAAGCAAATGCAACTTGTTGTGTGGAGGCTTTGATTCTACCAATCCTCTAATGAGTTCCAAATTCAAGTTTCAAGATGGTCATCCAACTAACCACTAATTTCTAACAATTGACTTTTCTTTATGCTTTTATTTTTATGCTTTATTTACCATTTAATTTAAGCATTTACATTTCATGCCATTTTTTTATTTTTGCTCACTTGAGCATTTACTTTTATGTCATTTTTATTGTGCTCACTTGAGCTTTTCTTTCTTTTTAAAGACACTTAATAATCAACATGAACCATAAAAATCTTTAATGATACTTGGACTATTTGGTTACTATCCTTGGCATTATGGAGCATTGGACTTCTTGGACTTAGGATTAGAGACCTTGCCTTTCTTGGAGACCTTATTATCTTTATTAGATATTTTGTCTGGAGTTCTTAAGGTGTACCTCAATACATTGGGTTGTTTGTTTGTTTTGTGTGCAGGTTATTGTGATTACATACTTTATTTGTAATCTGGAATTCACCCGTATACAGCCGTTACTCTACCCAATTTTTGCAAAGATTTAATACACTTGAAGTTTGGTTCTCTCAAGAGGTCTAGTATATTTGCTTGCTTGGTATCAATCCGAAGAATGGGAATTCTATATTGACTCATAATGTCAAGCATTGGCTTCTTGTTGGTTAGATGGTTCTTATCCCTAGCTTTTACCTTATGCTTTAGGATAGTCCCTTCATCTCCTCCCATCTTCTTTAATTTCAAAAATCTTCTCCCTCCTTTTAAAAAAAACTCTTCTTGTTTTGAAACTTGAAACATTTTCATAATAAAATTGGACTTATGACCATGCATTTTCAAAACATTTTCATAAATAAACTTCAATCAATTTAATAATACCTTGACATTTTTTGGGAGAAGACTAAAAGTCAATCAATCTCATTTTAAACCATTTTTCCACTTTGGCTTTTATCTTTAAACTTTTCTCAAAAGATTAGACTCTTGTCAATCCTTGTAGTGATGCAAACAACTATACTTCTACAATATGTAGTAAAGAGAGATATTTTTCCGCTTGGGTGTTGAGTGAGGCATTGTTGATTTTAAAATCCAAGCCATATCCTCCACTTTGAGATGATGCAAATTCTCCTTTCTCATGATTGTGGGTAGTAAGTATGTTTTCCACACAGACAATGACGATGATGTCTTATCTTATAAAATTAACCAACACACTTGTGTTTCAAATTTTTAAAAGAGGAACTACATGTACCCTAATCCCCTATTGCACGAAAGGTAGTACGTAGGCACTAAAGGTTCGCAACCGCGGCGGGTGCAAAAATCATAAAAATATTTCTTTTGTCACATCCACCATCCATTTTTTCTATAACACATTTTTATAGCCAAAATATACAGATTTTTTCAAAGAGGTTCCTGCGGAGTACCATAGATGTTTAGGGTGCTAATACCTTCCCTTTGCATAACCAACCCCCTTACCTTGAATCTTTCCCCCTTTTTTGGGTTATTCTCTCTTTTCCCATTCCTTTGGAAACAATAAAGCGCGGTGAAGATTTTTATTTTGATTTGTACAAAGTCTAGTCAATCCAATGGCTTGGTCTTGAACATTTCTACCGCTACAGAAAATCCTTGAGAAATGAGAGGGAAAATTTTGGGGTACAACAACTGTTATCTAGTCGGGTCCAGGCTTTAGTAAAGATTTAAGGAGGTTAAACTGCTATCTGGTCGGGTCCAGGCTTTAGTAACTTGGAACTGAGATTACTGTTATTTGGTCGGGTCCAGGTTTCAGAAACTCGAACTGTTTTCTAGTCGGGTCCAGGCTTTACAGTAATTTGGAACTAAGATTAACTGTTATCTGGTCGGGTCTAGGTTTTAGAAACTCGAACTGTTATCTGGTCAGGTCCAGGTTTCAGCAATTTGAAGAAGTTAAACTATTAATCGGTCGGGTCCAGGCTTTAGTAACTTAAAATTGAGATTTACCGTTATCTGGTCGGGTCTAGGTTTCAGCAACTCGGACTATTTTCTAGTCGGGTCCAGGCTTTACAGTAAATTGAATCAACTGTTATCTGGTTGGGTCCAGGTTTCACAGTAATTTGTTTGAAAGGATGAAGTTGAAATGTTATCAGGTCGAGTCTAGGTTTCAGCAACTCAGACTATTTTCTGGTCGAGTCCAGGTGTGATACGGTGGCAGAACCGACTGTTAATACTGGTTTTGCGTTTGTGTTTTCAAATTTTGCGGTAAGCAAGAGTCGCCACCGACTTTTCTTTTATCCAAATTAAGGAAAGGGTGAAAAGAACAGAAAAAGACCTTTTCGAGAATTTTCTGAGTAAGGGGGGGGGGGGGGGGGGTAGGTTATGGAAAGGGAAGGTGTTAGAACCCTTTCCATCCATAGTTATCAACGGGCTCTTAGATGCTATCTACTTGTACTCGAAAAGGTCATTTTTTTCATCCTATCCTTTAGACAGTGCTATCCTACTATTAGTGAGTAGGTAGCCCTATCGTTGGATGTATGAGGGATATCGAAGGGACGATACAGTCACGAAGGCAACTTGGAAAGGAATTTTAGTAACTGTCCTAAAGTTCTAAGATCACTTTTAACCGAGGCAACGTCGATAGGGTCATCGAGGGACTTGTGATCTTTCAAACTAGAGGACAGCCACTAAAACTTCTCACATTTCGAGAATTGTGACCGTTTTCCGAAGGCAACCGAAGTGGGATACCCTAGACGTGTGTATGTGCAATTGCATTCAATTCAATTATTTATCTTGTGCATTTAGGTTTGCTAACGTTTTTGTTTTCAATCTTGCCGTGCAATCCTAGTAACTAGTAGTTAATATATACAGAAGAATGTAAAGTGCGAGAATAAATCCTAAGCTATTACATGGCTTCAGGGAGCTGGATATTTACAATGTCCAAAAATTTGGGGGGAAAGAAAATAAATAAAGCAGTAAAGAGCCCTAGTTTTAACTATTACATACCAATATACAGTTGCAATAATGTAATAAAAAAATACCGAAAATAAATAACGCGCGAAAGTTGAAAGTATGTCTAAAAACCTAGTAAGTAAAAATTATTTTTGGTTTTTTGTTTATTTTTTATTAAGAAAATAAATTAACTAAATCTAATTTTAATTAAGAAAATAAATACTAAATGAAATTAAACCTAGTTCTAATATATTTGCATTTTTTATTTAATAAAATATTTGGATGAAAACCAAAAAAACCTAAGTCTAATTGAAATGTCAAAATAATTAAATTAATTGATTTATAAAATTAAAATTAATTAAGAAAACCTAAGTCTATTATTTTTATGGTTTTTTTTATTTGTTAAAGAAATGATTAAATGAAATAAATATGATAAAACAAAAAGAAAAAATGCAACGGGGGCTGGTGTCAAAAACAAAATGGGGGGGGGGGGGTGCGCTGGAATTTTTGTTAGGCCCAAAAGAATGACAAGCCCAGGTGTGGTACGGTGGGAGAACTGACTTGGGGTTTTGCGTTTGTGTTTGCAAAATGTTGCGGTTTAGCAAGAGTCGCCACCGACTTTTCTTTTATCCAATAAGGAAAGGTAAAAAAGCACAGGAAAGACCTTTCGAGATATTTTCTTGAGTTCGGGGGATAGATTATGAAAAGGGAAGGTATTAGCACCCTTTCCATCCATGGTTTTCCATGGGCTCTTAATTACTTGTTAGATCACTTGCTTTTATTTGAAAATTTTGGTTTTGAAAGTATTTTGAAAAGGTGTCATCGTTTAGGCGAACTTTGCAATGATTCTCGTTCGTAAGAATGTACGCAAAATGTTGAGCTTTTGAAAATATTTCAAGTTTTGGAAAGATGTATGTCATTGTTTTGAAATTGAGCAAGTAACTAAAAGTAATCAACCTACTCAAAAGGTTTTAGATGTGTTTTTCCTCCTCCTTTAGATGTTGCTACCTTACCATTGTTTTGATAAGAAGCCCCATCGTTGGATGTGAAGGGACAGACGTGGGTCATCGTATAGTCATGATAGCAATATTGTGAGATATCTTAGCATTCTCTTATAGGGACTAAGATCACTTGTAAGGCAACATTTGTAGCGCCATCGAGGGACTATGATCTTGTATTTGTGATTGTTTTTGCTAAGATACCCCACATGCATAACATGACCATTTTTATAAGGCAACAAGTGGAATTTCCCTAAGGGTGCATGTGTGCAAGTGTGTTTGATTGCATGCATTTTGTCTTTGATTTTTGGGTTGTCTACTTGTTGATTTTATCTTTCCATACGCACCTAATTACTTAACATTTATATGAAGGTAATAAAAGAGTGCAAAAAATAAATCCTACACTATTACAACCATATTGAATTGCATGAAAATATAAAGGCAAAAATAAGGTAAAAGCAAGAAAAAATGGATCTTTCGACTTAGGGCAACAAACCCTTCGATTCTACCATTTCTGGATCTCTTCGACCTTACCTGAAAAGGGGTGAAGGAATGAGTTTCGATTGGGGCCTAGAAGCCAGCATATTTTGGCTTTCGATTGGGGCCTGGAGGCCAGCATATTTGTCTTTTGATTGGGGCCTAGAAGCCAGCATGTTATGCCTTTCGATTGGGGCCTGGAGGCCAGCATATTTGTCTTTCGATTGGGGCCTGGAGGCCAGCATGTTGTGCCTTTTGATTGGCTTGAAAGTTAGTATGGAAGCCAGAGGCTTCGTTTCTAACTTTTCTGTCTCCTGTTTCTTTCATTTGAGTTTGAATAGCAACATGGCCCAAGGCCATGCCAACATCACCTTAAGACTAGATTAGTTCTTTAAAGCGTATTTAAATGTACCAAGAGAAAAAGCCAAGAAGATTGTTAACCATGACACATATTAAGAGAGTGAAAACAAAAAGAAGAAAATAGTGTGTACATGTTTTAAATTAAAAAGAAAACTTATTTACATGCTATGCTGAAAACGAAGGGCCAAAGGTTAAAAATGACTTACCTTGATGGAGGTTGGAGCGTGTTCTGGACTTTGAAGCAGTTGCTTTGAATGCCTCTGGATTCAAAGGAAAAGACCCAGGGTAGGCCTTCGACACTGGATTCGAAAGAGCAAAACAAGTGAAATATCCTTCTTTGCTGGATTCAAAGGAAGGAACAACTGGGATGCTCCTTGATTCGAAGGAAACTGGAATGTGTTGTTCTTCAGAATTGAAGGAGGTAACGATGATTCTGGTTTTTTTTTTATTTCACAAGTGTTGAAGTGTTTGAGAATTTTGAAGATACATTCCCCTCCTCCTCCTCTTTCTTTCTTTGTGCAAATGAACTCTCTATTTATAGAGAAAGGCTTTTGGGAAGCAGAAAATGATAAAATAAGGCTCAGTCTGGAAAGTAAGTGTCCACTTGTGCCATAAAAGCAAGATAAATGGTTCAGATGGGTTGTTTCTTTCTGAAGGAAAACAGGCGCAAGGCTCAAGACAAACTTTTCTAAAAGGTAGTATTATGCTATTAAGTGCAAGTGGTCTTGGACAACAAATGGGTAAATGCCTATTTTAACTTGCATAAACAATTAAGTATAGGGTGAGTCATAGGTTTAACGCCTGAAAAGGGAAAACACATAGCCTAGCCTATGTGTCTAAATGCTCAACTTGATCTTTTGAGTCGAATCCTCCATCTTTCTACACCTTTCGACCAGACTAGAACAACACAACATTCGTTTTCACCAGTTGTGTGTCCTTCGAATGAACCAACTGTGTGTTCTTCGAATGGCCCTTTTTAGCTGAATATTCCATTTTGAGTCTTCTTGCTTTTAATAACATAGGCCCAAACCTTCGACCAGACTCCAAAGTAAGAGAATAAATATTCCCCAACTATGACAACTCCTTCGAATGGACCACCAAGTTGTGTGTCATAATGCAGGACTATGGCGTATTGAAGGGTTTACAGATGGATTCGAAGGTGATATGAAGGCGCATTTGAATCATACATGGAGATGAATTTGAAATTCATAGGAAGGTAGCCATTCATCCAATCGAAAACTTATGAATCCAAGGCAAACAAGTGAGGGGCGAATGGTGCAATCGAATGATACTTTTCAGAAGGTTATTAACTTCTGAATCGAAGGAAGCTTTCAGAAGATTATTGACTTTTTGAATTGAAGAAAACCAAAAGGAGGCCTTTACTTACTGAGTCGAAGGACATTCCTGAGTCGAAGGATATTCCTGAGTCGAAGGACACTGTTTCAAAGGGAAACAAAAACTCAATTGAAGCTTGTATGAAGATCATTTCCTTCTGAATCGAAGGAAGCTTTCAGAAGATTATTGACTTTTTGAATTGAAGAAAACCAAAAGGAGGTCTTTACTTCCTGAGTCGAAGGACATTCCTGAGTCGAAGGACACTGTTTCAAAGGGAAACAAAAAATCAATTGAAGCTTGTATGAAGATCATTTCCTTCTGAGTCGAAGGAAGCTTCAATACCCAAATGAAAGATGTAACCCAAGTGGCATGAAGCCCTTGCTTAACTGAAGCTTGCATGTAGGCATGGCCAGAGATGAATGCCCAAACGAAGGCTTACACGCAGATATGCAGGAGGTGAATGCCCAAATGAAGGCTTGTATGCAGGAGGCACATTTGGCCACCAGATCATGGCCTTCGATTGCAAACATGCAGGCAACAAACTTGTCCAATCGAAAGGCTTGCCTTCTAGGGGGCACTTGTGGCAGAAAATTTGGTACTCAAAGCAAACACGCAGGCAGTGGAAGACACAAACAAAGGCTACAACAAGAAGTCACATGCCCAGACGAAAGAGGCACGCTAGTAGTAACTTTTGAGCAATTGAAGGAGGTGCAAAGTCCAATCGAAGGGGGCTGAATCGAAGGAGATCTATTTTCCTCCAAATTTGTCAAAATGTTATTTTTATCTGTTTTCTCCCTTTTTGACAGTTTCCTTTTAATTCTGGTGCTGGACAATCCCAATGTACTTGTGCAAGCTTGAATTTTGAGAATCATTGTGAGAGATGCCTTGAGAATTGAGAGGGAAAATTTTGGGGTACAACACCAGGCGCTGCAAAAAAGAAAAATTAGGGGGTGAGAAACAATTACAAATGTTAGGCAAAAATTAGGGAGCCCAGAGGCTCCATATGATTCAATGGTGATGCCCTTTTGAAGGTCTATCATGAGAGCCTGGTTCTGGAACATCGGATCTGATGATGTGATGCTTTGATGATAGTGATCTGAGGATATAGGGTGCGCGCATGGTAACTGGAAGTATGGGATCTTCATACAAGATTTGGAAAAATGAAAATACAAGAGGCAGGGGTCAAAACCCTGACCTCCCACACACATAACGCCTTAACACTCACACACCCAACCGTTGGGATGCCTTTAAATCCGTTAGTATAATCACAAAGGAACATATATAATATAAAATGAGTCATGTTGATGAGTTCTCACAAGCGCGCCCTCTAGTGGGCCCCTTTGTATTTGAATGGGACAATCGAGAATGGAGAGAGGGAGATCATATCTTAAATCAACCAATGGGATGCAGGGATGAAGTCACGCCAGCTTGGACCACCACCTGCAATTAGTTATACCACCAGAGCTGGTGGTTTCCACTGTCTTCTCCGGTGAGACCCCCTGCAAACGTGACCAAATACAAAACCAAAATATGCAGATCTACATAAAAATGTCTCCTGATAATGAATATGGCCTCCAAATTTTCTAAAACTCCGTGTATCTCTGGGTTCGAGCATAAAACCCTAATCACGGTCAAACATGGCATTATGGGTTCTAAGGCCATAGCTCTTCATGTAACACGTTAGAACGGATGCAAATATCATTAATAACATGAATATAAGCTTAAGAAAGATTTATATGGCATGATTTGAAAGTTTGAAAGTCATGAAATTTTACCAAAAAATGAGGTTCGATTGAGCACTTCTGGGTGTGAGACAACTTGAATGGAGGGTGGTATATGCTCCTGGGAACCCTGGGATGTTGATAGAGTGCTTGGAAAGAGCTGAATCTGGTTGGGTCAGAGGTTTCAATTTGGACAACTTTAAGAATTTTTTGCAACTTGGTAGTGTTCTCTCTAGGCTGTTTTTCGTGTGTCTTATGCTTGCTAATGTGATGTATATATAGAGTAGAAGGAGGGGACAAGAGAGCAATAGTTTAAACAACCTTAATCATGTGTTTTAAAGCTGTGAATAAGAATTTGAATTTTTGGCCAAAGATGTGGAATCTTGACTTTTTTCAAACTTGGATGTATCTAGTCACTAATGCACGAATTCATGGGCCTTATGGTTGTCCAAAGCATATTCACATGCCAAAGCCTACTTCTAATTATTTTATACATTTTATTTTATATTTATTTGAAATAAGTTAAAATAAATATTAATAAAATAGCTAGAAAATGTGGGGCATGGTAAGAATGATTTTAGAGGTCCTCTATAAGCTTAGGAATATGATTGAAGTCCAATAAATTAAGCCATCAACCTAGAACTTCAAGTTTACTCAATGCCTAATTCTTGAAATTTCCCAAATTTTCCCAACTTGGAAAAGCCATAACTTGCTCAATTTTGATCTCATGATGATGATCTGGGTCTTTTTGGAAAGCCCAAGATGCATACTTCAATCCCTCTTTTGATTCATTTTGCATTTGAAGATTTTATCTTGATGTAAAAGGTCTTGGCAAAAAGTGACTTTTGTTGACTTTCTAAAAAAGGCCTATATTGTATGAGCTTGTATGTTTCAAATGGTGCATTTCTTGGACTTTAGGGCTGAAGATAAGTTGTAGGGAATGCGATTCTCTTCAATATGAGCTTTGGTTGGGGAAAATGGATGAAGTATGTGAAAGTTATGCCTGATCAAAGTTTGGTTGACTTTTCCTATATAAACCCTAATTTAGCAATTATTGACTTTTGATAAATTGAGAGCATTTCTTGAGGAATCATGATCAAACCTTTATCAAATGATGGATATCACTTCAAAATGTTGATTTTGACCAAAAATCTTGAAGTTTGACTGTACATGGGCCACAATTGACTTTTGACCTAGTATAGTTGATTTCTAAGTATTTGAGCAACTGATTGGAAAAAATTGTAGTGCAAGGAATTAAATTTGTCAGGGATAATCTTGAAGGCATAATAGGACCATTGAAAAAATTTGGGACCTTTGGAGCTCACACATCTTGATGAAAAGTGAAACCCTAGCTAGAGGTTCATTTCTTAGGAGGATAATATGTTTGGTCAATTCTTGGTCAACCTTGAGCAGTTGGTGATCTCTAGGAGCATGCTTTGAGTAAAAATGGGAGGGGAAATTTTTTTGTGCAATAGCTGCCCCTGTTCAATTTTCTTAAACCTGAGGATTAGATTGACTTGTCTGCCTTTTGTGATCTGAAGGTGAAAGATGATTGAACACTAGAGTGCCCAGAAATTTGTACTCACATGAAGTAATATTGTTAGTTGATGATGACAGGAATGTGCTTACAGATTCCATTTGGAGAAAATGACAGAGAGACGTCGGAGATGGGCTTAAAGATGCCATCCAAAATAGATGCTGATTTCACACATGGTCCCTTTGAGGGTTCCTGTTCCTGCTGTCCAAGGAGGAGTCTGCTAGGGAATGTGGGTTTCTGTTATTCTTCTGCTTGAGGAAAACTCAGTGAGGAATAGAGTCTAGGTGTAACGCCCGTAATTTAATTAATTATTTGATTAAGTTATTTTTGGAATATTTGAGAAGATGTGTTGTGATTAATTGGATTTAATTATTTTATTAAGTGGTGAAATAATATTAGAAGTATAATATTATTTGATGTGGGCTTGTTTTTAAGGAATGGAAGTAGTAATAAGGGGGTGTATTAGTTTAAGCCCAATAAGGAATACAGAATAATAGGTTATTTTATTGTTCCTAGAAAGAATATAAAATAGGGGGCAATAAATAAGGATTGAGAAGAAGAACGTGAAGCTGCTGGAAAAAGAGGAAAAACGACCGAACGATGTTTCGACCAGAAGATTATAGAGCGACCTTCAATCCAAGGTAAGGGTGGGGTTCTGACTCTATAATTGGGTTCATGATAATTGGTATGTGGGGTTAGAGGTGATTGTTGTCTTGTTCATGAATTGAATGTTTATGATGTTGTATGATGTGAAATTGATGAATTATAGATGAATGATAATGTCCTGAAGCTGTTTAATTGATGTAGAATTATAAGGTAACTGTAAGTAATGATTATCTATGATTAGATTAAGTTTTTAGGGCTTAAAGTATAGAACCCGTAGTTAAAACACAGAGAAAATCGCAGAATTTATACAGGATGTAGCAGTATGCGTCGACCCCAAACATGATGTGTCGATACAAGAAGGTTTAGAGACTCAGGATGAGTCGACACGAAGAGGTTTTGCATTGATACATGAGTGCGTTTAGACTTAGGATGAGTCGATCCATAAGGGCATGTGTCTATACATGCTGTGTGTAAGACTCATTATGAGTCGATCCAAGAGAAGATGCATCGACTCATGTTACGAATTCAGTGCAGTACGCGTCGATCCAAGGAGTTATGCGTCCACCCATGTTGTCTGGGTTTTGGCAGATTCAGTTTGAAAATGCTGTAACTTGAGTTTTCAGATGCCGTTTGAGATGCCGTTTGAAGCGTTAAATAGCTAACATGGTGAGATTTATTCCCGAGGATTAAAATGAAGAATAGGAAGTGTAGTCCTAGTAGCCAGTTTATGGATTTAGAGTTAGTTCCTGTGTTGATCTTTACATTGATTTTGTATGTAGAATGATGAAGATGAGATGCTTAGAGGCCGTTGTTTGGTTTGTAACAGTAGGACTAATAATAATAATGATGTAAGATTACAGAATAGTAGTATGTAGATGTTTGATGACTTAGAAGTAAGCCTTAGTTGATTAGCTAATTTTAGGTAATATCTAGTATAGGCCTATGGTCAACGTTGTGAAATTGATGAGTTGCTGTCGTATTAAAGTACATCTGAGTTGTTGATGAGATGTTATTAATGAAGTTGTGTTTGATGAATAAATGATGTTTTATGAATAAATGATGTTTGATGAATTATTATGAATGATATGAGATGTTTGATGAAGAGATGTTGAGATGCTTTTGAGATGTAGGCCTTTGGCTAACGATGATGTTGTATTGAGATGTTGGTAATTGTGACGTTGTTATTACATTCATGAATGTGTCGCATACATTGCATTTTGAGATGGAACTTATGCTCGTTGAGATGGCCTTTATTGGCGAATATTGAGATGAAGGCTTATGCCTTGTTGATGCCTCTATTAATTGGAAAATTTTTGAGATGGGAATTCTGCTCCAAATGGTACCACATGCATTAGCATAGTATTGAGTCGCATTATACGACTGCATAAAGAAGTGTGTATTGATGTGGTGAATGTGTATTATTATTGTTGATTATGAGATGAGAAGTGGTGATGTTATGTGATCTAATTTAATATATTAATTATCATGCGCTTTATTATATTGTTAGATATCTCACCCCTTTTGTTTGAATATTGCCCTTATGTTGGTAACGTGCAGGTAATCGAGAGTGAAGGCTGTATACCTTCAGTAGTTCGAGTCGGTGTCATTGCTCTGATATGTAACACTCGGGGGGATGAACGCTTGTTGCTTTTGATTATTGATTATTCAGTTGTTGAACTTTAAGTTAATTATTATTAAGTATTTGTTGGTTTGAAGTTGCTGTAATGATGATAGAGATGTTATTAAGAATTTCCGCTGCGTAGATGTTGAATTATTTAATTAAAGATGTCATGATGATGGTTCATCCGATGTTTTAAAAGTGTTATATATCCACGATGAATGCAATATGTTTTGAAAGAAGAATTTGTGGCATCTCGATTCATTTGCATGAATGATATTTATAACTCTGATTTATTTATATAATTTTCCGGGGTAGAATTTGGGTGTTACAAAGTTGGTATCAGAGCAAAAGGTTGGTCTGACCTTGTCGTCGTGTCATAGTTGTCTAACAATCAAGTATTTTTAATTTGAGTTCTAACCGTTGTTTATGTTGTAGTGAGAAGTTGAGATGGCTGGAAGGAATGATGTTGCACTTGCTACTGCTTTAGAAGTAATGGCTCATGCGATGGAGAATCAGCCGAATGCTGACGGGAATGCGGGATCTCGTAGCTTGGCAAATTTCCAGAGAGAGAATCCACCTACGTTCAAGGGAAAGTATGATCCTGGTGGAGCATTGGAGTGGTTGAAAGATATTGAGAGAATCTTTCGTGTGATGGACTGCACTCCAGCGTAGAAGGTCCGTTATGGTACTCATATGCTAGCAGTCGAGGCTGATGACTGGTGGCTAGAGACTTGTCAGAAGTTGGAAGCTACAGGTGAGAATATTACTTGGGCTGTGTTCTGAAGGGAGTTTCTGAGGAAGTACTTTCCTGAAGATGTCCGTGGTAAGAAGGAGATTGAGTTTCTTGAGCTGAAGCAAGGGAATATGTCAGTTGTTGAGTATGCTGCCAAGTTTTCTGAGTTTGCTAAGTTTTATCCGCACTACGCTAATGCAGATGCTGAGTTTTCGAAGTGTATCAAGTTTGAGAACGTGTTGCGCCCGGAGATCAAGAAGCCAGTTGGATACCAGAAGATCTGTGTCTTTGCTGATTTGATTGATAGTTGCAGGATTTATGAGGAGGATAATAATGCTCATTACAATATTATCAATGATAAGAGGGGTAAGCACCAACAGAATCGTGGTAAGCCTTATGATGCCCCAGTTGGTAAAGGTAAACAGAAAGTTTCTCAGGGTTAGAGGACTAGTGGGGGAGATGCTCCTGCTGGTGTAGTTTTCTTTAAGTGTGGAAAATCTAGGCACAAGAGTAATGTGTGCACTACTGAAGTGAAGAGATGTTTCCGTTGTGGCAAGAACAGACATGTTGTATCAGAGTATGAACATAAGGATGTGATTTGTTTTAATTGTAGGGAAGAAGGGCACATTGGTAGTCAGTGTCCGAAACCGAAGAGGGCTCAGACAAGTGGTAAAGTGTTTTCTATGGTTGAGGATCAGACGGTTGCCGAGGATAGACTTATCAGAGGTACATGTTTCATTAATAGTACTCCTTTAATTACTATTATTGATACCGGTGCTACGCATTGTTTTATTGCTGTTGATTGTGTTGAAAGATTGGGTCTTATGTTGTCTTCCTTGAATGGAGAAATGGTCGTCGATGCTCCATCCAAGGGGTCGGTGACTACTTCTTTTGTGTGTGTTAAGTAACCCTTGTCGATCATCGACAGAGACTTTGATGTTGATTTGGTTTGTTTACCATTAAGAGGTTTGGATGTAATTTTGGGTATGAACTGGTTAGAGCATAATTGTGTTCATATTAACTGTTATGACAAGTCAGTGAAGTTTTCTACTCCTGAAGAAGATATCCAGAAGATGGCTTTCAGAACGCGTTATGGACATTATGAGTATTCGGTGATGCCTTTCGGTGTTACCAATGCACCGGGAGTATTAATGGAATATATGAATCGTATCTTTCATAATTATTTGGATCGGTTTGTAGTGGTGTTCATTGATGATATTTTGATTTACTCTAAGTCAGAAGAAGAGCATGCTGAACACTTAAGAGTAGTATTGCAAGTTTTTAAAGAGAAGAAGTTGTATGCAAAGCTGTCCAAGTGCGAGTTTTGGTTAAAAGAGGTTAGTTTTCTTGGTCATTTGATTTCAGGTAGTGGCACCACTGTAGATCCATTAAAGGTTGATGTTGTGTTGCAATGGGAGACTCCAAATTCATCTACTGAGATTAGAAGCTTTTTGGGATTAGCTGGTTATTATATAAGGTTTATCGAAGGTTTTTCCAAGTTGGCACTTCCGTTGACTAAGTTGACCTGTAAAGGTAGATCTTTTGTATGGGATGTTCAGTGCGAAGAAAGTTTTACACAATTGAAGAAGAGGTTGACGTCGACTCCGATTTTGACGTTGCCTAATCCATGAGATCCTTTTGTGGTGTATTGTGATGCTTCTAAGATGTGTTTAAGAGGTGTGCTTATGCATAATGGTAAGGTAGTTGCTTATGCGTCAAGGCAGTTAAGGACTCATGAGAAGAACTATCCTACACATGATTTAGAGCTTGCTGTAGTTGTTTTTGTGTTGAAGATTTGGAGGCATTATCTTTATGGTTCTATATTTGAAGTGTTTAGTGACCATAAGAGTTTGAAGTATCTTTTCGATCAGAAAGATTTGAATATAAGGCAACGAAGATGGTTGGAATTGTTAAAGGATTATGATTTCGGTTTGAATTATCATCCAGGAAAAGCGAACATGGTAGCTGATGCGTTAAGTCGAAAGACTTTACATATGTCAGCAATGATGGTTATAGAGTTGGAATTAATTCAGCAGTTCAGAGATATGAGCTTAGTTTGCGAGGTTACTCCGCGAAGTATTATGTTGGGTATGTTGAATATTAATAATGAATTTCTAGACAGTATCATAGAAGCTCAGAAGTTGGATATTAAACTGGTAGATTCGATGGTTAGAATCGATCATTCTGAGAATAGTGATTTTAAGTTAGATGTGCAGGGTATGTTGAAGTTTCGTAACCGAATTTGTATTCCTGATGATGCTGAGATGAAGGAGGTGATACTGGAAGAGAGCCATAGAAGTAAGTTAAGTATTCATCCAAGAGTTACAAAGATGTATCAAGATTTGAAAGGTTTGTTTTGGTGGTCTGGAATGAAGAGTGATGTGGCTCGATTTGTGTATGCATGTTTTACTTGTCAGAAGTCGAAAGTTGAACATCAGAAGCCTGCAAGGTTGATGCAACCGTTAGAAGTTCCAGAATGGAAATGGGATAGTATTTCAATGGACTTTTTGACAGGGTTGCCTAATACTTTAAGAGGACATGATTCAATTTGGGTGATTGTTGATAGGCTTAAGAAGTCGGCTCATTTTATTCCTATTAACATCAGCTTTCCAGTGTCGAAGTTGGATGAGATTTACACTAGTGTAATTGTGAAGCTGCATGATGTTCCGTTGTGCATTGTGTCAGACAGAGATCCAAGATTTACTTCTGATTTTTGGAAAAGTTTGTAAGAAGCGTTGGGTTCTAAGTTGAGGTTGAGTTCAACGTATCATCCTTAGACAGATGGTCAGACTGAACGGACGATTCAATCGTTGGAATATTTGCTGAGGGCATGTGTTCTTGAGCAGGGAGGTTCGTGGGATACTTATCTTCTGTTGATAGAGTTCACTTATAATAACAGTTACCATTCCAGTATTGGGATGGCACCTTTTGAAGCGTTGTATGGTCGGAGATGTAGAACTCCTTTATAATGGCATGAATCTGGTGAAAGTGTAGTACTTGGACCTGAACTTGTTCGTGAAACTACTGAGAAGGTGAAGCTAATTCGAGAAAAGATGAAAGCTTCCGAAAGTAGACAGAAGAGTTATCATGATAAGTAAAGGAAAGATTTAGAATTTCAAGCTGGTGATCATTTGTTTTTGATAGTTACACCTGTGACTGGTGTTGGGTGAGCGTTAAAGTCTAAGAAGCCCACTTCTTGTTTTATTAGACCATATCAGATTTCAGAGAGAGTGAGGAATGTTGCTTATAGAGTGGATTTACCTCCTAATCTTTCGAATTTGCATGATGTGTTTCATGTGTCACAACTCCAGAAGTATATTTCAGATCTATCTCATGTGATTCACGTGGATGATGTGCAAGTACGAGATAATCTTACGGGTGAGATGATGCCTGTACGGATCGCGGATCGTGAAATAAAGACTCTGCGAGGCAAAGAGATTTTTTTGGTTAAGGTGGTTTGGCTAGGAGCTTCCGGAGAAAGCGTGACTTGGGAGTTGGAGAGCAAGATGCGAGACTCCTACCCTGAGTTGTTTAATTGAGGTAAATTTTCGAGGACGAAAATATTCTAAGTGGGGGAGAGTTGTAACGCCCGTAATTTAATTAATTATTTAATTAAATTTTTTTTGTAAAATTTGAGAAGATGTGTTGTGATTAATTGGATTTAATTATTTTATTAAGTGGTGAAATAATATTAGAAGTATAATATTATTTGATGTGGGCTTGTTTTTAAGGAATGGAAGTAGTAATAAGGGGGTGTATTAGTTTAAGCCCAATAAGGAATAAAGAATAATAGGTTATTTTATTGTTTCTAGAAAGAATATAAAAGAGGGGGCAGTAAAAGAATAAGGATTGAGAAGAAGAACGTGAAGCTGCTGGAAAAAGAGGAAAACGGCAGAACGAGGTTTCGACCGGAAGATTATAGAGCAACCTTCAATCCAAGGTAAGGGTGGGGTTTTGACTCTATAATTGGGTTCATGATAATTGGTATGTGGGGTTAGAGGTGATTGTTGTCTTGTTCATGAATTGAATGTTTATGATGTTGTATGATGTGAAGTTGATGAATTATAGATGAATGATGATGTCCCAAAGTTGTTTAATTGATGTAGAATTATAAGGTAACTGTAAGTAATGATTATCTATGATTAGATTAAGTTTTTAGGGCTTAAAGTATAGAACCCGTAGTGAAAACATAGAGAAAATCGCATAATTTATGCAGGATGGAGCAGTATGCGTTGACCCCAAACATGATGTGTCGATACAAGAAGGTTTAGAGACTCGGGATGAGTCGACACGAAGAGGTTTTGCGTCGATACATGAGTGCGTTTAGACTCAGGATGAGTCGATCCATAGGGGCATGTGTTGATACATGTTGTGTGTAAGACTCAATATGAGTCGATCCAAGAGAGGATGCGTCAACTCATGTTGCGAATTCAGTGGAGTACGCGTCGATCCAAGGAGTTATACGTCGACCCGTGTTGTCTGGTTTTTGGCAGATTAAGTTTGAAAATGCTGTAACTTGAGTTTTCAGATGCCGTTTGAGATGTCGTTCGAAGCGTTAAATAGCTAATGCAGTGAGCTTTATTCCTGAGGATTAAAATGAAGAATAGGAAGTGTAGTCCTAGTAGCCAATTTATGGATTTAGATTTAGTTCCGTGTTGATCGTTACGTTGATTTTGTATGTAGAATGATGAAGATGAGATGCTTAGAGGCTGCTGTTTGGTTTGTAACAGTAGGACTAATAATAATAATGATGTAAGATTACAGAATCGCAGTATGTACATTTTTGATGACTTAGAAGTAAGCCTTAGTTGATTAGCTAATTTTAGGTAATATCTAGTATAGGCCTATGGTCAACGTTGTGAAATTGATGAGTTACTGTCGTATTAAAGTACAACTGAGTTGTTGATGAGATGTTATTAATGAAGTTGGTTTTGATGAATAAATGATGTTTGATGAATAAATGATGTTTGATGAATAAATGATGTTTGATGAATAAATAATGTTTGATGAATTATTATGAATGATATGAGATGTTTGATGAAGAGATGTTGAGATGCTTTTGAGATGTAGGCCTTTGGCCAACGATGATGTTGTATTGAGATGTTGTTAATTGTGACGTTGTTATTACATTCATGATTGTGTCGTATACATTGCATTTTGAGATGGAGCTTATGCTAGTTGATATAGTCTTTATTGGCGAATATTGAGATGAAGGATTATGTCTTGTTGATGCCTATATTAATTGGAAAATTTTTGAGATGGGAGTTCTGCTCCAAATGGTACCACATGCATTTGCATAGTATTGAGTCACATTATATGACTGCATAAAGAAGTGTGTATTGATGTGGTGAATGTGTATTATTATTGTTGATTATGAGATGAGAAGTGGTGATGTTATGTGATCTAATTTAATATATTAATTATCATGCGCTTTATTATATTGTTAGATATCTCACCCGTTCTGTTTGAATGTTTCCCTTATGTTGGTAACGTACAGGTACTCGAAAGTGAAGGCTGTATACCTTCAGTAGTTCGAGTCGGTGTCATTGCTCTGATATGTAACACTCGGGGGGATGAACGCTTGTTTCTTTTGATTGTTGATTATTCAGTTGTTGAACTTTAAGTTGATTATTATTAAGTATTTGGTAGTTTGAAGTTGTTGTAATGATGATAGAGATGTTATTAAGAATTTCCGCTGCGTAGATGTTGAATTATTTAATTAAAGATGCCATGATGATGGTTCATCCGATATTTTAAAAGTGTTATATATCCATGATGAATGCAATATGTTTTGACAAAAGAAATTGTGGCGTCCCGATTCGTTTGCATGAATGATTTTTATAACTCTGATTTATTTATGTAATTTGTCGGGGTAGAATTGGGGTGTTACACTAGGAACTTCAGTTGTCCATTACTCTACTGAGGAAGCTATATCTTGACTGGAGAGATGAAAGTTTGCTGCTTTCTGGTCGAAATCCAGGCTTCACAGTAACTTCCTGATGATAACAAAAGTTAACTGTTATCTGGTCATATTCCAGGCTTCAAAGTAACTCAAACTATTGTCTGGTCGGAATCTAGGGTTCAGTGACTAGAACTGTTATCTGGTCGTTTCCAGGCTTCAACTTGAATTTTAGGTATACTATTATCTAGTCGGATCTAGGCTTCATAGTAATTGACAGAGTAAATTGCTATTTGGTCGGACTCCAGGCTTCGCAGTAAATTGATAGAGTAAACTGCTAACTGGTAGGATTCCAGGATTCACAGTAAAATGAAATTGAATTGTTACCTGGTCGTACTCCAGGATTCACAGTAGTTGAAGAAGTGAACTACTATCTGGTCGGATTCCAGGCTTCATAGCAACTTAAACTGTTATCTGGTCAAAATCCAGGCTTCATAGTAGCTTGGTGGGGATAATGGAATTAACCGTTACCTGAAAATGCATTAGAAAGAGCCTACGTAGGGCTGTTCTAGGATGAGTCCGTGTTAGTCTGTACCCGGAGATACATGAGAAGAAACCCGTGTAAGATTGCTCTGTCGGGTCGTGTAGATAGTTTTCCTGTCTGGTTTCAGGTATTAGTCTGGAACTTGAAAATTGTCGGTTGTTGAGATAGTTGTCCTGGCTTGTTGCAGGTATTAATCTCTGACCTGAGAAAGAAAGAAAGTTTTTCTGGCTTGTTACATGTATTAATCTTTAATCTCTTTATGTAGATAGTTCTCCTGGATTGTTACATGTATTAATCTACAATCAGTCGTCCACAGATAGTATTCCTGGCTTGTTACAGGTATTAATCTAGAACTTGGTTTTGTTGGTCACACAGATAGTTTCCCCGTCCAGTTTCGGGCTGTTGTACCCCAAAATTTTCCCTCTCATTTTACTCAAAACATATTCCTAGAGGTCCTTAATTGCTCAAGTTGACTAAGGATTGACCAGACAAATCCTCCTCCTAAGACAATGAGCCTCAAACTAGAGATTCACTCCTCATCAATATGTTTAAGTTACAAGGGACCTAATACGTTTCCTTTGCCCTAATATGTCCTCAAGATCATCCATGCCAAGTTTCATGCCTTGCACAAAAAGATTGCTCAGTCAACTGCTCAAATGCCTGAAAATCAACTGTACTTGGTCAAAAGTCAATTGTGACCCACATACAGTCAAACTTCAAGATTTTTGGTCAACATCAACATTTTGAAGTAATATCCATCATTTGATCAAGGGTTGATCATGATTCCTTAAGGAATGCTCCTAAATCATCAAAACTCAAAAGTTGCTAAATTAGGGTTCCTATAGATAAAGTCAACCAAACTTTGACCAGGATAACTCTCTCATACTTTATCATAAATTTCTCATCCAAAGCTCATTTTGAAGAGAATCCAATTCCATACAACTCATATTCAGCCCTCAAGTTCAAGAAATGCACTCATAAAAAGATATAAATTCAGACACTATAGGTCATTTCAAAAAGTCAACAAAAACACCTTTTGGGTCAAAGCTCCTTACATGAACATGGAAGACCCAATGGATATGAAACCATAAGGGTTGTTTAGAGGACATCCTAAGATTTCTAAAAAGTCCAAGAACACTCTCTTAGGGTCAAAATTGAGAGAGATATGCATTGTCAAAGTTGGCCATTTTTTGAAATTTGCATAAAGTCAACAAGGCCCAAAATTGTATTTTTTCCCCACATGGGCCCATCTTTTCAAGATTGAATCTCAGTCCTAGCATGGTCCACGACCTATGGGACCCTCCATGCCTTATTTATTTTTTTATTTAATTGAATTTGATTTTTATTCATTTAAAACTCAAATAAAATCAAATAAATCCAAATAAATCATATAACTTGTTTTAGGAATGATTTTTGCATTGAATGGAGATCTCATATGCTATCAATAGCCAAGGAAATCATGCAAGGCCAAATAGGACACAAAATATTCACATATGGAAACTTTTCAAGATTTGATTTTTTCTTAAAACCATGCCATTTTATCTTTGATTCTTTCCAATTCTATTACCCTAATTCAATCCATTACTTAAACACAACATTCACAAGTCATAGGGGACGAAAAAAATTAAAGGTTTTGCAGCCAAGAGCACTCATATCAAGCTTCCAAAAATTCAAGAAAAACTCAATTCAAATTCCATATTGTAGCCCTCCTCAAGGGGAACTGAAGATTGCAATACATTCTTTGGTACTCCCAGAGGCTCTTCCAATCGTTTCCCAGCATCAAAGATCCCAGAATCGTACCATCCACACTCACAGTTTGCTTTCTTTTTCTCAAATTCAAATTCATCGATTCATGTACCATAAACTTGTTTTGACCACGTATTATTGTTCATATGAATGTGTGCAAACTTTCTGTGTAGTTGAATTCGTGTTTAGATGCAGGATGTGTGATATGCCATTGTTAGGGTTTTGAGGTCCCAAATTGGGAACTCTGTACACAGGAGAAATTGGGCCAAATTAAGGGCCTCTTCGTGTTCAGGGGTTAATTTGCAGTCGATCCATGTCTTTGGATGGAATTTATTCTACCTGAGTTGTATTTTAGAGTTTTGCAGGTTTATAGCTACAATCAAAAACCGTCACTATAGCCTATAGTGACGAATTGGACTATAGGTAAAAGCCCTTTCTAAAGCAACAGTCCCAGCGAGGAAGATGGTGGCATGTCTAAGCCTGGTTGAACAGTTTGAATCACGCGTGTTTTTTTTGGGCATGCTACTTTGTTTGGCTTATATTTTATTTGTTTATTATATTGACAAACAAGCTTTCCAGCACAGTTGGTCCAGGCGTTGCCCTTTGAGAGGAAGGACCTGAGTTTGATCCCAAGTCTCAAACTTTTCCTATTTTCTGAGTTGTTTCTTGCAGATCCCGTGTGCCTCACCATCAAATGCCTAGCATGCGCCCCTGATCTCAACCATCAGATCCATCATGTGATCAGATCTAAATGTCCAGCAAAAGCAGCGCATGGTGAACCCTCAGATGAGAGCCTCACTGAATCACGCGCCAGGCAGATGGGCTAGCTATTCTGGGCCTAATAAATTCAATTCCACACCGCCAAATTTCTTCCAGCATCAGGCCCATTTCAATTTTTGTTTTAATTTCTTTAACTTTTTTTGTTTTATTTATTTTTAATTGTTTTAAAAATCTTTTTTTTAATTAAATCTTAAAATCATAAAAACACAAAAAAACATTAGAATTAGGTTTTTTTTATAAAATATTTAATTTCATTAATTAATTAGGTTAATTATGATAATTTAAATTCCTTTTTTCATAATTAAAATTAATTAGAAATTAGATTAATTTGCAAAATTAATTACTTTCTCAAAAATCCAAAAAAATATTTTTTTCTTTATTCACTAATTAAATGTCTTTGAATTTAATTGTTAATTCCCCATATTTAATTTTGTCTCGCAAATTCTTTTTTCATTATTTTTTAAATTAATGTATCTGCTCCAATGTTGTAATAGTTTTAACTTAGGTTTATTATTATTTTTCATTTACTGTTTTCCCCAAGTTTGGTTATGTAACCCCTTCCCCAAGGCCTTGTAATAGGTAGGTTTAAACTTCTCGCACTTTTACTTTCCGTCATTATAAACTGTTAGATGATTGATAATAGGATTGTATGCGAAAGATAAATCAATGTTTAAAACAGTAGAAAACCCTAAAAACGTGTAAAGATTAAATAAACTGAAATCAAACACTTGCACATGCTCACTCCTAGAGTTTTCCCCACTTCAGTTGCCTTCGGAAAACGGTCACTATTCTTGAAATGTGGGAAATTTGTGGATATCCTCTAATTCGAAAGATCCCTAGTCCCTCGATGACCCTTTCGATGTTGCCTCGGTAAAAAGGTGATCTTAGAACTTTAAAACAATTATTAAGAGATATCGCCCTGTTGCCTGAAGTGATCGTAATCGTCCCTTTTGATTGTCCTTTAAACTCCAACAATGAAGCTACCTACTCCTTAATAGTAGGATAGCGCTGTCTAAAGGAAATAAGAAAAACGAACACTCTTTTTCGAGTAGGTAGAAACTCTTAAGTACTTGCTCAAAACGATCAACTTTTCACACTTACACTTTCAAAATACTTTTCAAACAAAGTTTTCAAAAACACTTTATCACACCCTTAAGGACTGATACAAGGGTTACCATAAAGTGAAACGCCGCACTAAGGAAATTTCAAAACACACACAAAAGCAATTTAAAAATGAGAAAGTACCTAAGAGCCCATGGAAAACCACAGATAGAAAGGGTGTTAACACCTTCCCTTTCTATAATCTACCCCCCGTACTTAGAAACATATCGAAAAAGGTTTTTTTTGTTCTTTTTCCCTTTCCCTTTGTTGGACAAAATAAAAGACGATGGTGACTCTTGCTTACCGTGACATTTGCGAATAAAAAATGAAAACCAGTAAAAACAGTCAGTTCTGCCACCATATCACATAAATGGTGACTCTACTGGGGAGAATATAAAGTGGGGTTTACCTTAGGATCTAGGTCATTCTTAATTGCTTCTTTGGATTTTCTTGTTTGATCTACTTTTAAGGGTATCTGTTTGGGTTGTTTGGATCCTAAACCCAGATCGGGGAATTCCTTTTAGGTAAGTAGCAAGAAACTGTGAGGGAGTTGTGCAGGGTATACCGACATGGTTGAAACAGTAGCTACATTGATGCGATACTTTGGTGTGTACTGGTAACCCTTGAGTAATCCAGGATAATACGGGACCGCTGCATGGTATCATAAAGCGCCAACTAACCTTAGGACCTTAATTGACCAACTTGGCTTTTAGGACATAGTGAGATAGCCGTCTTTGGTGTAAACCCAAAGTCGGTTGATACTCGATGCTACACTCATTGGGGTTTAACTCTTGAGTTTTGTTTGGTGGCAAGTCAATTGTCAATCAGAATGAAATTTGGGGGAAAATCGGTAATATTGAGATCCCTTAGAACATGGTTACTATATTTAGGACAGGTTGAACCAACCCAAGTTCAAGAGGGTATTACCTTAAAATCCATGCAAGCCTTAAACCTAAGGTATCTGTGTGATTTTCTTGTGTTTGCTATGCCTTCTATATTTGAGCATAATCATGACATCATAATATAGCATATCATACTAACCATATCAAGGATTCTTAGGGTTTATTTTTGTCTTGTTTTGCAGGACATGGCCCTTGCCCTCAAATTCACTATCCAAGTCAGTCTGGTAAAGGTACCTCCTCAGCTTAAAGAGTTAGTATCAAGGGTTCCTGAAAGATCTCCCTTCACTGAAAGGCATGGTCAAATTCTCAGCTTGGTCACCTCAAACCCTGATGAAGAAATGTTAAAAATTCTCTTTCAGTTCTTTGACCCTCTACATCACTGCTTCACTTTTCTGGATTACCAATTAGGGCCTACTATGGAGGAGTTTTATCTGTTACTGGGGGTGCCTATCCTTAACAAGGTACCTTTCAATGGTATGGAAAGAGACCCTAAACCTGAAGATATTGTTAAAGCCCTGTCCTTACAACGGTCTGGCGTAGTAGAAAATTGGGAAACTAGGAGAGGTGTCAAGGGTTTTTTGGATAAGTTCTTGTTTGATAAAGATCATCATTTTTGGGATACCCTGGACTTACAAGCTTTTGAAGAGGTGTTAGCCCTTCTCATCTATGGGTTGGTACTGTTTCATAATCCGAACCAGCTCATAGACGTGAATGCGGTTAAGGTTTTCTTGTCACGCAATCTGGTACCTACTCTGCTTAGAGATATCCTACATTCTCTACATACTCGCACTATAAAGAAAAGAGGGACCCTTCTGTGTTGCACTCCTCTTTTGGCTAGGTGGTTTATTTCGCACCTACCGTGATCCGTCTTGAAGAATGAACAGGGTTTGAGATGGTCTCATAGGCTAATGACTCTTACACATTCAGGTATTCATTATTGTCCTCGATCCTCGGAGAATGTTACCATCATTGATCGATGCAGAGAATTCCCTAATGTCCCTCTGTTAGGCATTAGGGGAGGAATCACTTACAATCCTTGTTTGGAACTACAACAGTTTGGATATGCGAGAAGGGATGATCCTCATGATACACTTATCCAAGGAAAAACCTTAGACTATGAGAATGATGCTCAGGTTTACCTTGAAAGGTTCATGCGCGCTTGGGGCATGGTACATAGAGTTGATAGCAAGACACTGGGGCACAAGAATTCCATCCCTCTTGAGCCTTATCTCAAATGGGTAGGGGCTCGGGCTCAAAGTCTTATGATGCCTTACCCTTCCATCCTACCCATAATTATGGAACCGGTTGCTAAAGGAGACACTCCTTATCTTGTTCTCCATCCTGACATGCCAACTGATTATGAGGAGTTACAAAAATCCTGTGTCCAGCTTAAGGAGGAGCGGGATACGTTTGAAGCCCAATTCTATGCCAGCGAGAAGAAAGTCCTGGAACTCAATAGGCTACTTCATGAAGAGAGGAATATAAACGCCTACATTGCACCAAAGAGGATGAACTTATGGGAAACCTAATTTTCTTTTTGCTTTAAATTTTATTTTGTTTGGTTGTACGCCTAAAGGGAACTCTTTGTAACAATTCGAACTTATTAATACAATTAACGTGTGTTTCTTTTAGTTAAGAAAATTTGAGCCTTTAAGAATCCTTGAAATCATTGCATACGCATATCATCCATGACATTGCATAAACAGGTTACATAATAGGTTTCTCATCTTCTTCGCTGTTTATTTCAGCAATAATGACTTCTGAACAAAGTATCAAGGATCTCCAGGCACAAAATGCCCAATTTCAGCAAATGTTTGTAGCTTTGGCTAAAGGGCAGGAAGATCTGAAGGACCTTATTCTGAAAGATAGAAAGAAGAAGGCGAAGAATACCGCTGGTGTCCTGAATCAGGGCAGAAGATTCAGAGGACCATTGATGAAACCGATTTATTTGACCTCTGCATCCAAAGAAGGGGAGAATCAAGAGGGTGAGACAAGGTAGAAATACCCTAGTCCAAGGGTTTCTGAGGATGAATCTGATTACAATGATGAACCGTATCCTCCCACAGAGGATAGATACAAATAGTTAGAGGATCGTCTGAATGCAATGGAGATCCAAAGAGTACCAGGGATGGATTTTGAAGAGCTGGGTTTAGTATCTGGGGTTTTCATCCCACAGAAGTTCAAGGCTCCGGTATTTGCAAAGTATGATGGGGTTTCTTGTCCCAAGCTTCATCTCCGTTCCTATGTGAGGAAGATCCAGCCTCACACTGCTGATAGGAATTTGTGGGTCCATCTCTTTCAGGACAGTCTATCCGGGACTCAGCTTGAGTGGTTCTATCAGCTGGAGGGAACCAATGTCCGCAACTGGGAAGATCTGGCTGTTGCTTTTTATAAGCAGTATCAATATAACGCTGATCTTGCTTGTACTTGTACTCAACTCCAGAGTATGTCCATGGGTGCAAGCGAAGGTTTTAAGGACTACGCTCAGAAGTGGAGAGATTTGGAAGGGAGAGTCCAACCCCCTTTGTCTGATAGGGAGTTGCTGGACATGTTTCTTGGTACGCTATCTGGTCCATTCTTTAATCACTTAATTGGTAGCTCCTCAGCTGGTTTCACTGAGCTGATATTGACTAGAGAAAGGGTAGAAGCTAGGATCTGAAATGGAAAGATCCAGAAAGACACCTCTTCAAGTACATTGAAAAAGCCATTCACGGGTAAGAAGGAGGTCAATGCTATTTAAAATACAAGAAGTCAGAGTACAACCGAGCACCGTCCAACGGTATAGGCTATCATGATCTCTAAGTCTGAACCTACCCAACAACGAAAAAATCAGCCAAGGGTAGAAAGACCTCAAAGGCAGTTTACCCAGATAAAAATGAATCTGTCTCAAATCTTGCCACAGTTATTGAAAACCAATCTGGTAACCCTGCGGGAAGCTCCGAAGAACCCCAACACCACATCTCCTTGTTACAATCCAAACGCTCGGTCTGCTTACCATTCTTAGAGTCCAGGCCACGATACCAACATCTGCTGGGCTTTGAAGAACAAGGTGCAGGATTTGATCGAGGCAAAGGATATTGAATTTAATCCCCCGGATACTCCCAATGTCATAACTGCACCCATGACCAAGAATGGCTCGGGAATCAATGCTATTGAGGTTGTCTCCACCATGGAAGATGTTGACAATAAGGATGATAATGATAATTGGATCTACCCTACTACCAACGGTGGACCTAGTAACTGGACGTCCAAAGATTTTGTGCCGATTACTTTTGTTCAGCAGTAATTATCTTACTTGTTTTTCAGTTTTGTAATAAACAATATAAACTTTATGTCCTTGTGTCTTACCCGAGGCACAATGGTTTATTTGTGAGGGTTATTATATGTCATTATCATATGTCATCAATAAAACATTAGACGTTCTTGCATACGAATTTTGCACTCTCTGTTTTTCTTTTCTGATTTTCACTTTATCAATACAGCTATGCTCTTAGACACAATCACATATCAAACTGCAGATTTATATCCACTCTAGATCCCATTGATAACAGTTCTATTATTTCCAGTTATAACTTCGAAAATCTGATCAACCAAGCTGAGGACAAAGGTGAGGAAGATTGTGAGGTACCTGGAGAACTTGCTAGACTGTTACAGCAGGAAGAGAGGGCTATACAGCCTCATGAAGATCCAGTTGAGACAATAAACTTGGGCACAAAGGTAGACAGAAAAGAGTTCAAGATTGGTGCAAATCTAGAGCTTGGTGTCAAACAGCAGTTGGTACAGATGTTGCACGATTATGTTGAGATCTTCGCCTGGTCATATGAAGACATGTCGGGACTAGACACATATATAGTGGTTCATCATCTACCGACTAAAGAAGATTTCCCTCTGGTAAAGTAGAAGGTCCGTCGTATGCACCCTGAAATTTTGGAGAAGATCAAAGCAGAGGTTATGAAAAAGTCCAATGCTTGGTTCTTAGCTGTCACCTCTTATCTGCAGTGGGTTGCTAACGTGGTCCCCGTACCTAAGAAAGATGGTAAAGTACGGATGTGTGTGGACTACAAAGACCTTAACATGGCAAGCCCCAAGGATGACTTCCCGCTTCCCCACATCGATGTTCTGGTTGACAACACCGCACAACACAAAATCTTTTCCTTCATGGATGGCTTCTCTGGCTACAACCAGATCAAGATGGAACCCAAAGACATGGAAAAGACAAATTTCGTCACACAGTGGGGCACTTTCTGTTACAAGGTGATGCCTTTTGGGTTGAAAAACGATGGGGTAACTTATCAGCGAGCCATGGTAACTTTGTTCCATGATATGATTCACCATGAGATAGAGGTTTATGTTGATGACATGATAGCCAGGTCACAAACCAAGGAAGAATACCTTGATCATCTACAAAAGTTGTTTAACAAGTTGAAGACATATAAGCTGAGGTTGAATTCACACAAGTGCACCTTCGGGGTAAGGTCTGGTAAACTTCTCGGGTTCATCGTCAGTGACAACGGTATTCAGGTAGACCCTGCAAAGGTGAAAGCCATACAAGAGATGTCGGCTCCCCGTACTGAGAAGGAAGTTAGAGGTTTCTTGGGTCGCCTAAATAATATCGCCGGGTTCATTTCACATCTAACTGCTACTTGTGAGCCGATCTTCAAACTCCTGAAGAAAGATCAAGTAGTAAAATGGAATGACGAATGCCAGACTACTTTCGAAAGAATCAAGGAATACCTTCAAGAACCACCATTTCTGATGCCTCCGATTGAAGGAAGACCTTTGATAATGTACTTAACAGTATTAGAAAATTCAATAGGGTGTGTCTTGGGGCAGCATGACGAATCTGGTTGAAAAGAGTACGCAATATACTACCTTAGCAAAAAGTTTACCGACTGTGAGACAAGATACTCACTACTCGAGAAAACGTGTTGCGCTTTGGCATGGGCTGCTCGCCGACTGAGACAGTATATGTTGACCCACACTACTTTGTTGATATCTAAGATGGATTCAATCAAGTACATCTTCGAGAAGCCCGCTCTCTCCAGAAGAATAGAAAGATGGCAGATGATCTTAACCGAATACGATATCCGATATACAATCCAGAAAGCAATCAAGGGAAGTGTATTAGCTGATCATTTGGCTCATCAGGCTATGGATGACTACCAGTCCATGAATTTTGAGTTCTCGGACAAGAATATTATGCTAGTGACTGATTATGAAGAGCCTGGACCGGATGAAGGACCTGAAGAAGGATCTCGATGGACTGTTGTTTTTGACGGAGCCTCGAATGCACTCGGTAATGGCATTGGTGTTGTAATCATATCTCGTGAAGGTTGTCATACTCCTTTCACTGCCTGATTATGCTTTAACTCTACCAACAACATGGCGGAGTATGAAGCATGCATCATGGGTCTCAAAGCTTCTATTGACCTGAGGATCAAGTTCTTAAACGTTTTCGGGGATTCGGCCTTGGTGATAAGTCAGATCAAAGGAGAATGGGACACGAAGCACCCGAATCTCATCCCGTACAAAGAGCATATGTTGACATTGCTTTCACAGTTTAAGGAGGTAACCTTTGAACATTTCCCATGAGAGGAGAATAAGTTAGCAGACGCGCTAGCTACCATGTCATCTATGTTCAAGGTCAGGTGGGACAACGAAGCTCCCCGAATCACCATTGAGAGGTTGGATGAACCAACGTACTGCTGTGAGATTGTTACTGAAGAGGTAGCAGACAAACCATGGTTTCACGATGTAAAAAGGTATCTCGAGGTTCAAGAGTATCCCGAGGGGGCATCTGTCAACGACAAAAAGTTTCTGAGAAGGTTTGCCACAAAATTTTTCCTCAGTAATGGAATCCTCTACAAGCGCAACCATGACTCTACCTTACTGCAGTGTGTTGACAAGAGTGAAGCAGAGAGGATTATGGCAGATTTACATGAAGGTACCTTTGGCACTCATTCCAGTGGAAATACCATTGCTAAGAAGATCCTACGGGTAGGATACTATTGGTCCACTATGGAAGCAGACTGCTACCACCACTCCCGAACTTGTCACAATTGCCAAATCTACGCTGATAAAGTACATGTACCTCTGGTTCCCTTGAATGTCTTGACGGCTCCCTGGCCCTTTGTAATGTGGGGCATTGACATGATCAGAGAGATTAGACGTACCGCTTCCAATGGGCATTGCTTCATCCCGGTGGCCATTGATTACTTCATGAAGTGGGTTGAAGTTGCCTCCTTTGCTATCGTTACCAATAATGTTGTGGTGCGGTTTATCAAGCATAACCTGGTTTGTCATTACGGTGTCCCTGAAAGAATAATCACGGACAATGGTGTTGCACCCCAAAATTTACCCTCTTGATTTAGGCTTATGTTTCAGCATGAATATCATATTGCATTGCATTCATATATTATAATGGGATCAAAGTTCTTTGGTTATAAAGTCTTCCTCAAGCTTTGAAGGTTGATTGCATTGGCAAGTTTCTCAAGAAGAATCTTGGCATCTAAACCTCTAGATCTTTGAAGCTCAAAAGTTATTACATGTCTCAAGATGTTTTATCCATCTCTTTGGATCATTAGAGGATTGAAGTTTGTGTTTGATTATAAGAAGGAATCACTCCTTTGATTCACCATTCAAATTAGGGTTTTGTTTGATCAAGGTTTTTAATGCATGTACAAGTCTTGATTTGGAAGCTACAATATCTCATTGGTATTTGGAAGGTCTTTGTCCAGGAATTTGGCCAGGATACCCAGAAGATTTGAAGTTTTGAACATGGTTCATCAGTCTCCTAAGATGTTAACTAAATTTAGGGTTTGGTCCAAGTTGAAGCAATTGGGGTCTAGATGACCCAATTCATGAAGCATCATTATCCTATCATCGTTAGAATCAAATTTGATCAAAGAGCCTCTCATGATGCCCAGTGGAATTAGGGTTTTGAAGATTGATCAGCTATCTCCTAGCACATGGCACAAAACTAGGGTTTTGGTTTTAATCAGGATTTCTTTGACTTTTTTTACCCAAACTTGTTTCCATGGTTCACCATATGTTGTTAAGAATTTAGGGTTGAAAGATTAAGGTTCAATTTGGATTGGAAATGGCTCAATTGATCAAAAGGGGCAAATTGGTCATTTTGACCAAAGTCAGTAAAATCAAGAGTTGACCAAGAGGATTTTTGGTCAACCATCAATCCAAGCATCCTCCTTTCATATCCCATACCCAAATTCATCTTTTAATCATGAGGAATGGTGAATTTGAGTATAACTTGTTCAAGAAGTAACTTAAAATTTGAAAAAATGCTAAGTGCCAAAATGACTTCTCTTGGGCAAGCCATGCGCGCAATTTCATCAAACACTTGGCATGCCATTTTGTGAAATCATTTTATGTTGATTCAAGATTTAATTGGAAAAATTAAAAAGAGCATTTTGAAGTCGCCCATGAGAGCTTCCCTTTGAGCTTTGAATCATTCAGTTTGGCCAAGAATTGAGTGAGTTGTGATGTTTCAAAGTTGGCGTCTCAAAACTGGCCTCATGCACACCATGCGTGCCCATGCACGCGCGCGGTCCAGGCAAGCCAATTTGAGAATTTTGCCTCAAGGTTGCAACACTATTTCTCCATCAAGTTTGCATCAATTTGGAAGGTTTAAAGCCCTAGTTTTTTCTACATTTTGAGAGCTTTTGAAAGGCCCCTCAAGCATACAAAACGCACGAGGGAATTTCAAATGGCCTAAGCATAAAGTCAACTAGCCAGATTTTTGGAAAAGAGAGGCCCA
This sequence comes from Vicia faba, assembly GCA_948472305.1. NCBI lineage: Eukaryota > Viridiplantae > Streptophyta > Magnoliopsida > Fabales > Fabaceae > Vicia > Vicia faba. The sequence continues at coordinate 819,384,075 of OX451740.1, forward strand.
TGCTGCAAAATTTTGCAAAACTTCAGTTTTGTTTGTTGTCCATGTAGTCAGCTCACCAAATGCACATGTTTTGCTCACAATGCCACTCAACATGACATCACCAAAACGACCTCTAAGTTGGGCATAAGTAGAAATAAAATGCATCACCATTTGCACACTTTTCTTTTTTTCTGTTTTTGAAAATTCTGCTTCCAACGGCCTTGAGCTTTTCAAAGACTCTTCTGCCCTCAGCAATCACTCTATATATAAGCCACATTTCATTCCTTTTCAAGGGGGGGCCTTAATTTCGCTCAAAAAATCAGAAACTGCAATCTCTCTCTAAAAAATTTTCTACTTAGAAGCTTCTCTATTCTCCATTCCAGAGCTCGATTTATGATCATTTTCACTTTATTAGAGCATTAGAAGCAAGGGACAAGAGTTTTCGCTTTATTTCAGAGGCCATAGTTGAGTTTATTTCTCAACTCGAGAGGTAATTTTCAGATCTTGATTCTCCACAATTTTGCTTGATTCATGGGATATAAAGCTTGTTATCATGTTCATAGCTGGCCAGATCTTACATCTGATGTATAAATTTATTCGATTCTGAAGTATATGTGATTTGATGAACTTCTGGTTTTTCAAGGTTCAATGAGTTTTGTCAATTTTCTTGCTCTGATTTCTACTTCCATGGTCAATCATTTTGAATTTTGTAAAAAGCATGATGTAGTTGGCAGTTTGAACTTTGATTTGTGATTGGAATCATTGAATTTGATGGACAAATGAGTATGTACGGTGGACCTGAACACGAGCCCTACACTGAAAAACGCGCGTGTTCGAATGGATCCGGAGGTTGAAGATGATGATGTGGACGAATCTGATTGGTCCATTTGAGTTTTAATGCATTTTTCATATTTTTGATTATGTTTGATTTTCTGATTTTATTTTTGTGATCAAAATATTTTTAAAAATCATAAAAAATTTACCATAGGCCAGTGATAATTTCTAGTATTTGTCATTTTTTTTTTGAATTTTTTAAAATGATTTGATTTGTTTAAAAAATTTATAGATTTGATTAATTGATTGTTCAAGGATTATTTTTGTTTTAATAATTCCTTTGATCTAAAAAATTCCATAAAAATGTTTTAGACTCACAAAATAATGTAGAATTTGATCTTGATTTTGGTTTAGCATTTTTTCCTTTTTTTATTAGAAGTTTAATTTGGAAAGTTTATTTGAAATATTTGTTTCATAATTTTGGTTTTAATACTTCCTTCAACCCAAAAAATAAAAAAAAAATCATGTAAGCTTGTTTTTAATCATGGAGTCAGAACATAATTTCTTTTTTGACCTTTTGATGATTTTTGGCTAGGGTTTGCATTTTTGCAATTAAATAATAGTTTAATTGTTTGTTTAATTTTTATTTTAATATTTCCTTCAATTCAAAAATTCCACACAAAAATCAGGGATGTGTGTTTTTAATTCTAATATTTTAATATAATTTTGGTTGGACATTTTTCTGACTTTTTTATTAAAGTTCTATTTTGAGATGTGATTATTTGTTTAATTGTCTAATTGTTTGAATTTAATTTCATTTGTGACTTTTCTTCAATTCAAAAAATGTGAAAACAATATATTTTCCGACATTTAGGTTTTCTTGGTGATTTGTATGATCTTGGTTTAAATTTTTTGAATTTTGATCTTACTTAGTCAATGTTTAAGATTAAAAGTAAAAAATTAGGGTTTTGTTGCTTGTGATGCAAGTTTCATTTTCAAAACCACTATGCTCTGGATTTTAAATAGAATTCAAGTCTTGATTAGGGTTAATGAATGTATTGAGGATCTGAAAACTATTTTTCTTGAATTATTTAACTTGGTTTGACATTTTTCCACAAATTATTTTGAAAACTTGTCTAGTTTGGTAGTTTTGCCAACTAGTCTTGAACTTTGGGCCTCATTTGATCTCCTTATCAATCATTCATGAACATAAGATTGGCTTTCTGACTTCTATACACTTCAAATATGCCTAGAGATTTTTGGTTTGAATTATTGAAATCACTTTCTAGTTTTGATGTATTTTTGAAGTGAAGGTACCCAATTAATGTTGCATATCTTGTTGCAATTTGTTTGATGGCCAATGAACTTGAGTGAGGCTTATAATTGGGCACCTAATGATCATGTTGATTCGGATTATCAATGATAACTCAAGCCATTTCATATAATTCCCCATGTTTGAATGTTTGAACCTTCTAATGCATTGTGTAGGATTCACCTTCTATTGTGCGTGAGAGTTGTGGTTGAATTAATTGTACATGATTGAAATGTGTTTGCCCCCTGACTTTTATGGTCTTTGATGTGTACTTTTCAAGCTCCCATGATCCTTGACTGATATTCAATTGTCAATTCAATATGGTGATAGAAAGGAGCAACATTCCTCTATTTCTGCTGACCTAATTGTGCATGTTCCTGTCTCCTCTTGTCTATCATGTCTAATACTTGATAAATGTTATCATGTTATGCTCACTTCATCATATTGCATCCATCCATTATGTGGGTCATCATTCACCTTATGGAATACTAACTTGTCTGTTGAATGTGCGAGGTACTCTAAGAAAGTTTCCACTTTTGGCTTAAGGCTCTTGTGTTTCACTTTATTTGTGGAACACAATTTATTACATTGGCACTATTCTTGTGCTTGGAATGTTTGATGGTTTATGCAGGATATATATACATATGATTGTGAATGCTATACATTTCCCAGGGGATCTGTTCATATCTGATAATCTCATCACTTACATCCTTATGGCGTAATTTCTGACTTGATTTGTCTACTGATGCCAGCTTGCTTGAAGTTCTCCAGGTTTCTTTTATTCTTGCTCAGTTGCTACGGATAGTTATCCATTTGGTATTATACTATTTCCTTTCTTCCATTTCAATTTTGCATAGTTCTTTGATTGCATGATGGGACCTCCGTTGCTGATACATGTCAGGAGGCCCTCTGGTTTTTGTCTGATGCATGTGTTGTGTTTGTTGTTGATCGATGAGTCACTCAATTTAGAAATTGAGATCACGACTTCGCTCTCATTGCATGTTCCCTATAGGATGTTTACTGCTTTTCTTCTTTACTTGTTGATCGATAAGTCACTCAATTTAGAAATTGAGATCACGACTCCGCTCTCATTGCATGTTCCCTATAAGATGTTTATTATTTTTTCTTCTTTACTTATTGATTGATGAGTCACTCAATTTAGAAATTGAGATCACGACTTTGCTCTCATTGCATGTTCCCTATAAGATAGTCTTGTTAAGATTCCTTTAGCATGTTAATTAAGGTAGGGTTTTCCTTTATCCTCAACCTTAGGGTCAACCACTGTATGATAACACTAGGGATAGTACTAGGTTAGTTTCCCCTAGTTGTTTTCTTTTCCTTTGCATTCTGCATCTTAAAACAAAAATTGTTTTCTTGGAAAATCATAAGACACCTCTAATGAACTCAAACCCTTCTTCAAAGTAAAAGATACAAACCAATCTTACTTTGTTTGTGTTATCTTTTAGTCGATGTTTCATCGTTGCACATTTGTTTGAAGCCGATGTTTCGCCATCGCACATGCTTGTTATCCTACTTTGATTCTCAATATCATTGTTAGATGTGATATTTTGTTATCCGTTTTATTGATGTTTTGCCATCTTTGCCATGATATCTCGTTATCTCGAAGCCGATGTTTCGCCATCGCGCATGTCTGTTATCCTACTTTGATTCTCAATATCATTGTTAGGTGTGATATTTTGTTATCCGTTTTATTGATGTCTCACCATCTTTGCCATGACTTTTGTTATCTTTTAGCCGATGTTTCACCATTGCACACTTGTTTGAAGCTGATGTTTCGACATCGCATATGTTTGTTATCCTACTTTGACTCTCAATGTCATTGTTAGGTGTGTTGTTTTATCATTTGATGTTTCACCATCTTTAACATGATACTTTGTTATTATTTAGCCGATGTTTGACCATCTCATTTGTTTTTTGTTTCATTTGATGTTGTGCCATCTTGACTGTTTTGTTGTCTTAACTAAAAAACAAAAACCAACCAAATCACATAAGCCGAACTACGACTGCTCTGATTCCTTAAAAGGGGTACGTAGGCATTGGGGTAGGGCCCAACCGAGCATAACTTTTTATTTTCCCTACATTATTTTCCTTTTTCTTTCGCATGCATTCCCTTTTCAGTTGTAAGCCATAAACATAGGATTTGACCACATCCATTAGATTAGACAACAATAGTGGATACCGTAGATTACTACGGGCGTGTGGGGTGCTAATACCTTCCCCTTGCGTAACAGACTCCCTTACCCGATCTCTCGGTCGAAAGACTGTGATTTCTCCATTTCCAGGTTTTCTCGATGTTTACCTTTCCCTTTCGGCGGGATAAAAGACGTTCGGTGGCGACTTCATTGATGTTTCATTACATCCAGATGACAGGTTCTGGCAGCGTCGTTTCAGATGGCGACTTCACTGGGGATTTGTTGACCTCTTGCTGGTCCATCCTGGATTCGATCCTAGCTCTTGTTTGTTTTCTTTTTGGGAGTTTATTTTACCTCTTTGCATATTTATCTGTTTGCATTGCATCCTATGTGCGCTTTACTTTCTGCATACTGGATTTGGCTGGACTGTTTGGATTCTGGTTTTCTTGGTAGGTAGGTTGTTCCATGAGGTAAAAGGCGTCATACCCAGGCTATGAGTGGATTCCATAGGAGCTAGGAATAGAGTGGCTGTGGCAGCTATGAGGCGGATGCTTTGTAGACCTGACCATGAGACCCATGACTTTAGAGGTAGTTCGGATAGGTGTTATTGTATGATGATACCGACATTCGAGCTCTTGTACTCTGATTTGGCTTTCGACCTTACCTTGACCTAGACTACACCCGTGAGAGGGGCGGGAAAACTTTTCTTACAGGTACAGGTACTATTGGTGACTGTGTGTTGTGAAGGTGATTCAGGTTCCCATGATAGTTTTGAAGCTCTGGGATTTTCTTTTGATCTTGAGTGGTGTTGTTCTGTAATGGTCCAGCCATGATCCAGTGTGAACTTTGATCCTGTCATGTTGCATCATAGCATATTTATTTCTAAAAAAAATGATGTATAAAAAATAACTAGCATATGCATGTCATATTCCAGGGACATTCAAGAGTCTTCTTTCCATCAGAAATGGCTAGCCTCCCGTCAACTGAGTTTGATTCAGTTCGTGTTAAAGAGCCCACCAGGCATACATTCGCTTATAAGATTCCTACTATTGATGTGTCCGAATTGAAGAGGTTGAGTTCTTATCTGAAGGGTGATGTTCTGAGTAATTTCAACAAAAATTATGGCAATTTGTTACTAATCCTTAACACTCCAGTTGACCCAATGGCTTTTGTGATCGGTGGATCTGGAACTGACTGTTTAATGCTGGTTCGCGAAATGTCGCGGAAGCAAGAGTCGCCACCGTCTTTTATTTTCTCCAAATGGAAAGGACAAAAGCACAGAAAAATTCCTTAAAGAGATTGCTCTCGGTTCGGGAGGTAGATTATAGAAAGGGAAGGTGTTAGCACCCTTTCTATCCATGGTTATCCATGGGCTCTTAGGTACTTGCTCATTTGTGTTTTCAAAAATGTTTGTTTGCTTTTCAATGTGTGTTTTAAAAAGTTTCTTTGAAAAATTTCAGTTCGACTCGTACGTCAGAGTGTTTGAAAAATTTGCTTTGAAAGCTTTTGAAAAGTGTTGGTGTGAAAAGATTTTAGTTTGTTTTGAAGAGAGCAAGTATCCATGAGTCGTCTACCTACCCTAAGGAATTCGTCTGTGTAAAAGTCCTTTAAAGTAGTGCCATCCCACCATTGAGAGGTAGGTAGCACCACCGTTGGAGGTGTTCGGGTCAATTCGAGGTTGTAGGGACATGGTGATCACCGGAGCAATGGGAAGACACCTTAGAAGCTACCCTCATGCCAGGTTCCCGGATCATGAGGACTTACTAAGACGTCCTCTACTCGACGATCACCTTTCGAAAGGCAACAGTGAGGCGTACCCTAGGGGTGGTGTGTGCGATTCGTGTGTCGTTTTCATTTGATAATTGTCTTGTCAAGTTCATTGTGATCTACGCTTGATTTTATTATGTCCATTCATTCTTGCATGCTTATTTAACAGTTAAAAGTTGCGGGAAATTAAATCTACAACTATTACAAATGGCGCGGGTCCACATCGCCAAAATTAAACCGGACCCGATTTGACGGAAAATAAATAAAGCAATAAAATAAAAGTGCGAGAAATAAAATCGTTACAACGCTTTGGGAGAATTACATAATTATAATAAACGACATAAAATAAATGCGCGAAATTAAATAAATTACGAACATGGGCATTGTACCCTTTTGCAAAAAATTTAAAGTTAATGAAGGGCTGAAATTAAAATCTAAAAGAAAATGTTTTTTAGTATTTTATGTTTTTTAAGATTTAAAAGAAAAAAGAGGATTAATTAAAATTAAAATAAAATGTCAAACCCTAATTCTAATTATTTTTTAGTTATTAAGAAAATATTGAAATTTGACCTAATTTAAACCTAATTATTTTTATGTACACTTTAATTATGAAAATAATAAATAAATAAGTATTATGATAAAAAGAGAAAATTAAAAAGGAATAAAAAGTTATTAAACCTAAATTCTACATTTTTTATATTTTTTTATGAAAGGAATTAAAATTGCAAAAACCTAATTATACTAAATTCAATTATACAATTCATTCATGAAAATAATTAAAATAAATATTATTACATTTTTTATCTTTTTCTGGATTTTTTATGATGTTTTTATATTTTGTAAAAAAAAGAAAATTAATTAATTAAAACAATAAAAGTAAATAACACAATAATTAAAAAAATAAAATATGAAAAGAAAAGAAAACCAGGGGGGTTCAAGCCCCAAAGTGAGGTGTTGGTCCAAGAAATCAGGCCCAAAAGCTTCAGGTCCTTTTGACTTTTTTGTGCAACATGTTGGTACGTTGACTCTTGTGTACGTGTTCTTCAGATCCATGCCGTTGATTCGAAGCAGCTAGACGCGTGGCTCTTTGGACGTTGAGGCATATGGTGTACATCAATACTGACGCTGCATAGGAATTAGTATAGAAAAACAATATTTGAAATTGTTCAGACCTGGGACTCGAACCCAGGTCTTGGACGTTGCAAGCTCAACACCTGTGCCACTACGCCAGTTTGATTACGTTTAACATATAATATCAAACAAATAATATAAAAGAAAACAACGCGTTAGTGGAGAGAAACGCGCCAAATTCAAACCAGCGAATCACTGATTGACACGATGTTGTCTTCTTCGTTGTTTTTATTTTTTCTGAAACAAAAGAACAATAAGCAACGGTTTTAACCCGTTGCTATAGATGACCTATCAGAAAATAGCGAATAGGATTCTGTTAGTCATAAATTTATCGCGAGATATGAACTTGCTTCGTCTAAGCTTGCTGAGTCCAATGGCCATAGTCTGGAATCCTAATTTTGCCTTGGGTAAAAAACCCCAATTTTGCAGACCTGTAACCCTAGCAATCGATCATGGTGAAATCCCATATACAATACAAAAATCAAATTGAACATAATGGTTAGCTTTGAAACATCACAAGGAACAAGAATATATAATTGAAATGCAATGAGGATGCCTAGAATTAAAAACACGATGGTGACTTTTTCTCTGTACAGGAGGGGTCCTTATTACCAATTCTTTGCGTATTGATGGATGTTTGGAGTTGGAATATGATCAGGAGTCCACAAGGAAGCTTTTGGAATGAGTATTAGGGTTTGAATCGACCTAGAATACTGATTTCAGATTTGAGTTTTATGGAGAAATTTCAAGTTTCACAAAGGCTTTTCTTGCGCAGCTTGGAGTCCTTTTGGATTAGGGTTGTGTTTCTGATTATGTAATGAAGCTTTTAGGTCAACAAAACTAACACAAATCCAAGGCATTCATTGTTTTGCATATTTGATTTCCTTAAGATCTTTTTGAATCTTTTTCATGTGCGTTTTTGTTCAATCATGCTCAAGTAAACCAAATCTTGCCATATTGGGATGTGCACGAGATCTTGAGTCTAGAATGTGTACAAAAAAGATTTTTTAGGTCAAGTTTTATATTTTCCACATATTTATATAATTTAAATGAATTAATATTAATAGAAATTCAAATAAATAAATAAAAAATGAGAAAATACTTACCTTTGGGCCAAGTGGTCGTGCACATGTTTAGAATGATGAATCATGGAAGAAAAATGGGCCCATTAGCAATTTTAGACCATTTGAATCAAAGTTGACTTTTCAAAATATCCAAAAATTTCCCAACTTCCACAAGGCATAACTTGCTCACTTTTTAAGCTTTTCACATGTTCTTGGACATTTTGGAAAGGTCTTTGAGTCCTCTAACCAATGCCTTTGGTCCCATGTCATTTGGATTTACCAATCTCAAGTTATGGCCTTTGACTTAAAGTCCCTTTTTGTTGACTTTTGAAAATGACCTATAATGTTGAAATTGATAACTTTTTGTGAGAGCATTTCTTGGACTTGAAGTATGAAGATGAGTTGTAGGAAATGTCTGTCTCTTCAAAATGAGCTTTGGATGGAATTTTTCTGATAATCCATGTGAAAGTTATGCCCTGGTCAATTTTAGTTGACTTTTTCAGCTGTCCAAATATAGTAACTTTTGCATCTTGATGATTTTCTGAGCCAAATTTTGAGAATCATGATCAAGCATTGATCAAATGATGTTTGTGGTTTCAAAATGATATGTTGACCAAAAATTTGAACTTTTGACTGCCAAATGACCATTTTGCCCCTACAGTTGACTGTAGTGCAATTTAGGATTTTGACTGTGCAATTTTGAGCTGAATGCCTTGAAACTTGATATGAGGATACTTGACCTTCTTTGTAAGCATGTGAGACTTGATTGGGCCTTTGAAAACTTCATTTTCTTGATCAGAACCCAAACCCTAGTTTTGACTGTATAGGAGACAGTTGCACTGCACAACCCTTGGGGAATTTTGTGACTTGACTTGGCAATTTCTTGAAGAATATGGGAGGGCAAATTTTGGGGTACAACAGTTGCCCCTGTTCAATCTTCTTAGACCTGAGGATGCAGATTGGCTGACGTGCCTTTCGTAATCCGAGGGTAGAAGATGATTGGACACTAGAGTGCCCAGAAATTTGCGCTCACATGTTAGCAGTGTGATGGGGGAATGGGCTTATAGATGCCATTTGGAGATTGCTGGATAGGATGATGGGCTTATAGATGCCATCTGGATATTAATCGCGTAAGAGATTCCTTGGCGAGAACCTGCATACCTGCAAAACAGAAAATGAGTACCTGACACGTTGCAGGAGCTGATTTTTAGATGCTTGGTATAGATATGTCCTGACTGGTTACAAGAGCTGGGTCTGGAGCTTCAAACGGTGATGAATGAACCAGGGATGGTTACTGCCTTAGCATGGATGATAAGAGAACCTTGGGCGATTTTAACTTCAACAACGCTCGTTGAGAAAAATCTTGGCGGGAATTACCATCTTTGCAATATCGGAACAGGAACCATAGGCTATTATAAGCTGAAAGGGACTCACCTCACTCGCCGTAGGAGAGGGAATCATAGGAAAAGGAATTGTCACCTCACACACCGTCGGAGAGGGAACCATAAGAGACTATCACCTCACACTCATCGTCGGAGAGGGAAATATCTGAAGAAGGAATTACCACCTCACGCACTAGCCGGAGAGGGGACCATAGGAAAAGGAAATTACCACCTCACGCACTTGCCGGAGAGGGGGCCATAAGAGACTATCACCTCACACTCATCGTCGGAGAGGGAAACCTCTGAAGAAGGAATTACCACCTCACACACCGTCGGAGAGGGAACCATAGGTTCTGCTGAGTCTTTATCAGAAAAATCTGTTGGGAGTCGATTTAGCTGGACTAGAGAAGGCTTTGACGTTTGATTGAGAATTTCAACTGCATCTTTCCTGAAAGGTAAAGGTCAGTCATATGCAATGCATGATATGGATCAAGCAATGATGTTCTCGACATAAATGAGATTTGTATGATATGACGCGTTATGCATGTTATAATGATGTATGTAATGTTTTATGAATGTATGTTTTTGTCTAGGAAAGTAAATCCTTGACGGGTGCCGGGAAGTCGTATCCTGGGCTGATGTTGAAGTATTGATTTTGCTTCCGCTGGGGATGATAACTGCAGGAATACCGGTAGGAGAAGATGACTCTGTTGCGGAATAAACTTGGCACATGGAAGATTCTGCGGGGAGACAAGATACTCTAGCGATCATGCTGGGAAGCAATACTCTGTGGGGATAGAGATGCTTTGCTGAATGGTTGATAATTTGCTGGTGATAGAAAGACTTTGTCGACGACGCTCTTTCCGGGGCTTTTGGCTGAGGATAACCCAGTTATATCCTGTTAAGGAAATAACTCTTTAAATCAAGCCGGACGACGCGTTCGTGCTCTATGAGGGGATAAGCTTCCAGAATCTACTGGGGATAAGCTTACTGCTTGGGGATAAATTCCACCTTTCCTAGGGAACCTGGATTGGACTCTCCTGGGGAGATTTTGAACTGTAATTTTGTAAGTTGAAAGAGGGAACATATGTAGGGTTGCCTGCTGATGAGCTCGTGTAAAACCGCATCTGAAATGGAGAAGGAACCTGTGTAGGGTTACTTTGATGATGAGTTCGTGTAAAACTGCGTTCTTGGAAAGGGAGAACCTGTGTAGGGTGTCCGGGTGACGAGTCCATGTAAAACTGCATCTTGAATAGGGGGAACCGGTATAGGGTTGCTTGGTGAGGTAAGTTCATGTAAAACTTTTTGATGAACCGGGGTGAGGTTATCTTGAACTAAATCCATGTAAGACTTCTGGAGGAACCGGGGTTAGGTTACCTTGGGGTAAATCCATGTGAGATTTCTTGACGAACCGGGGTAAGGTTACTGGAGACGAGTCCATGTGAGACTTCTGGGGGAACCGGGGTTAGGTTACCTTGAGATAGATCCGTGTGAGATTTCTTGACGAACCGGGGTAAGGTCATCTTGAGATAGGTCCATGTAAGACTTCTGGAGGAACCGGGGTTAGGTTACTTGGATAAGTTCGTGTAAAAACTTTTTGATGAGCCGGGGTTAGGTCATCTTGAGATAGGTCCATGTAAGACTTCTGGAGGAACCGGGGTTAGGTTACTTGGATAAGTTCGTGTAAAAACTTTTTGATGAACCGGGGTTAGGTCATCTTGTGGAGGAGGAGTCTGTGTATGACTTTGTCTGAAGGTTGAGAAGAAACCGGTGTTGGGTTGCATGATTTTGATTAAGTGGATGATTGTCCTGTTTGGTCTCGGACGTTAGCCCACGATCTGGAATTTGGAAAGGTAGATGGTAATCATTCTTATGTTGATCTGTCCTTCGTACTTTGGTCGACAGAGCAATTGGAACGCCTGGAGAACTCATTATTGCCCCTGTTTCGGAGGTGAGGAAAGAGGATACCTGTGTGGGGGGTTGACAAATCTTCGGGTAGACAAGTGATGAGATACCGGAACATAGTCGTACGCTTTAATCCCTAACTTTTGCCTGGACCGCCCTTTCGGGTTTTCAGTCCACCGGGATACCCATTTTTGCCCAAGCCGCCTTTTCAGGTTTTCGACTTACCGGGTGTACATATTTTTCCGTTTTCATCCCTTATTTTTTCCCGAACCCTTTTGGTTCGACGGGAAGCCCTTATTTTTGCCTAGGCATGTCAACCTAGCGGGTCTTTGATTTTGCGTAGTATCTTTTTTCGACCATGTCCACGCTCTCAGAATGTAGGGAATTGCCCCTGTTGGAAGTATTTTGCCATGCCCCAGATAATGGGCAATGCTCCTACTGTGCCCCTTGATTGGAGGTTCTTCTGTTCACAAGGTATTCATCGTGCGAATTTCCCTGCTGTTCAAACAAATAGTCATATGCAAACAAGGTTATTTTAAGAATGCAAAAGTCTATGTCTGTCTTGAATTTTGAAAATTCATTTTTTGTAATACAGTGCGATGTCAACTCAATATTTTACAGCAAACCTTCAGGAGTCAGGATACCTTCGTAACAGTATGCTTTCGAACTAACCCATGCTTCAGCTAGGACTTTTAAGGGTTGTATCGTGGCCTGGTTCACGGTTTAAGAAACAAAGGATAAAGGCTCAAATTATTTGTACCCACCCGCTCTTCGTGATGTTCTCCAAACCTAAACTCAGTTGATCATGCGTTAGACCTTGCTTGAGTCTTTGCTTTGATATTCCGGTGATGGTTCGGACATTGATGATTTCTTTTGAATAGGCAGTCATTTTTTTTTATTGAGGGTTTGTATGACCTCTTTCTTTTTTTGCCTGAACTGTTTCCTTTTTGGGATTACAGTCAGCGGGATGCCCCAGTTTGGTAAGTCTTCTTTATTGGTTTTGACTTTTTAGGCTTTTCATTTATGATTTGATTTTTGATAATGACTGCCTGTCCTTATGATTGTTCGGAACCATCATTGTCTTTTGTTTTTGAAAAACTCATTTAGTGACATTCATTGTGCACTTGGATCAACTGAGAGAACTACCCTGCCCCAGGTTATGATTAAGGGTTTTGATTTTCGAAAATAAAAACTCCTACTTCTTTGGCTCTGATGGGTTGACGAGGGATTATCATCCTTATAACTCCAGTGTTTAGGGATTGAAACAATGCCTGTACCTCATCAGCGGGGTTTGTTCAAAAGCATACTGTAGATTGTAGTATCGTTTTCGTCATCCTCCCTCAAGAGGTTTAGAATTTTCAGTTAAGAGTTGATCATCGCAAAAATATGAAAGCAGTTTTAAGCGTAGTAAACATAATTAAATCAAGACAGACATGTGTAATGCATTCATGAAATAAAAGAGTTTAACATGATAATTGTTTATCTGAACAAGAAAGGAAAATACAACTTGAATTCAAATGAACAAAAAATTTCTCAATCCTAGCCATGTTTGGGCAACGGAGCAGTGATCACATTGGGAGTCTCGGCAGGCTCGAACTCGATCTCTTTGGCGTCGATCATGTTCTGAATCTTGTACTTTAGTGCCCAACAGTCCTCAGTATCGTGCCCCGGGCTATCAGAATGATAAGCGCATCTGGCTTCTGGATTGTAGCTAGGGGAGGAGGTCTTAGGATTGGCAGGAGGGTTGATCACTGCAATCAGGCTCATCTTCAACATGTGTTGCAATGCTTGTGACCATGGCATGTTAATGTTGGTGAATTGCCTTTTAGGCCCGTCCGGCCTTTGTTGGTTTCCCCTTTGTGGTTGATGGCGTGGTGCAGAACCAGAGATCATGACTGCCCCTGCATGTTGATCACGGCGACTCTTTTGACTGTATGCAGCATTAGATTCCTTCTTTCCCGTGTAAGGCTTTTTATGAGTGTCAGAAGGTGTGGCCTCTTGAATTTTCCCACTCTTGATACCAGCTTCAATTCTTTCACCGGTCAGGATGAGGTCGGTAAATCCAGCAGATGAGTTACCAATGAGGTGATTGAAGAATGGCCCGGATAGGGTCCCTAAGAACATATCAACGAGTTCCCGGTCAGTTAACGGAGGCTGCACCCTTCCAGCAAGGTCTCTCCATCTTTGTGCGTACTCCTTGAAACCTTCACTTGACCCCAACGACATACCCTGGAGTTGGGTACGTGTGGGAGCAAGGTCGGTATTGTACTGGTACTGCTTATAGAAAGCAGTTGCCAACTCCTCCCAGTTACGAACTTTGGTCCCATCCAGTTGATAGAACCATTCGAGGTGAGTCCCTGAAAGACTTTCCTGGAAGAAGTGGATCCACAAGTTCTTATCTGCTGAGTATGGTTGGATTTTCCGAACATAAGACCTGAGATGTAGCTTGGGACAAGACGCCCCGTCATATTTAGTGAATGATGGTGCCTTGAACTTCCGAGGGATGATCACACCAGTAGACAAACCCAGATCTCCGAAATCCAGCCCAGGTACTTGTTGTATTTCCATAGCCTTCAAACGGTCTTCCAACTGCCTGTACTTGTCCTCAGCCGGAGAGTATTGTTCGTCGTTGAAATCTGTCTCGTTGTCGGAGACCACTGGACTAGGCACCTCTCTCTCATGGTGACTGCTTTCCCTCACAGACGGGGTAGTCCTCTCAGTTTCAGTCTGCGCTGTGTTCCCAGATCTGCGTCTAGGGCTGAACAAAACAGTCCTCTTCTTCTTCTTGTCCTTCTTCAAGAGCAAGGCCTTCAGATCTTGTTGCCCCTGGGTCAAATTCATAATCAGCCCTTGGAATTGGGCGTTCTGAGCCTGGAGGGCCTTGATGGACTGCTCAGCTGATGATTCAGGGTTCATGTCGATCGGCTGAAATAAACAGCGAAGAAGGGTAAGCAACCTGTCAAAGAGATACCTGTAGTGCAATGAGATGTATGACATGCATGCAATGATTTCAAGGATCTCGCGGGGTAAACTGAGAAACTTGTTAGATTTGAAAACTGGTAATTTGATTGCAGAAACTTCCTGTTGTAGAAAATCCTTCTTCAAGGGTCAAAGGCTCACCATATCCAGTGGGTCATAGCCCCTGACAGCCTTGGCTAGAGGGAAAGAAATCCCTTTTGCCCCTTGCTGGGACAGTTGATTCACCATGACCTGCATCACAAGCCCTTGAGGTCCTTGAAATAGGTTAGGATGTATGCAATGGTATGATGTTATGGTATGCATGGGGTAATGTAGGTAACCCTGTCATGAGTCCCAATTAAGGACTACAAACCAAAACCTGCAAGAAACAAGTATTAGGTCACAAGCATGCAGATAGTCAAGTACGAAGGCACACAAGTCACACAAAAGAAACCCTTAGGGTTTAAGCCAGCATGGGGTCTGGGTAGTACCCTCTTTCAGTTGGTGGGTTCAACCTGTCCTAATCAAAGTAACCGGGTTCTAAGGTTCCCAATATCACGGGATTGCTTTCATTGTTCATCGTTTCGATTTAGCCACTGAACTGGCAACCGAAATATTCCAGGAAAGCAACCCTCAATTGAGCGTAGTATCGAGTATCAACCAACCTCGGACTGCACCAAAGTCAGTTATCTCACTACCCTAAAGAGGCCAAGATAGTTCAATTAAGGTTCCTAAGGTCTGTTGATGCTTCATGACACCACGCGGAGGCCCCGTACTCTCCTTGACTGAACTCAAGGGTTACCGGTACACACCAAAGTGCCACATCAACGTAGCAGACTGTTTCAACCATGTCGGTATACCCCGCACAGTTCCCTCACAGCCTTGTTGCTACTTTCTAAGAAAGGTATCCCCCAGATCCGGGTTAGGATCTATAGAACTCCCAAGCAACCCACAATAATAAAGCAAGCAAAGAAGACAATTGAAAACATAGTCATGAGCTAGCCCTAAGGTACACCTCACTTTATAAAGGGTCCCCAGCAGAGTCGCCAGTTCTGTGATCGGTGGATCTGGAACTGACTGTTTAACGCTGGTTCGCGAAATGTCGCGGAAGCAAGAGTCGCCACCGTCTTTTATTTTCTCCAAATGGAAAGGACAAAAGCACAGAAAAATTCCTTAAAGAGATTGCTCTCGGTTCGGGAGGTAGATTATTGAAAGGGAAGGTGTTAGCACCCTTTCTATCCATGGTTATCCATGGGCTCTTAGGTACTTGCTCATTTGTGTTTTCAAAAATGTTTGTTTGCTTTTCAATGTGGGTTTTAAAAACTTTCTTTGAAAAATTTCAGTTCGACTCGTACGTCAGAGTGTTTGAAAAATTTGCTTTGAAAGCTTTTGAAAAGTGTTGGTGTGAAAAGATTTTAGTTTGTTTTGAAGAGAGCAAGTATCCATGAGTCGTCTACCTACCTTAAGGAATTCGTCTGTGTAAAAGTCCTTTAAAGTAGTGCCATCCCACCATTGAGAGGTAGGTAGCACCACCGTTGGAGGTGTTCGGGTCAATTCGAGGTTGTAGGGACATGGTGATCACCGGAGCAATGGGAAGACACCTTAGAAGCTACCCTCATGCCAGGTTCCCGGATCATGAGGACTTACTAAGACATCCTCAACTCGACGATCACCTTTCGAAAGGCAACAGTGAGGCGTACCCTAGGGGTGGTGTGTGCGATTCGTGTGTCGTTTTCATTTGATAATTGTCTTGTCAAGTTCATTGTGATCTACGCTTGATTTTATTATGTCCATTCATTCTTGCATGCTTATTTAACAGTTAAAAGTTGCGGGAAATTAAATCTACAACTATTACAAATGGCGCGGGTCCACATCGCCAAAATTAAACCGGACCCGATTTGACGGAAAATAAATAAAGCAATAAAATAAAAGTGCGAGAAATAAAATCGTTACAACGCTTTGGGAGAATTACATAATTATAATAAACGACATAAAATAAATGCGCGAAATTAAATAAATTACGAACATGGGCATTGGACCCTTTTGCAAAAAATTTAAAGTTAATGAAGGGCTGAAATTAAAATCTAAAAGAAAATGTTTTTTAGTATTTTATGTTTTTTAAGATTTAAAAGAAAAAAGAGGATTAATTAAAATTAAAATAAAATGTCAAACCCTAATTCTAATTATTTTTTAGTTATTAAGAAAATATTGAAATTTGACCTAATTTAAACCTAATTATTTTTATGTACACTTTAATTATGAAAATAATAAATAAATAAGTATTATGATAAAAAGAGAAAATTAAAAAGGAATAAAAAGTTATTAAACCTAAATTCTACATTTTTTATATTTTTTTATGAAAGGAATTAAAATTGCAAAAACCTAATTATACTAAATTCAATTATACAATTCATTCATGAAAATAATTAAAATAAATATTATTACATTTTTTATCTTTTTCTGGATTTTTTATGATGTTTTTATATTTTGTAAAAAAAAGAAAATTAATTAATTAAAACAATAAAAGTAAATAACACAATAATTAAAAAAATAAAATATGAAAAGAAAAGCAAACCAGGGGGGGTTCAAGCCCCAAAGTGAGGTGTTGGTCCAAGAAATCAGGCCCAAAAGCTTCAGGTCCTTTTGACTTTTTTGTGCAACATGTTGGTACGTTGACTGTTGTGTACGTGTTCTTCAGATCCATGCCGTTGATTCGAAGCAGCTAGACGCGTGGCTCTTTGGACATTGAGGCATATGGTGTACATCAATACTGACGCTGCATAGGAATTAGTATAGAAAAACAATATTTGAAATTGTTCAGACCTGGGACTCGAACCCAGGTCTTGGACGTTGCAAGCTCAACACCTGTGCCACTACGCCAGTTTGATTACGTTTAACATATAATATCAAACAAATAATATAAAAGAAAACAACGCGTTAGTGGAGAGAAACGCGCCAAATTCAAACCAGCGAATCACTGATTGACACGATGTTGTCTTCTTCGTTGTTTTTATTTTTTCTGAAACAAAAGAACAATAAGCAACGGTTTTAACCCGTTGCTATAGATGACCTATCAGAAAATAGCGAATAGGATTCTGTTAGTCATAAATTTATCGCGAGATATGAACTTGCTTCGTCTAAGCTTGCTGAGTCCAATGGCCATAGTCTGGAATCCTAATTTTGCCTTGGGTAAAAAACCCCAATTTTGCAGACCTGTAACCCTAGCAATCGATCATGGTGAAATCCCATATACAATACAAAAATCAAATTGAACATAATGGTTAGCTTTGAAACATCACAAGGAACAAGAATATATAATTGAAATGCAATGAGGATGCCTAGAATTGAAAACACGATGGTGACTTTTTCTCTGTACAGGAGGGGTCCTTATTACCAATTCTTTGCGTATTGATGGATGTTTGGAGTTGGAATATGATCAGGAGTCCACAAGGAAGCTTTTGGAATGAGTATTAGGGTTTGAATCGACCTAGAATACTGATTTCAGATTTGAGTTTTATGGAGAAATTTCAAGTTTCACAAAGGCTTTTCTTGCGCAGCTTGGAGTCCTTTTGGATTAGGGTTGTGTTTCTGATTATGTAATGAAGCTTTTAGGTCAACAAAACTAACACAAATCCAAGGCATTCATTGTTTTGCATATTTGATTTCCTTAAGATCTTTTTGAATCTTTTTCATGTGCGTTTTTGTTCAATCATGCTCAAGTCAACCAAATCTTGCCATATTGGGATGTGCACGAGATCTTGAGTCTAGAATGTGTACAAAAAAGATTTTTTAGGTCAAGTTTTATATTTTCCACATATTTATATAATTTAAATGAATTAATATTAATAGAAATTCAAATAAATAAATAAAAAATGAGAAAATACTTCCCTTTGGGCCAAGTGGTCGTGCACATGTTTAGAATGATGAATCATGGAAGAAAAATGGGCCCATTAGCAATTTTAGACCATTTGAATCAAAGTTGACTTTTCAAAATATCCAAAAATTTCCCAACTTCCACAAGGCATAACTTGCTCAATTTTTAAGCTTTTCACATGTTCTTGAACATTTTGGAAAGGTCTTTGAGTCCTCTAACCAATGCCTTTGGTCCCATGTCATTTTGATTTACCAATCTCAAGTTATGGCCTTTGACTTAAAGTCCCTTTTTGTTGACTTTTGAAAATGACCTATAATGTTGAAATTGATAACTTTTTGTGAGAGCATTTCTTGGACTTGAAGTATGAAGATGAGTTGTAGGAAATGTCTTTCTCTTCAAAATTAGCTTTGGATGGAATTTTTCTGATAATCCATGTGAAAGTTATGCCCTGGTCAATTTCAGTTGACTTTTTCAACTATCCAAATATAGTAACTTTTGCATCTTGATGATTTTCTGAGCCAAATTTTGAGAATCATGATCAAGCATTGATCAAATGATGTTTGTGGTTTCAAAATGATATGTTGACCAAAAATTTGAACTTTTGACTGCCAAATGACCATTTTGCCCCTACAGTTGACTCTAGTGCAATTTAGGGTTTTGACTGTGCAATTTTGAGCTGAATGCCTTGAAACTTGATATGAGGATACTTGACCTTCTTTGTAAGCATGTCAGACTTGATTGGGCCTTTGAAAACTTCATTTTCTTGATCAGAACCCAAACCCTAGTTTTGACTGTATAGGAGACAGTTGCACTGCACAACCCTTGGGGAATTTTGTGACTTGACTTGGCAATTTCTTGAAGAATATGGGAGGGCAAATTTTGGGGTACAACAGCTTTGATCACCCTCTTCCAGTTCTATGACAAGGAATTACGGTGTTTTACTTTTCAATATTATCAACTGGTTCCCACATTATAAGAGTACGCGTACCTACTTAATATCAAGTTGTCCGATGAAGTTCCTTTTGTCCAAGTGTCGGAGAAGCCGGAGTTCGAAGTTATTGCTGAAATTCTTTACTTGAGTTGGAAAGAGATGAAAGACAATTGGAAATCAAGTGAGGATGCTACAGGGTTTTATTTGGATTTATTAGTGAAGAAAGTTGAAGACTTGGCAAAGAAAGGGAATTGGAGTGACTTCAACACGCTGTTTTCTCTCAGGATATACGGGATCATCCTCTTCCCTCGCAAGAGAAATTTTATTGATTTAACGGCTATTTGTGTTTTTAGAAATAAGAACCCGATACCGACACTCTTGGCAGATACTCTTTATACCATTCATTCCAGGCATGGAAAAGGAGGTAATGTAAGTTTATTTCATTCAACGTTGTATCAATGGTTTAAATTGCACATACCGGTAAGTGGTCCTTTTATGGATACCAGGCATTCTCTCTGATGGTCATCAAGACTTGTCAACCTCACTTCATTTGATATCTGGTGGAATTATGACGTGGGGGAAGTACGAAGTATTATCACTAGCTGCGGAGATTTCCCTAATGTTCCCCTCATAGGAACTAAGGGGTGTATCAACTATAATCTTGTGCTTGCTTATCGTCAATTAGGATATGCAATGGATGGACCTCCAAAGGTTGAAGAGGTGTCTGAATCAGTGTATTTTGTTAGAGGAAGTAATCATGTGATGTTGAAAAGAGTGACAAGTGCTTGGAAGGAAATTCACAAGAAGGATAGAACCACGTCGGGCAAGAAGGTTCCTATTGTTAGAGTTCCTTACTTGGAATGGATTAAATCCAGGGTTAAGATCTTACGGTTTCCATTTGCAAGGTCGGCTCCTATATGCGAGCAACCTCCTACTGTTATGAGTAACACGGTGCCTACCGAGGTGTTCACCCAGGTTCATGTTGAGAACATTCAACTTCGTGCGAAAGGCCGTGAGGCAGGGATGGAACTTTATTGGTTAGATCAAGAAAGGGCCGACTTAGCTCGCAAACTCAAAGAAGCTCAAGGGGAAACTTCTGATGCAACCGGTTTTAGGAAGAGATCTCATGCTGAAATGGAAGAAGAGTTAAGTAAGACCCAGCAAGAATTCCAGAAGCTTCAGGCATCTGAGAACAGTTACAGGAAGAAGATTCAGAACCTGGAGAAACAGCTCAAAGACAAAGATGCTCAGCTTAGGAAGGAAGTAAACCAGAAGCGTGTCGCAGAAGATCGGTTCTGAGAAAGTAAAGTAGTCGCATCACGACTTTTGAAAGAGAAAGCCAAGCTTGAAGAGTATTGTCAACACCTTGAAGCGTGTCTTGTTCTGGAGATTAAGTTTTGTTATTTACTTTTGGTGTACTTGGTCACCCCCAGGATTGTCGGAAGGGACCATTTGTTTGTTTTTATTATTCAGTTTTTTTTGTTAAGTTTACTTTGAAACGTGTATTTTGTTGTTTATTGATACACTCTTACATGTCCAAAGCCACTTGGATGTCGTTTCTTTATTTGTAAACAATTGAAGTATTTGTCTTATTTATCCTTTTTTCCTTTTGATTGTATGTTTTATCTTTGGTCGCACGCCGTGATTGATGAATAAAAGGACTCTCGAATACCCAGAAATGACAAACATATCATGCACATCATGCATTTCATAACATTATAGGTTATCTCAAGACGGTATTCTTATTCTTCTACTTTTCTTATTCAGAGTTCAAGACGACTACTCATCGGTATTCCACCAGACAAATTTGCCAAGACAGATGGAACAAGTTCAAGCTGAACTCGTTGAGATGAGGGCCCAGATGGCTACTCAGATGACTCAGTTCATGGAGGTCATCACCAATGTGAACCGCCGGCAGGAGGAATTGGCTGCCATTGTCAACAACCAGAGTCGCCATCCATGGGATGGTGGAAATCAAGGGCTCTATCAGGACATTTCTGTAGGATTGAGGGATGTGCAGGATCAGCCTGCTGGAAATTTTCACGGGATGCCCGAAAATCCTTTTGTGTGCAACGTAGGGCAGTTTCCCCCGTCTCCAGGACCTCGTCTTGTGGGGAACAGAAGAGTTAATCAAGGTGGTGTAAGGAATTATCAGGAGCAGGATTATGACTTTGATCAGGACGAAGATCGGTTCTCTGTTCGGAGTTCAGAGCCAGAGGTTCAGATTGAGGATATGAAGTATCGGTTGTTGGAAGAGCGTCTGAAGGCTGTGGAAGGGCAAGGAGTCCTTGGTATGGATGCTAATGATCTCGGGTTGGTGTCTGGGGTGAAAGTTCCTCCAAAGTTCAAGCCTCCTGTATTTGAAAAGTACAACGGAACATCATGTCCTGTTACTCATGCGACTGCTTATTTCCGGAAGATGTCGGTGCATACTGAGGATCAGGGGCTTTTGATTCACTTTTTCCAAGATAGCCTATCTGGGTCATCCCTGGAATGGCACATGAAGTTGGAGAAAACTCATATTCTTTGCTGGAATGATCTTGCTCGGGATTTTGTCAAACATTATCAGTACAATATGGATATGGCACCTAATCGCACTCAGTTACAGAATATGTCACAGGGATCAAAAGAATCTTTCAAGGAATATGCTCAGAAGTGGCGTGAGTTGGCTGCGAGGGTTCAACCTCCACTCATGGAGAGAGAACTCATTGATATGTTTATGAATACCCTGCAAGGGCCATTCTATGAGCACATGATAGGAAGTACTTCAGCAGGATTTGCAGACCTGGTTATGGCTGGTGAAAGAATTAAGATAGGTTTGAAATTGGGGAAAATTCATATTGGAGGTTCTAGTGGCTCATCCGGGGGCAGTAAGAAACCGTTCAACACTTACCCTAAGAAAAGGGAAGGCGACGCAAGTGCAGTTTACTCTCATAGAGGAAGAAGAGAGGATCGTCAGCACCAACAAATCAATGTTGTTTCTATTCCTGTTAATGCTCCTCCACAGCAGAGACCAAATACAGCGCCTCAACAACAAAGACAGTAAGATGCTCCCCGTCAGTATAATAACCAACAAACAGAGACAGCCAAGAAAATTTGATCCCTTGCCAGTAACTCTTACTGAAGCACTCCACCACCTGCTTGATTTGAAGTTGATCAGTTTAAGAAATATGCCACCGCCACCCGCAAGACTTCCTGTTAATTATGATGCTAATTCAAGGTGCAAATTCCATTCAGGCGGAGCTGGTCATTCTACTGACAATTGTTTTGCGTTGAAGTGCAAGATACCATACCTGTTGGATTCTAAGGCAATTGAGTTTACCCTAGTGACTGGTCCAAATGTTACTCAGAATCCAATGCCTAGGCACGAAGGGGGTGTTGTTAATATGATTGATGATAATGGTGAAATATTGAATTTGATCATGAATGTGGAACAAGTAATTACTCTGTTGTGCTATGTTAAGAGGTATTTGCTTGACAATTCTATTTTCCCGGGCTGTACTTTAGAGTGTGCCAAGTGTAGAGAACAACCGAAGGGCTGTGATGATTTAAAAGTCGATATCTAATTGATGATAAAGGAGGGTTCCCTGCAGTTTGATAGAAAACCGAGCTACCATAAAGTTACCAAAGAGGATGTTGCTGTGGTATCTATTCCTTACAACCATGTGCGCATTCCTGCCCCATCTAAGGCACCTCCTTTGATGATTATGGTACCTGGTCCCATGCCGTATACCAGTGAGAAGGCCATCCCATGGCATTACGGTGTTGATGTCTATTACCATGGGGTGAAGCAGGAAGTAAGTACTCGTTTGTCTGAGGAAGAATTTGCTGAAGATAATAAAGAGGAAGTTCATAAATTTTCTGGTGTGGGTCGAATGACTAGAAGCGGGAGAGTATTTGGTCCTTCCATTGTGCAAGATGCGGTAGATGCTTCCGCAAGAGGAAAAGTAAAACAGCAGGTGATGATTGGTAATTCAAGGGTTACGCCAGCCAATGTGACTCAACTAATTCCGATACCAGAAGCTTCTTCAGTTCCCGATGAGGTTGAAGAGTTAATGCGAATTATCAGAAAGAGTGATTATAGCATAATTGATCATCTGAGCCATACTCCTTCTAAGATGTCTATCTTGTCCTTGTTGATTTATTCAGAACCTCACAAAAATGCTTTAATGAAATTGTTAAAGAATGCGTTTGTGCCACATGAGATAACAGTCAATCAGTTTGAGAATGTTTGTGCTAACATATTCGTCGGGAATCGTTTGGGCTTCACAAATTTTGATCTTCCTCCAGAGGGGCCAGACCATAACAAAGCGTTGCATATTTCAATGGAGTGCAGGGGCATTACTTTATCCCAGGTTTTGGTGGATACAAGATCGTCTTTGAATGTATTTCCCAAGTCATCATTGATGAAGATTGATTATTCTGGACTAGAGCTACGCCCTAGTGATTTGATGGTGAAGGCGTTTGATGGGTCTCGAAGGTCAATGTTTGGGGAAGTGGAACTACCAATCAAGGTTGGTCCTCGCACCTTCACGGCTACATTTTTTGTGATGGATATACAGCCAGCGTATTGTTTTTTGTTGGGGCGGCCGTGGATTCATAGAGCAAGAGAAGTCACTTCTACTCTTCATCAAAAACTCAAGTATCCTGCAGAGGGAAAGGTGAAAACTGTGTGTGGCGAGGAATAGTACATCGTAAGTCATTTGACATCATTCTGCTATGTTTAAGTTGAAGGTGAGATACATGAGACTTCGTTTCAGGCGTTTGAAACAGTTCATGCTGTCAAGTTTCCTCCTCCAAAGCAGAAAAAGAAACCGGAAACTGTTATGTCTTCTCTCAAAGATGCGGGAGCTGTGGTGGAAGGTTGTAACCCTGAAGGTTGGGGTCAGGTGCTAGATGTTACTCCAAAGTTTAATAAATTTGGTCTTGGTTTTAGCCCGGGTTAGCAGAGTGCAACTCCCAGAGCATCTAGCTTATCTACTCCTGTGAAGTTTTCCCGTCCTTGTGCTACTCAAGAAGGACACGTCAATACGGTTGGCGACGATAGGGCTGATGGCTACGATATCGAATATTGGATTCATCCGAGTATTCTAGGCCAGACACTCAACAATTGGACTTCTGTGGATGTTATCCAAGTTTCAACCGCTGGGGAGTAATTTTCTTATTTTCTTTTATTATCATATCATAATTCCTACGCTCCGCCCAAGGCGTGGTGAATCATTTGTGTAGGGCCACCATGTTTATTTTCAAAAAGTTTATCATTAAATAAAGGACGTTTTTGCATTCAAAATTTTTCTTCATTTCTTTTTATTTAAATGGCAATGTTTCTCTTTTCACACACTGTCACTAAAAACGCCAAAATGTCATTCATGCAGATGCACTTCCATCACCGATTCTATTGACAACGACCCTACTATGGCTCATTATGACTTTGATACTCCTATTTATCAAGCTGAAGAAGCATATGAGGATTATGGTCTTCCTGAGGAATTAGCAAGATTGTTAAAACAAGAGGATAAGGTTATCCAGCCGAATCAGGATTCGATTGAGGTGGTGAATATTGGCACAGAAGAGGTGAGAAGAGAAGTCAAGATAGGGGCAGATCTCGGAGAAATTATAAAGGTCAGATTGATTGAGCTACTCCGTGAGTATTCTGATATCTTCGCTTGGTCTTATGAAGATATGCCTAGGTTGAATACATACATAGTGGTGCATTGACTACCGCTCAAAGAAGGTTGTTCCCCTGTCAAGCAAAAGCTCCGAAGAACTCATCCTGAGATGTCCAAGAAGATCAAAGAGGAAGTCCAGAAGCAGTTGGACGCGAATTTCTTAAAGGTCGTCAATTATTCACCATGGATTGCAAATATTGTGCCTGTTCCAAAGAAGGATGGTAAGGTTAGGATGTGCATGGATTATAGGGATTTGAACAAGGCCAGCCCTAAAGATGACTTCCCTCTTCCGCATATTGATTTGTTGGTCGATAATACTGCTCATTCCAAAGTGTTTTTGTTCATGGATGGTTTTTCGGGTTACAATCAAATTAAGATGGCTCCGGAGGATATGGAAAAGACAACATTCATCACGCCTTAGGGAACTTTTTGCTATAAAGTGATGCCGTTTGGTTTGAAAAACGCTGGGGCAACATATCAGTGCGCCATGGTCACTCTCTTTCATGATTTGATTCACAAAGAGATTGAGGTATACGTGTACAATATGATTGCTAAGTCTGACACGGAAGATGAATATCTTGTTCATCTAGAGAAATTGTTCAAGAGACTGAGGCAGTTCCTGCTAAGGTTAAATCCGAATAAGTGCACCTTCAGAGTGAGATCCGGCAAGCTGTTGGGTTTTATTGTAAGTGAAAAAGGTATCGAGGTGGACCCAGCCAAGGTTAAAGCGATATAGGAAATGCCTGAGCCAAGGACAGAGAAGGAAGTACGTGGTTTCTTGGGAAGGTTAAACTACATTTCTAGATTTATTTCTCATCTCACAGCCACTTGTGAACCTTTGTTCAAATTGTTAAAGAAAAGTCAGACAGTGAAATGGAATGAGGATTGTCAGAAGACCTTTGACAAAATAAAGGAGTATTTGCAGGAACCTCTGATACTCATGCCACCAGTGGAAGGAAGGCCACTAATCATGTATCTAACTGTGTTGGAGATCTCAATGGGTTGTGTCCTCGGTCAGCACGATGAGACAGGGAAGAAAGAGCAGGCTATTTACTACTTGAGTAAGAAGTTTACAGAATGCGAGTCGAGGTACTCATTGCTGGAAAAAACTTGTTGTGCGCTTGCCTGGGCCGCCAAACGTTTGAGGCAGTACATGTTAACTCACACCACCTACTTGATATCCAAAATGGATCCAACCAAGCATATTTTTGAGAAGCCAGCTCTTACAGGCAGGGTAGCCCATTGGCAGATGATACTCACCGAATATGATATCCAATACACTACTCAAAAAGAAATTAAGGGTAATGTACTGGCCGACCATCTTGCTCACCAGCCCATGGACGATTATGAACCGATGAAGTTTGATTTCCCAGACGAGGAAATTGTGTATATTCGGGATTGTAACATACCAGACCCAGACGAAGGACCCGAGATGGGATCACGTTGGACGCTTGTTTTTGATGGTGCCTCCAATGCCACGGGCAACGGCGTAGGAGCTATTATCACTTCCCCGGAGGGATACCACATTCCTTTCACGGCTCGTATTTGTTTCGATTGCACTAACAACATGGCCGAATATGAGGCTTGCATTTATGGCATTGAAGCAGCGATCGAACTGCACATCAAATTTTTGAAAGTTTACAGGGATTCCAATCTTGTTATCAGCCAGATTAATGGAGATTGGGAGACTTGCCATCAGAACCTAATTCCCTATCGTGAGCATGTTATAAAGCTGATTCCGTACTTCGAAGAGATCACGTTTGAGAACATTCCCAGAGAAGAAAACAATCTAGCTGATGCACTGAAAACTTTATCCTCCATGTTCAAGGTTAAGTGGGCTAATGAGGCACCTTCCATTACCATCAGAAGTTTGAGTGAGCTAGCTTTCTGTTTTGAGGCCAGTTTGGAATCAGATGGCAACCCTTGGTTTTATGAT
Source organism: Vicia faba (assembly GCA_948472305.1). Lineage (NCBI taxonomy): Eukaryota > Viridiplantae > Streptophyta > Magnoliopsida > Fabales > Fabaceae > Vicia > Vicia faba. The sequence goes on from OX451740.1 coordinate 819,410,910, forward strand.
GTTAAACGATATCTCGAAACACAAGAGTACCCTGAAAAGGCATCCTTCACAGATAAGAAGTTTTTGAGAAGATTCTCAGCCAAGTTCTTTCTCAGCGGCGGTGTGTTGTATAGAAGGCACCATGATGATTTACTGCTCAGATGTGTTGACAAGAAAGAAGCAGCTAGAATCATCGAGGAGATACATGAAGGTGATTTCAGGACCCATTCCAACGGGCATACCATGGCTAAAAAGATTTTGCGAGTAGGTTATTATTGGTCCACCATGGAGACTGACTGTCACAATCATGCGCGGGTTTGCCACAAATGTCAAGTCTATGCTGATAAGGTGCATGTGCCGCCAATACCTTTGAATGTCTTGACTTCCCCTTGGTTGTTTGCAATGTGGGGAATAGATATGATCGGCAAAATTGAACCGACTGCATCCAACGGGCACCGTTTCATTCTGGTTGCCATTGATTATTTTACAAAATGGGTCGAAGCTGCATCCTATGCCAATGTCACCAAGCAGGTGGTAACTCGATTCATTAAGCACAATATTATCTGTCGCTACGGAGTGCCTGAAAAGATTATTACCGATAATGGGTCCAATTTTAACAACAAAATGATGAAGGAGCTTTGTGAGTCCTTCAAAATCAAGCATCATAACTCTTCCCCATACCGACCAAAGATGAACGGTGTTGTTGAAGCAGCCAATAAGAATATCAAGAAAATTGTGCATAAGATGGTGGTAACCTATAAAGATTGGCATGAGATGCTTCCTTTCGCTTTGCATGGTTATCGCACCACTGTGCATACTTCGACTGGGGCAACCCCATTTTCATTGGTTTATGGCATGGAAGCAGTATTGTCGATAGAAGTCAATATTCCTTCTCTTAGGGTCATGAGAGACGTTGAGCTGGATGAAAGTGAATGGGTACAGAATCGGCTGGATCAGTTGGAACTTATTGACGAGAAGAGGTTGACGGTTGTATGTCACGGTCAGGTATATCAGCAGAGGATAAGGAAAGCTTTTGATAAGAGGGTACAACCTCAGTGTTACAAGCCAGGTGACCTTGTGTTAAAAAGGATAATTCTCCCCCAGGGGTGATCCCAGGGGCAAGTGGGTTCCGACTTATGAACGGCCTTTCGTGGTTAGAAAAGTTTTCTCTGGAGGAGCGATGATGCTCACGACTATGGATGGAGAGTACTTCCCTCTCTCTGTGAATGCTAACGTAGTTAAAAAATACTTTGCATAAAAAATTAAAAAAAAACTCGTTAAAATGAAAACCCGAAAGGGCGGTTTAAGCAAAAAAGGGTGTCCTGGTGAATCGAAAACCCGAAAGAGCGATTCAGGCAAAAGTTAGGGACTTAAAGCAAATGACTACTCTCGGCATGAGATCCTTTGTTTCTTTCCTTCATTCCATCACCTGGCATAAGTTCGAGGCTAATCCAAGAATGATCTGTCTGAAAGCAGGAAGATGAAAGAGTGAGAGTCATAAGAATTATAGCAGAGTCGGGACTTGATGGATATTCACATTCACATTGCCATTTGTAAACACTTGTTTGCTTTGATTTTGTAATTACTTGCTTCTAAATATAAATGCCTTTTTCACAGGATGATTTCTCAAAATCAATAGAATATCTTCTTTCAAGTATACGTATGCGTTTCTTTTCTCCCTTTTTACTATTTTGTTTGCAAAAACGTCCAATATTTTTGATAATCATGAGCATATAAACTTTGTGGGCCTTACATGAAAATGGTAATTTAAGTTATGGTTATTTGATCGTTTGAAATATGGATAACAAACACAACTACTACTATGCAAGGGGCATGTTTGGTTCTATGTTTGATGGGATTCTCATTCACTTTGCTGGAGGATGCCTTGCCATTTTGTTTCACAACTCCGGGCTGTTGGTAAAGGTCGTGGGTCAAGGTAATATCAAGAGTACGGTAGGTCGGCGAGATCGGCGAACCTAGTTGGGAACATTTCTTCCCCATAATGGCTTTTATTACGTTTCTTTACCGCACTTTCATGTGTTATCTTGATTGATTGTTTTAACTTTGTATGCATATAGGATTTTGTTTATAGCCGAGTGTCAGTCTTGATGCGTTGAATATTTTTTCCTTGAAAAAAATGTTTCATTTTACTTAATCCATCCAGTATCACTCTTTAATCGATTTTTCGGGCATTTTGATACCAACTGTGCCAATTCTTTTGCTTAGCCAAGAGTTTGGAGGAAGGAGTTTAGCTAAAAGCGATGACTGTAGTGGTATGCTTTTGAGTAAAACCCCATTGACGATGTACATCCATTGTTTCAATCCCCAAACACTGGAGATATAAGGGAGTTAGACCCTCGTTAACCCCTCTGAGCCTTCGAAGTAGGAGTTTCTTTTCCGTTCAAAAAAAAAACAAACCTTTTTAACCAGGGGCAGGGTAGATGTTCAGTTAATTTGACCAAGCATTCAAATTTCAGAAGGAATGTCCCATTTGAGGATCACCACATTTTATCTTTCGCATCATGAGATCAAGAAAAATGTCTAAACCACGATGTTCATTTCCTTGCAAAGTCCTGAGGTCGAGATCGAATCGATACAATAATGACTATCCCCCGCCGACCAAGGAATGAGGCATTTGTTTTCTTCAAAAAAAAAAGAGAATAAGAAAAAGTTCAAAGACCTAAAGCCACATTGACTTGTTCGAAGTGGAAAGTATGAATGAGAAAGAAACAAAAAGCCCTGCTAAGTTGAAACTTGAAAACAAGTCGCTTAGGCAAAAGTTAGGGCGTCCCGCTGGACTCCCAAATTTGAAATTCAAAAGATTTTTTCTCCAGCCAAAAGTTAGGGAAAAAAGAGCCTAAAAGGCCAAAAAAAAAAGAAGCGAAAAAGATTATCCAATAAAATTTTCATCAAAAGAAGAGGAACAATAATATCAAAAAACAAAAGCAGTAAAAGTTAAGTGACAATCATGTTGGAGAATTTGTCGTGATCAATCAACCATTATAAATCCTTTTGAAAGATGAATGCTTGTGATAAGTCAACTGAACTTAGGACAGGAGAATATCACGAAGGGGGTGGGCACCAAATAACTTGAGCCTTGAAAAACTTTTTTTTCTAAAAAATCTCGAACCAAGCCATGTTACAACCTTTAAAAGTCCTAACTGAAACAAGGGCTTAACTCGAAAGCATACTACAACAGGATAACATTTCCTAAACTCCCCAAATATGTGTTGCATATTCATGTTGGTATCTTATCACCCACATTTTGACTCATTTTTTTTCTAAAAAAGGGAGAAGGGGAAGAAAAGTTTTGAAATTTTTTGCACTCTGGCCAGTGATTCATTCACAACAGAGATGCGACACTTTGTTAGGATTTTCGACTTCAAGGTTTAAATAATCATCACACCAGGTCTGTCATTTCCAAAATAAACATCTTCTTGCATGCAAAACATTTGTTTGACATCAAAAAAAAAAGTTTACACGTTGAACACCTGTAAAGAGCTTAATGATTGTCAAGAAGGAATTTTTTGGACAGAGCTCATTTATGATTGGGACTCTATTTATCCCCAGGTAAGTTCCCTATTCCCTAGTGAAGTTTTGTTTCCCCAGTAAAGTTTTGGTTCTGCAGCAAAGTTTTGTTTCCCCAGGAATCTTCTTTCAAAAGCTTCACTCCGAGACTTCAAGTTTGGATAGGTTGCACATCCCCAGTGGAGTCGTTTGAATGGGAATTCACATTTTGAAGAGGTTTTAACTCCCCAACAGAATTGCCAACAGATATCTCTCGCCTTGACCTCTCATTTCCCAGCCGGTCTGTTGACTGGGGCATCCTTATGTTAAGATCTTTTCTTATCCCCAGTAAAGGCAATACTGTATGACTATTTACATGATCTATCATTTGGTTGCATTCGAAGGAAAATCTCTCCAAAAAGAATCTTCAACAGAGTTCTATCTCCTCGGTGAAGTCTTGTTTCCTCAGTAGAGCTTTGTCCCCCCAGCAAAGGTGTTTACCCCTCACGTCGGGTTTGTTTTCTTGATATCATCTTCAACGCGGCCGCGTGCCGTCTTTTCCAGAGATTACAGTCTTGCCCTGATCTTCTCCCTCAAAGTATAAACTTCAGATGGCGTCTTTCTCCAGAAGCCACAATGTCGACTTGATCTTCTCTAGGAGTTTGCAATTTATTTTTGCAACTTCTCTCATTGTTTGTGGCCCGTTTCTACTGGTTGCTCGGTTGTTGTTCTCCGTGAAGCTCCATCTCTTCGAGGTTCCCTCTCTATCGGTTACCCGTATTTTCTCCTCTCCTTTGGATTTTGCAATTTATTTTTGCAAGTCGTGTCAGATTCTGACTTCTTGTTTATTGGCTTCTCAATTAGCCAATCCCCAGTGGAACTTTTAAACATGCATCATTACATTGCATCTACCAAAATGTGTAGCATTTCCATTATATGGAACATTACGCTATATAAAAAGAATTCAAACATGCATCAGAACATAAGCCATTATTGTTTCTGTTATCCCTAGTGAATTCGCTAATACTTCGGATTAAATCTCCAATGAGGTCTTCATCCTCATTATATCAGTTTACTCCCATACCAATATCTTTTTTACTAATAACTATTTGTTGGTTTGAGTGTCTACTCTTGACTATAGTTCAGTTTCTCCCTGGCGCGGTCTTCTCGGATTTAGTCTTCATTACCCTCTCTGGTTCATTCCAATGTCTATTGATGCACCTTTAGAATACCAATTTCGTCCTGATATTCGCTTTCAGCAGGTTTTTAGGTGTACGCCCTAATCTCCTCGCTTTGGGTCGAGTTTCTCCTTATTGCCTGTGCATGAAATCCATTTTCGTCCTAGTACTCATCTAGCTTAGTTTCTCCTAACTAGTTGTTGAGTCAAGTTTCGTCTCGTTTTTGCTTTCATACGTTGGACCCTTTGGCGGTGTTCGTTTACCGAGTGCAGTGTTCGTACTGCGTCCCTAGGTTTGAAATCAGTCTCTTTTGTTCCTTGGATTCTTCTATTAGTTTTCGTCACTATTTATCCATTAATCTGAGACTAGCAGATGCTTTGAGAACCATGCACTCTCATCACTTTGCTTTGGGTCGAGTTTCGCCTCGTTGCCCGTGCGTGAAATCCAGTGTCGTCCTGGTTCTCATCTAGCTTAGTTTTGTCTAACTAGTTATTGAGTCGAGTTTCGTCTCGCTTTTGTTCCTCTTTTCTAGGATTCTTTCAGTTCCTTCATACTGTCTATCTTAGTTGAGATTAGCAAGTGATAATAGAATCACACACTCTAGCCACTTTGCTTTGGGTCGAGCTCAGTGTTTCGTCTCCTCACCCGCGTACATTTTCTGTTCCAGAGCTTATTTTCGCCTATACTCTGTCGGTTGAGTTTTGTCTCGCCCCTTTTTGAAGCCCAGTTTTGCCCTGGCACATCTGTCCAGAAGTCTAGTCGCGTCTACTCTTCTTTGTTTTGTTCTATTTCAATCTGCGTTACAGCTCCATTATGACGCATGTCTTGGGGGTCTTCTTCTTCTTCTTCTTTCTTCTTCAAGAGTGTAAATTTTCGGGTTCTTTTGTATTCAATCATCTTCAACCCTGAACGCTCGAAAGTTGTCACTTTTCTCACTTATCGTGTTGAAGATATTTGAATAGGGGCAGCTGTTGCACCCCAAAATTTACCCTCTTGATTTAGGCTTATGTTTCAGCATGAATATCATATTGTATTGCATTCATACATTGTGATGGGATCAAAGTTCTTTGGTTATCAAGTCTTCCTCAAGCTTTAAAGGTTGATTTCATTGGCAAGTTGCTCAAGAAGAATCTTGTCATCTAAACCTCTGGATCTTTCAAGCTCAAAAGTTATTACATGTCTCAAAATGTTTTATCCATCTCTTTGGATCATCAAAGGATTGAAGTTTGTGTTTGATTATAAGAAGGAATCACTCCTTTGATTCACCAGTCAAATTAGGGATTTGTTTGATCAAGGTTTTTGATGCATGTACAAGTCTTGATTTGGAAGCTACAATATCTCATTGGTATTTGGAAGGTCTTTGTCCAGGAATTTAGCCAGGATGCCCAGAAGATTTGAAGTTTTTAACATGGTTCATCAGTCTCCTAAGATGTTAACCAAATTTAGGGTTTGGTCCAAGTTGAAGCAATTGGGGTCTAGATGACCCAATTCATGAAGCATCATTATCCTATCATCATTAGAATCAAATTTGATCAAAGAGCCTCTCATGATGCCCAGTGGAATTAGGGTTTTGAAGATTGATCAACTATCTCCTAGCACATGGCACAAAACTAGGGTTTTGGTATTAATAAGGATTTCTCTGACTTTTTTACCCAAACTTGTTTCCATGGTTCACCACATGTTGTTAAGCATTTAGGGTTGAAATATTGAGGTTCAATTTGGATTGGAAATGGTTCAATTGATCAAAAGGGGCAAATTGGTCATTTTGACCAAAGTCAGTAAAATCAGGAGTTGACCAAGAGGATTTTTGGTCAACCATCAATCTAAGCATCCTCCTTTCATATTCCATACCCAAATTCATCTTTGAATCATGAGGAATGGTGAATTTGAGTATAACTTGTTCAAGAAGTAACTTAAAATTTGAAAAAATGCCAAGTGCCAAAATGACTTCTCTTGGGCAAGCCATGTGCGTAATTTCATCAAACACTTGGCATGCCATTTTGTGAAACCAATTTCTGTTGATTCAAGATTTAATTGGAAAAATTAAAAAGAGCATTTTGAAGTCGCCCATGAGAGCTTCCCTTTGAGCTTTGAATCATTCAGTTTGGCCAAGAATTGAGTGAGTTGTGATATTTCAAAGTTGGCGTCTCAAAACTGGCCTCATGCACACCATGCATGCCCATGCACGCGCGCGGGCCAGGCAACCCAATTTGCAGTTTTGCCTCAAGGTTGCAACACTATTTCTCCATCATGTTTGCATCATTTTGGAAGGTTCAAAGCCCTAGTTTGTTCTACATTTTGAGAGCTTTTGAAAGGCCCCTCATGCATCCAAAACGCACGAGGGAATTTCAAATGGCCTAAGCATAAAGTCAGCTAGCCAGATTTTTGGAAAAGAGAGGCCCATGCTGCAGAATTTTGCACAAATTCAGTTTTGTTTATTGTCCATGTAGTCAGCTTACTAAATGCACGTGTTTTGCTCACAATGCCACTCAACATGACATCACCAAAACGACCTCTAAGTTGGGCATAAGTAGAAACAAAACGCATCACCAGTTGCACACTTTTCTTTTTTTCTGTTTTTGCAAATTCTGCTTCCAACGGCCTTGAGCTTTTCAAAGACTCTTCTGCCCTCAGCAATCACTCCATATATAAGCCACATTTCATTCCTTTTCAAGGGGGACCTTTATTTCGCTCAAAAAATCAGAAACTGCAATCTCTCTCTCTCTCTCAAAAATTTTCTACTTAGAAGCTTCTCTATTCTCCATTCCAGAGCTCGATTTATGATCATTTTCACTTTATTAGAGCATTAGAAGCAAGGGACAAGAGTTTTCGCTTTATTTCAGAGGCCATAGTTGAGTTTATTTCTCAACTCGAGAGGTAATTTTCAGATCTTGATTCTCCATAATTTTGCTTGATTCATGGGATATAAAGCTTGTTATCATGTTCATAGTTGGCCAGATCTTACATCTGATGTATAAATTTGTTCGATTCTGAAGTATATGTGATTTGATGAACTTCTGGTTTTTCAAGGTTCAATGAGTTTTGTCAATTTTCTTGCTCTGATTTCTACTTCCATGGTCAATCATTTTGAATTTTGTAAAAATCATGATGTAGTTGGCAGTTTGAACTTTGATTTGTGATTGGAATCATTGATTTTGATGGACAAATGAGTATGTACGGTGGACCTGAACACGAGCCCTAGCACTGAAAAACGCGCGTGTTTGAATGGATCCGGAGGTTGAAGATGATGATGTGGACGGATCTGATTGGTCCATTTGAGTTTTAATGCATTTTTCATATTTTTGATTATGTTTGATTTTCTGATTTTATTTTTGTGATCAAGATATTTTTAAAAATCATAAAAAATTTACCATAGGCCAGAAATAATTTCTAGTATTTGTCATATTTTTTTTTTGAAATTTTTAAAATGATTTGATTGGTTTAAAAAATTCATAGGTTTGATTAATTGATTGTTCAAGGATTATTTTTGTTTTAATAATTCCTTTGATCTAAAAAATTCTACAAAAATGTTTTAGACATGCAAAATAATGTAGAATTTGATCCTGATTTTGGTTTAGAATTTTTTACATTTTTGATTAGAAGTTTAATTTGGAAAGTTTATTTGAAATATTTGTTTCATAATTTTGGTTTTAATACTTCCTTCAACCCAAAAAATTCAAATAAAAAATCATGTAAGCTTGTTTTTAATCATGGAGTCAGAATATAATTTCATTTTTGACCTTTTGATGATTTTTGGCTAGGGTTTGCATTTTTGCCATTAAATAATAGTTTAATTGTTAATTGTTTGTTTAATTTTTATTTTAATATTTCCTTTAATTCAAAAATTCCACAAAAAAATTAGGGATGTGTGTTTTTAATTCTAATATTTGAATATAATTTTGGTTGGACATTTTTCTAATTTTTTGATTAAAGTTCTATTTTGAGATGTGATTATTTGTTTAATTGTCTAATTGTTTGAATTTAATTTCATTTGTGACTTTTCTTCAATTCAAAAAATGTGAAAAAAATATATTTTATGACATTTAGGGTTTCTTGGTGATTTGTATGATCTTGGTTTAAATTGTTTGAATTTTGATCTTACTTAGTCAATGTTTAAGATTAAAAGTCAAAAATTAGGGTTTTGTTGCTTGTGATGCAAGTTTCATTTTCAAAACCACTATGCTCTGGATTTTAAATAGAATTCAAGTCTTGATTAGGGTTCATGAATGTATTGAGGATCTGAAAACTATTTTTCTTGAATTATTTAACTTGGTTTGACATTTTTCCACAAATTATTTTGAAAACTTGTCTAGTTTGGTAGTTTTGCCAACTAGTCTTGAACTTCGGGCCTCATTTTATCTCCTTCTCAATCATTCATGAACATAAGATTTGCTTTCTGACTTCTATACACTTCAAATATGCCTAGAGATATTTGGTTTGAATTATTGAAATCACTTTCTATTTTTGATGTATTTTTGAAGTGAAGGTACCCAATTAATGTTCCATATCTTGTTGCAATTTGTTTGATGGCCAATGAACTTAAGTGAGGCCTATAATTGGGCACCTAATGATCATGTTGATTCTGATTGTCCATGATAACTCAAGCCATTTCATTTAATGCCCCATGTTTGAATGTTTGAACCTTCTAATGCATTGTGTAGGATTCACCTTCTATTGTGCATGAGAGTTGTGGTTGAATTAATTGTACATGATTGAAATGTGTTTGCCCCCTGACTTTTATGGTCTTTGATGTGTACTTTTCAAGCTCCCATGATCCTTGACTGATATTCAATTTTCAATTCAATATGGTGATAGAAAGGAGCAACATTCCTCTATTTCTTCTGACCTAATTGTGCATGTGCCTGTTTCCTCTTGTCTATCATGTCTAATACTTGATAAATGTTATCATGTTGTGCTCACTTCATCATATTGCATCCATCCCTTATGTGGTTCATCATTCACCTTATGGAATACTAACTTGTCTGTTGAATGTGCGAGGTTGTTATAATGGAATACTAACTCAAGCCATTGAAAAATTATGTCTCTGTCTGTATTTCTCTTGTACAAAACTTAAATATTATATTAAACCAGTTGATGTTTATGTTTCATCTGACTTTGATGTTATTAAACATATGCTTTCAAAACCAATCATGCACAGCAGGATTGGCAAATGGGCTTTAGCGCTCACTGAGTATAATTTGGCCTTCAAGCCTTTAAAGGCTATGAAAGGACAAGTAGTTTCAGATTTCATAGTGGATCACTCTGTGAGTGAGGACTTCGTGTTAGATTATGTTGAGATCCACCCATGGAAATTATCCTTCGATGGGTCAACACATAAAAATGGAAGTGGGGTTGGAGTCCTTATAATTTCTCCTGAAGGAATTCCAACAAAATTCAAGTACAAGTTAGAAGGCCCTCCCTGTTCGAACAACGAAGCTGAGTATGAAGCATTGATTGCTGGACTTGAAGCTTTGTTGGAATTGGGGGCAACCAGAGTCGAAATTAGTGGAGACTCAGAGCTGGTCATCAAACAGATAACCAAAGAATACAAATGTATCAAAGAAAATTTGATCATATACTTTGTTATTGCTAACAGATTACTCAAGAAATTTGAATATGTGGATATAAAACATATTCCTAGAATTGATAATCAGGAGGCAAATGACTTGGCTCAAATAGCCTCAGGATATAAGACATCTAAAGAAAAACTCCAATACCTCATAGAAACAAGAGGCAGAATAATGGCTACCAAATTATCACCGTTAGACTTAGAAAATTCGAAACTTGGTTATGCAAATCAGAAAGAATTCGAAGTTCTAAATATTGATACTTTGGAAGATACAGATTGGAGAAGTCCTATAATAAATTACTTGAAAGAACCTTCAGTAAGTACATAGAAAAAGATCAAATATAGGGCATTGTCTTAAGTGCTAATATGGAATGAACTTTTTAAGAAAACCCCAGAAGGAATCTTACTCAAATGTTTAGGAGAAAACAAAGCATATTTAGCATTGTTTAGTGTGCACAGTGGGGCATGTGGGGCACATCAAGCAAGTCACAAAATGAAATGGTTGTTGTTTCGATATGGAATGTATTGGCCCACTATGCTCAAATACTGCATAGAATTTGCTAAAGGATGCGAGGAATTCCAAATTCATGCAGGCATTCAACATGCTCCTGCAAGTGAGTTACATTCAATTGTTAAGCCTTGGCCTTTTAGAGGATGGACATTAGATCTAATTGGTGAAATACGACCAACATCATCCAAAGGACAGAAATATATCCTTGTGGGTATAGATTATTTTACAAAATGGGTCGAAGCAATTCCTCTAGTGAATGTTGATCAAGAGGCTATTATGGAATTTGTCCAGAAGCAAATAATTTATAGGTTTAGAATACTAGAAAGTATCACAACAGATCAAGGTTCAGTTTTCACAGGGAGAAAAATGCAAGAGTTTGCAAAAGAAATGGGATTTAAGTTACTCACGTCAACCCCTTATTATGCTCAAGCTAATGGACAAGTGGAAGCAGCCAATAAAGTCATAATAGGGTTGATAAAGAAACATGTAGGACGAAAGCCAAAGAATTGGCACAAAACTTTGGACCAAGCTTTATGGGAATGTCGAACATCTCCTAAAAAAGCAACGAATACTACTTCATTTCGACTTACATTTAGGCACGACGCAGTGCTGCCAGTCGAAATACATTTACAGTCAGTGAGAATCCAAAGAAAAAATGAGATACCAGCTGATCAATATTGGGAAATGATGATGAATGAATTAGTGGACATGGATGAAGATAGGCTACATGCTTTAGAAGTTATGAGAAGACAGAAAGAAAGAGTAGCCAGAGCATACAACAAAAGAGTTAAAAGTAAGTTGTTCTCAACCAATGACCTGGTATGGAAAGTTATATTACCTATGGATAAAAAGAATAGATTATTAGGTAAATCGTCACCCCATTGGGAGGGACCCTTTCGTGTATTGAAAACATTTTCGAATAATGCTTATGAAATAGAGGAATTAGCAGAAGATAGAAGAATCTTGAAGGTAAATGGGAAATACTTAAAAAGGTATAAGCCATGCTTGCAAGAGGTTCGAATCACTACAGGATAATTAAAAATAAAACAAATAATAAAGCCAAAATGGTATTATATAAATGCCAAAATGTCTGTGTTCAATCCTTAACAATAAAAAGCATTAACAAAATACATTCGAAAATCAGAAAGGGGCGTTTCGTTTCAGCTTAGCAAACTTGCTCTTGCATAAGTTAATCTTGCATTGGGTGGCATTTCTGACGCTTTCGAGCCCCTTGATCTCTTCGCTTATTCCTTCAGCTACCTCCATCTGTTGAAGACTTTGTGCGACAAGATTTTCAAGTTCTTTGTCATCAACGGGCTTCAAGGCTGCCTGCTCATTTCGAGCACCCTCAATTCTCTTTTTGAGTTCTTCAATCTAGGATTCCCAAAACAAGATTGATCGAGCCAAAACATCATGCTTGTCTTTGGCCTGGATTTTAGCATGCTCCAACACCTCTGCTTCTTCAGAAAGTCTCGAAGTTTGGTCATAAGCTTTAGATAAAGCCTCTTGTTTGGTTTGAACCTTAGCCTCAGCATCATTAACCCTAATATATTCACTGCTAACCTCATTGAGCAAGATTTGCAGATCATATATGGTCTCACTTACTTCAGGTGGACAGATGCTGAGATCTATCTGAGAAAGCAACTTCTTCATCGAAAAATAGGCTGCAGTGTCTTCTTTTAGAATAGTAAAAATGTCAGCCTCAAGAATAGTTTTGTTGACTTTTTGAAGAAGTTGGTCGAGAGAAGTAAGAGGGGAATTATCCTTCGTTTGGCTCTAATCTTCAGATTGATTTTTGCTAGAAGAAGGATCCCATTGAGCTAGCATTAACTTGATATATTTCAGGGGATTACTCCGTTTTAGCTCTTCTTTCTGTTCCCTAGTCAAAATTGGAGGATCTGGGTTTTTAGTGAAAATAGTTCCAGCAGGAACGAGAACTTCTACCTCCTCTTGCATCACCTCATCTTCTTCACCATCTGCGAAGTGACGACTCACAGTATGTGTTTCGCTTTCCTCTTCAGATTGGTCAGCAAAATGCACCCTTTTGGGAGAAGAATCACTAGGATTGTCGATGATGGGAGTTTCGAACACTGTTTCTGGTTCGCCAGCTACAGGGCCCTCTGTCGAAGGAGGCGAAGTTGCTTTTTGGTCTAAAGCTTCGAACAATGGAGGCGAGGTTGCTTTTTGATCCAAGGCTTCGACGGTCCCTGCAGGAGTAGCAGTAGTGGACGAACCTTTGTTTAAAACGGCTTCGTTGAAACCTTCTGGTTGAGGAGAGGCTGCAGGTTTTGAAGCTTGGCCTTTAATGGTAGGAGGACCAGAAGAGGCAAAAGGAACGCTCTGCGCAGAAACAAAGGGTTAGCATAAAGAAGGTTACATAGTCAATCTAAAAAAGCATTAAGTGAGATTTACCTTTTGTTCATCAGAAGTTGCATTGCTACCAATGCGTTCTGAAATTACGTTCTTCGAAGACTGAGACTTCGAAGGTCCTTTGGATTTGGGCTTGGGAGCAATCACATTCACTTTGCTTTTTGAAGGATTGGCGAATTGAGAACCTTCGCCAGATTTGTTGGTTTTCTTTTTCTTGGGAGGTAGTCCACTCGCCTGGAGAAATGGAAAGAATAATTAGTCAATTTAAAGAGTTAATTTCGACAATAAGAAAGGAGTAAGTGAAGTATTACTTTTTTCATTTTCTTTTTCGGGGAGTCGTCTTCTTGTTCAAAAGGAGGATTTTCAGTAGTGGTCATTGGCGCTTTCGAAGTAGAAGTTGAGCCTTCCTTGGGTGCAACTTTATCCTTTTTCAAAGATTTTAGATCAACAGCTAAAAAGAATATGAAACAGTCAAGTTTAAAACAAAGTTTAGAAAGAATAAGGGAGCTTCGAATTTCTTCAGTTCCGCACCTTCGCCGTTTCGAGATGTGATAGACTTGGCTGACAAGTCATAGCGAAGGTGCCCCTTGAAATTGTCTAAATCATGTTTAGCCCACGTTACCCTTTGGGCAGGTTTTTTGGCATCATTTTCATATATACGAAAAATGTTTCCGCAAACGAACCACCAGGGATACGGGGGAAAAAAGGATAAAGCCAGCTCTGAAGTAGGTAGGTTTGGAAATTTTGGTGGTTGATGTTTAAAAGCCCACCAATACCTATCTTCAGGTTTTACATAAGGAGGAAATCGAATTTTTGAAAGTTGTTTTTCAAATTTTTCTTTCAAAGTTCTTGCTGCTTCGCAGACAGTTCGATGTATTTCCATAGGATTATAGACAATTTCGAAATATTTTTGGAAGGCTCGAATTTCCTTGACGTGAGTAAATCTACCTTTTTTGACATTCTCCTGCATGAGGGAAAAAGCTGTCGTCAGTTGTTGTTGAATTTGGATGGTGCTGAACATATTATTCGAATAATAAGCCATCCACCAAGTATAAAAATCTTTTGTCATATAAAAGGAAGGAGTAAAGAAGACTAGTGAAAAGTCAGCAAAGCCAACATATTGCTTCTGTTGAGTTTCGATTTCTTTGAAGGAGTAAGGTACCCCTTCTAAACATATCTCCCTTTTCTTGTTGAAGAGAGGCTCAGGTAGAATTTTGCATAGTCCGAATTGACGGGCTACGAAGTTGGGTTGATAAGCAAGGATACACACTTGGCTCTTCACAGGCGTGATCCTAGGAAATGATAAGCCTAGGGTTTAAAAAGGCACACCAAATGTCCCTTCTTATTTCTTCTTCGGTGGCTTGTTCAAGGGGCATGGTAAACCAAGTTGGACCATAATTTCGATTGGCAAAAGGGGCCATTGAAGGGTCAAATCTATGTCTTTTAGAGAAAATCATTGTGTAGTTAACGAAGCATGTCTTGAAATGTTCTCTTTCATCGTTTGGGGTTAGTTTTAACAACCTAGTGCCTTCAATGCTACGATTTACAATGTTAAGATGTTCTTCATTAATAACCCCAAAGGTTGATAGAGATGATTCGAAAGTGGCATTTAACCAAAGCTGCAATAGCCAAAAGGGGCCAGCGAGAAGCAGATTAGTGTCAGCTTCGTAATTTTTCAGTTTCGAAACTACAACACCTATGCTTTCATATAAGCTTGTTAACAGTAACTCACTGATGCACACCCTTCGACCATGATGAAGTTGATTTGCGAGGGTGATGAACCTGCTAGCAACTTGTAGAGACTTGCTGCAGAAGACGTATTTTGATAACCACAATGCTAGAAAAGCTATATGCTCGACATCAGAAACCTCCTCCTCAGCAGAGTGATAGAAATTGATGTATTTTGAGAAGCTGGCATTCTTGACATCGAAGTTAATAAGGTTAGCTACATCCCAATTTGGATCAAAAGTTTCCCCAATAGGGGAGAGTCCAGTGATAGCAGCAATATCGAAGAACGTGGGTGTCAGCATTCCACAAGGGAGATGGAAAGTATTATAGGTGCTATCCCAAAAGTATAAGGAGGCTATAAAGAAGGGTTGTCTATAACTAAAACCTAATTTTGACATTCGAATCAGATTTAGGATTCCTATACTTTCCCATTCCTGGGATTTCTTATTTTCAACTTTCGAAAGCCAATCTTGGTATAGTTGATCTGATGAAGGACATGAGCGAAAGGGTTTGAAATTCCCAGTAACATAGTCCATACTAAAAACGTCCCTCATAGGTTTTGACGTTTCTGTTTCACATGTTTTCTCTTTTAGGGTTTTTGACGGTCTAACAACCGATTCATCTTACTTAAGTTTTAGAGGGGTGGATTTATTAACAATGGCTTTGGTTTTGGAATACACGGGAAAAATCCCTTTGTTTTTTCTAAATGATCCGTAGAGATTAGGGGACCCATAAATCCTAGGGTTTTATCAAGAACAGTAGTGGGAATGATTACTTGAGAAGCATAGATGACCATTTGTTCTTGAGTGAGTTTGGGGGTTGAGATGAACTCCTGATTATCAAGATTGATAATCTTGCTTGCTGGTCTGAGAATGGAGGAAGAAGCTTGCTTAGATTTTCCAGACTTCTTGGATGAAAGAGATGGCGCTGAAGGGGGAGACATTGTGAAAATCAAAGGTTTTTTCTGAAAATAAGAAATCTGGGTTGTTTGAAGGTTGAGCAAGTTTGGAAAGTTTGGAATGAAGAAGGTGAAGTGCTTTTATAGCCTTCCTCAGCGGTTTAAAGGTTTTTGACCTTTGAAAAAGGTGGGATACGTGTGACCCCCTCATTTGAAAGAGAAAAGGTGGATTTTTTGAACTTCCTAGGGAAGTGACGTTTTGCTGCTAATTATTAGCTATAACTGCTGTGATTGCACGTTTAGGTATGATGATTGGACGTTTTGTAGAAAGTTGGACACTTACTCTTCCATCGTGTGCAGTATTGTCATCATGAGTTTTGATACTCTCGAAATTGCATGGATAATTCAAAAAGAGGTATTTCTTTATATCTATCGAAATACATGTTCTTGAGGGGAAATTTATTAGCTGGCAATTTCGAATAAAGAATAATTGGATATCAAAATAATATTTCGAATAAGCATATAAGGAGGTTGATATCAATGATGAATATTGGTGGGAAATATAGAACCATTGTTCTAAAAGACTCTTCGATTTCCAGTGTTAAATGATGGATTTCGATTTGGGATTTTTAGTGTTTAAAATATAAAGAGTTTCTTTGTGCAAATGTGCCAGAATTGGAAGCGGTCTAGGAAAATGGTTTAATTCGAATCGAAGAAAACTAGAAAAATACTTCGCTGGCACAGGGTTCGAATTTCAAATAAGAGCACCATTCTTAGAAGACGCGTGGAAGTCAGTAAACGTAAGAAGCGTGCATGCTTCGAACGTGGCATGATTTTAGAGTAAGACCGTTAGGGTCAGGATACTATAAATAGGTGTTTTTATGTTAGAATAACAATGTTCATTTCGTGTACTAAAAAATCTCAAAGACTCAAATTACCGTTACTTAAGGGAAACGAGTTAGAAGACAAAATGTACGTATTGAATATCATGATTCTTTATAATTTCAATACAAGTCTTTTTATATTTCTTTCACTTTTACAGTACTTTTGCTCTTAAATCTTTCAATTTCCTTTCATGTCCTTGTTTTACTTGCTTTTAAACACATTTATCTCTTTAGAAACTTCACTTTTACTTTATCCTTTTGTTCAAACACTTCATATTTCCAGAAACTGTTATATTCTCAGAAACTCCTTATCTTTACATTCAAGCATTAAATCTTAAGTCTAATTCGAAGCCTTTCCTTTGTACATTTAGTCAGTTTATTTCTATAGACAATCTTAGAGATATTTCTTAAGAATATCACATTCGACATTAACATACAATATAAATTCATCAAGATAATGGGTATGAACATAGAAATGAGTTATGACACATGTGTCCTAAGATCAATCTAGTCGATCCTGCAAGTAACCAATAATAATCAATAAATTGGAAGACTAGCGGTTGTTTACTAGAAATCACTGTAAACAGAGGTACTCTGAGAAAGTTTCCACTTTTGGCTTAAGGCTCTTGTGTTTCACTTTATTTGTGGAACACAATTTATTACATTGGCACTATTCTTGTGCTTGGCATGTTTGATGGTTTATGCAGGATATATATACATATGATTGTGAATGCTATACATTGCCCAGGGGATCTGTTCATATCTGATAATCTCATCACTTACATCCTTATGGCGTAATTTCTGACTTGATTTGTCTACTGATGCCAGCTTTCTTGAAGTTCTCCAGGTTTCTTTTATTCTTGCTCAGTTGCTACGGATAATTATCCGTTTGGTATTATACTATTTCCTTTCTTCCATTTTCATTTTGCATAGTTCTTTGATTGCATGATGGGACCTCCGTTGCTGATACATGTCAGGAGGCCCTCTAGTTTTTGTCTGATGCATGTGTTGTGTTTGTTGTTGATCGATGAGTCACTCAATTTAGAAATTGATATCATGACTTCGCTCTCATTGCATGTTCCTATAGGATGTTTACTACTTTTCTTCTTTACTTGTTGATCTATGAGTCACTTAATTTAGAAATTGAGATCACGACTTCGCTATCATTGCATGTTCCCTATAGGATGTTTATTGTTTTTTCTTCTTTACTTGTTGATCGATGAGTCACTCAATTTAGAAATTGAGATCACGATTTCGCTCTTATTTCATGTTCCCTATAGGATAGTCTTGTTAAGATTCCTTTAGCATGTTAATTAAGTTAGGGTTTTCCTTTATCCTCAACCTTAGGGTCAACCACTGTATGATAACACTAGGGATAGTACTAGGTTAGTTTCCCCTAGTTGTTTTCTTTTCCTTTGCATTCTGCATCTTAAAACAAAAATTGTTTTCTTGGCAAATCATAATAAACCTCTAATGAACTCAAACCCTTCTTCAAAGTAAAATATACAAACCAATCTTACTTTGTTTGTGTTATCTTTTAGCCGATGTTTCATCGTCGCACATTTGTTCGAAGCCGATGTTTCGCCATCGCACATGCTTGTTATCCTACTTTGATTCTCAATATCATTGTTAGGTGTGATATTTTGTTATCTGTTTTATTGATGTTTTTCCATCTTTGCCATGATATCTCGTTATCTTGAAGCCGATGTTTCGCCATCGCGCATGTCTGTTATCCTACTTTGATTGTCAATATCATTGTTAGCTGCGATATTTTGTTATCCGTTTTATTGATGTCTCGCCATCTTTGCCATGACTTTTGTTATCTTTTAGCCGATGTTTGGCCATCGCACACTTGTTTGAAGCCAATATTTCGCCATCGCATGTGTTTGTTATCCTACTTTGACTCTCAATGTCATTGTTAGATGTGTTGTTTTATCATTTGATGTTTCACCATCTTTAACATGATACTTTGTTATTATTTAGCCGATGTTTGGCCATCTCATTTGTTTGTTGTTTCATTTGATGTTGTGTCATCTTGACTGTTTTGTTGTCTTAACTAAAAAACACAAACCAACCAAAACACATAAGCCTAACTACGGCTGCTCTGATTCCTTAAAAGGGGTACGTAGGCATTGGGGTAGGGCCCAAACGAGCATAACTTTTTATTTTCACTACATTATTTTCCTTTTTCTTTCGTATGCATTCCCTTTTCAGTTGTAAGCCATAGACATAGGATTTGACCACACCCATTAGATTAGACAACAAGAGTGGATACCATAGAGTACTACGGGCGTGTGGGGTGCTAATACCTTCCCCTCGCGTAACAGACTCCCTTACCTGATCTCTCAATCGAAAGACCGTGATTTCTCCCTTTCTAGGTTTTCTCGATGTTTACCTTTCCCTTTCGGCGGGATAAAAGACGTTCGGTGGCGACTTCATTGATGTTTCATTACATCTAGATGACAGGTTCCAGCCGCGTTGTTTTAAATGGTGTGAATCTCAACAACATGATGATCACTGAACTCTGTAAATAGTTCAAGATCCAGAACCATAATTCTTCCCCTTATCGGCCGAAGATGAATGGCACTGTTGAGGCTGCTAACAAGAACATCAAAAAGATCATACAGAATATGACAATGACATACAAAGACTGGCATGAGATGTTACCATTTTCTCTTCACGGTTACCGTACCTCAGCACGTACGCCAACAGGGGAAACACCTTACTCTCTGGTATATGGCATGGAGGTTGTCCTGCCTATTGAGGTCCAGATCCCTTCTCTGAGGATTATGAAGGAGGCGGGTTTGAAAGAAGACGATTGGATCCAGACTCAACTTGATCAATTGAATCTGATCGATGAAAAGAGACTTACTGCTGTCTGTCATGGTCAAACGTATCAAAAACGGATGATCAAGGCTTTCAACAAAAAAGTCAGATGCCAAGTATATCAAGTCGGGGGTCTAGTGATCAAGAGCATCATACTTCCTCAAGGTGATCCCAGGGGAAATGGACTCCCACATACGAAGGGCCATTTGTGATCAAAAACATTTTTTCGGGTGGAGCCATGATTCTGACCACCACGGACGGTGACGACCTTCCTCACCCTGTCAATGCAGACATATTGAAAAGATACTTGGCATAATTAAAGATCTGTTAGGTTGACTGGTCTAGGAAAAAATAAGGGCTTCCCAGCAAACCAAATGGGTTCAGGAAAAAATTAGGAATGAAAACAAAAAACTGTACACCCGGCAAGTCGAAAACCTGAAAAGGCGGCTTGGGCAAAAAAGGGTATCCTGGTGGACTAAAAACCCGAAAGAGAGGTCCCGGAAAAAGTAAGGGATTTAAAGCGTATCACTATGTCCCATTGGATCACCTTGCGACCAGACCTCAGTATCAACTATCAAGTTCAAACGGCACCAATCAATCTAGTTAGCTTCGAACAAGCAGCAAAATGATGAGACGCTCGAAGACATATCGACAATAGAAGAATTGAAACTCAATGGGATTATTAAACATAGCTATTTTATCCTCATTGCACACAATATTGTATAGCTTTCATTTTCACGGCGGCGTTCTCTTACTAAGAGCGTCAGCTTCCTTGTACAAAAATGCCTGTTATAGGCCAACTTCAGAAATTAATACAAGTCATTTTTACAAAAACATTTGTTTTTTTTTCTTTTTCTGTTTTGCAAAAACGTCCAATGATTTATTCCTGACATATGCATTTGAATATGATTGCTATTCACAAATATTCGCATAGGAAACGGAAAGATAATTGCTTATAACTTAAGAAACAGGGGCAGGGACAGCTTTGAAATGAAGTCACCACTACATGCGACCCCGTGACGTCTACACTCCCCACATAGTAGAGGCAACTAAATCTTTATCATCGGCTTCCCAAAATAGGAGTTACTTTCCCCAGCAAAGTTCCTTCAAAGATCCGACGTCTATATTCCCCAGCTGAATTTTATAATCGCAAGCGGTTCATAAAGTTTTCTCCCGAGCAGAGTTTGTTTCTCTGAATACAGAAGCTCAATCCCCAACAGAGTTTATTCCTCCAGCTACAGAAGTTCATCCCCCAACGGATTTTATGTCTTCGAATCGGCAAAATCTTCCAGCAAAGCATCTCCCGTCTCAAACAGAGTTATTCCTCCGCAGAGTTATTCTCAAGCAGAGTCTCTCCCTGGAAGAATATTCAAAAACAAAAAGGAGTAAATCCACAGCATAGTCATCTCCGTTCACCATCTTTTGCGGAAGTAGAAGAACCACTTTTTCTACAACAGTCAGGAATTCAATTTCCAGTACTCTCCAGAAGCAGTCAGGAATTTATTTTCCCGGACTTGGATATGTCACAATAAAATTTCATGTTCATACATCATGACATGCTCATACATATTGCATACAGCATAATCTCATTTTTGAAAACATCATCACACAATGCATTTCATACATCGCATATAATTAATCATGTACCTTTTCAGGAAAGATGGTTATCATCACCAATTCCAACAGTTCAAGATTAAATCCATGAAGCTATACATGTCATATCTGCAGATAACTAATGGAAAATCAGTTCCAAAAACCAAACGGGTCAACTAATCTACGTGATCAAATGAGGAAGCCCTACTACCCAGGCTTTATTCTAAAGTAACCATACTACCCATGTTCATTATTATAGCCCTACTACCCAAGCTTTATTCTGAAGTAACCCTACTATCCAGGTTCCTTCTTATAGCCCTACTATCCAGGCTTTTATTTCGAAGTAACCCTACTATCCAGGTTCCTTCTTATAGCCCTACTATCCAGGCTTTTATTTCGAAGTAACCCTACTACCCAGGTTCCTTCTCATAGCCCTACTATCCAGGCTTTTATTTTGAAGTAACCCTACTACCCAGGTTCCTTCACAAAGCCCTACTACCCAAGCTTCATTTCGAAGTAATCCTACTACCCAGGTTCCTTCTCATAGCCCTACTATCCAGAATTTCATTTCGAAGTAACCCTACTACCCAGGTTCCTTCTCATAGCCCTACTATCCAGGATTTCATTTCGAAGTAACCCTACTACCCAGGTTCCTTCTCATAGACCTACTATCCATGCTTTCATTTCGAAGTAACCCTACTAACCATGTTCCTTCTCATAGCGCTATCATCCAGGCTTTTATATCGAAGTAACTCTACTACCCAGGTTCCTTCTCGTAGCCGTACTGCCTAGGCTTTCATTTCGAACTAACCCTACTACCCAGGTTCCTTCTTATAGCCTTACTATCCAGGCTCATTTTCATGAATTACTTGACATAGTTTTGCATGGACTATCCCGAGAAAGCCCCATACAAGTTCCTTCTCTTTTATCTCCGGACAACAGTTTACAACACTGTAAAACCTGGACCTGACCAGATACGGTCGATTTCATATTTCCCCAGTAAGTCGTCGTGAAGCCTGGAATACGACTAGATAGAAGTCAGCCTTATCATCCTCAACCAGTCAATGTAAAGCCTGGATCCCAACCAGATAACAGCTCACTTTTGTCTCATCAAT
Organism: Vicia faba; assembly: GCA_948472305.1. Taxonomy (NCBI): domain Eukaryota; kingdom Viridiplantae; phylum Streptophyta; class Magnoliopsida; order Fabales; family Fabaceae; genus Vicia; species Vicia faba. The sequence continues at coordinate 819,433,068 of OX451740.1, forward strand.
CACGAGTTAATTCCCCAGTAGAGTAATGGACAGCCAAAGCTCCTACACTTTATTTCCCAAGACATTAATCAACATTCCCCGGCAAAGTCCTCCTCAGCGGTAGGTACCGGAATTCTCGCAAAGGAGACTATTATGCAACCAATATCTTTTCTGGATGGCATCTTTAAGCCCATCTCTGATGATTCTCTGTCACCTTCCAAATGGCATCTGTAAGCCCATTCTCGATATTATCGATCGACATTCACTTCATACGAGTGCAAATTTCTGGGCACTCTAGTGTTCAATCATCTTACACCTTCAGATCACGAAAGGCAGACCAACCAATCTACATCCTCACGTTTAAGAAGATTGAACAGGGGAAGTTGTTGTACCCCAAAATTTTCCCTCGCATTTTACCCAAAACATACTCCTAGAGGTCCTCAATTGCTCAAGTTGACTAAGGATTGACCAGACAAATCCTCCTCCTAAGACAATGAGCCTCAAACTAGGGTTTCACTCCTCATCAAGATGTTTAAGTTCCAAGGTTACTAAGAGGTTTCCATTTCCCTAATATATCCTCAATATCATCCATGCCAAGTTTCATGCCTTGCACAAAAAGTTTGCCCAGTCAACTACTCAAATGCCTAAAAATCAATTGTGACCCACATACAGTCAAACTTCAAGATTTTTGGTCAACATCAACATTTTGAAGTAATATCCATCATTTGATCAAGGGTTGATCATGATTCCTCAAGGAATGCTCCTAATTCATCAAAACTCAAAAGTTGCTAAATTAGGGTTCCTATAGATAAAGTCAACCAAACTTTGACCAGGCATAACTCTCTCATACTTTATCATAAATTTCTCATCTAAGGCTCATTTTGAAGAGAATCCAATTCCCTACAACTCATATTCATCCCTCAAGTTCAGGAAATGCACTCATAAAAAGATATAAATTCAGACATTATAGGTCATTTCAAAAAGTCAACAAAAACACCTTTTAGGTCAAAGCTCCTTACATGAACATGGAAGATCCAATGGAGATGAAACCAAAAGGGTTGTTTGTAGGACATCCTAAGCTTTCTAAAAAGTCCAAGAAAACCCTCTTAGGGTCAAAATTGAGAGAGATATGCATTATCAAAGTTGGCCATTTTTGGAAATTTGCATAAAGTCAACAAGGCCCAAAATTGCATTTTTCCCACATGGGCCCATCTTTTCAAGATTGAATCTTAGACTTAGCATGGTCCACAACCTATGGGACTCTCCATGCCTTATTTATTTATTTGTTTATTTAATTTAATTTGATTTTTATTCATTTAAAACTCAAATAAAATTAAATAAATCCAAATAAATCATATAATTTGTTTTAGGAATGATTTTTGCATTGAATGGAGATCTCATTGTAGGATCAAGAACTTACCATTGTGCTAAAAGCAATTTCTTGTAGCCAAGGTGCAACTTTATTTCCATATAGTACGAGCATTTTCAAGGGTTGCGCCTAGTTTACTAAGTGCCCATGGGTGGGATGTTAAACCCTTTGAATCCCTAAGGTTGACGCTGGATATTTTAATCCAACACTCATATGCTGTCAATAGCGAAGGAAATCGTGTAAGGCCAAATAGGACACAAAATATTCACATATGGCAACTTTTCAAGATTAGATTTTTTCTTAAAACCATTCCATTATATCTTTGATTATTTTTAATTCTATTACCCTAATTCAATCCATTACTTAAACACAACATTCAAAAGTCATAGGGGACGGTAAAAAAATTGAAGGTTTTGCAGCCAAGAGCACTCATATCAAGCTTCCAAAAATTCAAGAAAAACTCAATTCGGATTCCATATTGCAGCCTTCCTCAAGGGGATTTGAAGATTACAATACATTCTTTGGTACTCCCAGAGGCTCTTCCAATCGTTTCCCATCATCAAAGTTTCCAGAATCGTACCATCCACACCCACATTTTTCTTTCTTTTTCTCAAATTCGAATTCATCGATTCATGTACTATAAACTTGTTTTGACCATGTATTATTATCCATATGAATGTGTGCAAAATTTCTGTATAGTTGAATTCGTGTTTAGATGTAGGATGTGTGATATGCCATTGTTAGGGTTTTGATGTCCCAAATTAGGAACTCTGTACACAGGCGAAATTGGGCCAAATTAAGGGCCTCTTCGTGTTCAGGGGTTAATTTGCAGTCGATCCATGTCTTTGGATGGAATTTATTCTGCTTGAATTGTATTTTAGAGTTTTGCAGGTGTATAGCTATAATAAAAAACCGTCACTATATCCTATAGTGACGAATCAAACTGTAGGTAAAAGTCCTTTCTAAAGCAACAATCCCAGCGAGGAAGATGGTGGCGTGTCCAAGCCTGGTTGGACAGTTTGAATCACGCGTGTTTTTCTGGGCATGCTACTTTGTTTGGCTTATATTTTATTTGTTTATTATATTGACAAACAAGCTTTCCAGCACAGTTGGTCCAGGCGTTTCCCTTTGAGAAGAAGGACTTGGGTTCGATCCCAGGTCTCAACATTTTCCTATTTTCTGAGTTGTTTCTTGCAGATCCTGTGTGCCTCACCATTAAATGCCCAACATGCGCCCCTGATCTCAACCATCAGATCCATCACGTGATCAGATCTAAACGTCCAACAAAAGCAGCGCATGGTGAACCCTCAGATGAGATCCTCACTGAATCACGCGCCAGGCAGATGGGCCAGCTATTCTGGGCCTAACAAATCCAATTCCACACCCCCAAATTGCTTCCAGCATCAGGCCCATTTCAATTTTTGTTTTAATTTCTTTAACATTTATTGTTTTATTTATTTTTAATTGTTTTAAAAATCTTTTTTTAATTAAATCTTAAAATCATAAAAACACAAAAAAAAACATTAGAAAGGGTGCCAACACCTTCCCTTTCTATAATCTACCCCCCGTACTCAGAAACATCTCGAAAAAGGTTTTTTCTATTCTTTTTCTCTTTCCCTTTGTTGGATAAAATAAAAGACGGTGGCGACTCTTGCTTACCACGACATTTGCGAACAAAAAATGCAAACCAGTAAAAACAGTCAGTTTTGCCACCGTATCACACGGGCGTTAATCTGTGGCATACTGTATTTGTTGGTAAACTAGTCTTGCTTCGGGAGTACATATCACTTGGTCATGTTGATAGTTTTCCCATCTGGTTTCAGGCATTAATCTTTGACCAGTTGTATAAGTTGACAGTGTTTGTCTTTCTGATAATTTAACCTGAAAGGTAAAGTCAATTTCATGTGATGTCATGATGTATGAATTGCATGATGCTCTCAAAATAAATGAGATTGTGATATATGCATTTGTGCTGCATATGCTATGATGTTTTTATGAATACAAAGTATGAACGTGTCAGTTGTTCTATTGTTGTATTGCTGAACTAGGGAAAAAATCCCTAATTGTGGCTGGGGGTGAAGAATGTATGTCTTAAAACTTTGTTTGAAGTTGAAATGTTGGGAGATGAACTTCCGTTGTTAGAGAAATAAAATCTGTCGGGGAAGGTAACTTTCGTGCACTGCTTGGGGATTTTTTGAAATCCTGCTGGGGAATCCTGATAAGCTTGGCGACTTCACTGGGGAATTTTGGAGCAGTAATTGGCGATTTTCGCTCTATTGGGGATATGAGAACAACTGACATCAATAGGCTGCGTGCTGAGAATATGGGAGTGACCTTGTAGTAGAATGCCCATGCTTTTGTACCTGTTGGAGAAGGTATCTGTCGGGGAAAACATCTACGGGGATTTTGTGGATGGCCCATATATATTGTCCCGTTTCTTAAAGTCATTAGCCATTGTCTTTCTGTTTTTAGGTGTATATTTATAAGCAGTAATCATATTCAAATGCATATGTTCAAGAATAATCACTGGACGTTTTCGCACACAAAACAGAAAAATAAAAACGGAAGTTTGCACTTTCAAAGGAATAGTTTTGTATTAACTTGAATAAGTGTTTTTGTACAAGGAGAGAGACATCCTAGTAAGAGAATTCCGTAAAAAATAGTATACAAAGAAAAACAGTTATGTGAAATAATCCCATTGGGTTCCCATTCTGCTATTACCTTTATGTTTTTGAGCGTCTCATCGCTTTCGCTACTTGTCCAAAGTTGATTGGGTTGATTAGTATCGTTTGAGCTTGATAGTTGATACTAAAGATTGGCTATAAGGTGATCCAATGGGACATAGTTATACGCTTTAAATCCCTAACTTTTTCCTGGACCTCCCTTTCGGGTTTCAGTACACCGGGATACCCTTTTTTGCCTAAGCCGCCTTTTCAGGTTTTCGACTTGCCGGGTGTACAAATATTTTTGTGTATATCCCTAATTTTTGCCCGAACCCTTTTGGTTCACCGGGATGCCCTAATTGTTTCCTAGGCTAGTCGACCTAGCGGGTTTTTGTTTATGCGTAATATCTTTTAACTATGTCCGTGTTTATAGAGTGCGGAAGGTTGTTACCATCCATAGTGGTTAAGATCATGGAGTTATGGGGATAATGTTATTGAAATAACTATGTGGGGATATCTCAAATGCATTTAAGGAGATTCTTATTAGTGTTTTTAAGCATACATTTTCTAAAAGCTTAATCATGTTCATATGCATATGTTCATTCAATTTTAGTCATTAGACACCTTTGCACAGAAAAAAAACAAAAAGTTTGTACTTCAAAGTAAATTTATATTGATGTTTTGCCCATGAATAAGCGTTTTTGTACAAAGAGACAGATCATAGTAAGAGGAAATTGTCGAAAGAATGAAAGGAATACAAAACAAAAATAACAGCCGCATGGAAGTGATCTCATTGTGTTCCAACTCCACTATTGCCCCTATGTCCTCGAAATTCATCCCTTGTCATTGAAAGAAGTTGATTGGATTGATCTTGGACCATTTAAACTTCGGACTTTGGTAATAAAGTTGTTTGTAAAGATCCCACGAGACATAGTCATATGCTTTAATCCTTAACTTTTTCCTGGACCACCCTTTCGGGTTTTCAGCCCACCAGGATACCCAATTTTGCCCAAATTACCCTATCGGGTTTTCGACTCGTCGGGTGTAAAATCTTTTGCATATATCCCTAACTTTTGCCCGAACCTCTTTGGTTCGCCGGGATGCCCTTATTTTTTCCTAGGTATGTCAACCTAGCGGGTCATTTTATGCGTAGTACTTTTTAACTATGTCCACCTTTACAGGATGTGGAAAGTCTTCGCCATCCATAGTAGTCAGCATTATGGCACCACCAGAGAAAAATTTCTTTACAACAAATGGTCCTTCGTAAGTGGGAGTCCATTTTCCCCTGGGGTCGCCTTGTGGAAGAATGATATGCTTTATTACCAAATCGCCAGTCTGATATACTTGAGGCTTGATCTTTTTGTTGAAAGCCCTGATCGTACGTTTTTGGTACATCTGACCATGACAAACAACAACCATTCACTTCCTGTCAATCAAGTTCAACTGATCCAACCTAGTCTAAATCCATTTGTCTTCACCTAAATCTGCTTCCTTCATTATCCTTAGAGAGGGAATCTGAACTTCGACAGGTAGGACAACTTCCATGCCATAGACCAAGGAGAACGGGGTGGCCCTAGTTGATGTTCGAGCTGAAGTACGGTAGACATGGAGAGAAAACGGCAATATCTCATGCTAGTCTTTATACGTTACCACCATATTTTACACAATCTTCTTGATATTTTTATTGGCAGCTTCCACTGTGCCATTCATCTTGGGTCTGTACGGAGAAGAATTGTGATGCTTGATTTTTAACTGAGTACAAAGTTCCATAATCATGGCATTGTTGAGGTTGGTTCCATTGTCAGTGATGATCCTTTCGGATATACCGTAATGAAAAATGAGGTTATGCTTGATAAACCTGACTACAATGTTTTTGGTAACTGAGGCATATGATGTAGCTTCGACCCACTTGGTAAAGTAATCAATGGCAACAAGGATGAAACGATGTCCATTAGAGGAAGTAGGTTTGATCTCTTCGATCATGTCAATGCCCCACATTGCAAACGACCATGGACAAATCATGACATTTAGAGGAATAAGAGGTACATGGACCTTGTCATCATAGATTTGACACTTGTGGCAAGTCCTTGAGTGATGATGACAATCAGTTTCCATTGTGGAACAATAGTAACCAGCCCTCAGGATTTTCTTGGTCATAGTGTGTCCACTAGAGTGGGTCCCAAAAAGGCCATCATGTATATCTTCCATAATTTTCTCTGCCTCCTTCTTATCGACACATTGGAGTAGAGTAGAATCATGGTTACGCTTGTACAGGATTCCGTTGCTCAGAAAGAATTTGGCTGAAAATCTTCGCAAGAATTTATTATCATTGATGGAATCTTCTTCAGGATATTCTTGTGCCTCAATATGTCTCCTCACCTCATGGTACTATGGTTTCTCTTCGTCATTGCCCAGCTCATAGTAGTGCACAGGTTCGTCAAATCTGTCAATTGTAATTATAGGAGATTCGTTGTCCATTTGACCTTGAACATGGAAGACATTGTGGCCAAAGCGTCGGCTAACTAATTTTCCTCTCTAGGGAAGTGTTCAAAGGTTATCTCTTCGAAGCATGGAATCAGAGTTAACACAAGCTCCTTGTAAGGAATCATGTTTGGATTCTTAGTGTCCCATTCTCACTTTACCTGGATAATCACTAGAGCAGAATCTCTGAATACATCCAAATACTTGATCCTTAAGTCAATGGCAGCCTTCAGACCCAAGATACACGCCTCGTACTCAACCATGTTGTTCATACAATCGAAGCATAGTCTAGGGTGAAAGGAGTGTGGAAACCTTCAGGAGAAATTATCACAACACCAATTCTGTTACCCAAAGTGTTAGAAGCCCCATCAAAAACCATAGTTCATTGGGATCCTTGTTCAGGCCTGTCATACGGTCCAAATTTTGCACAATCAGTCACTAACATGATATTCTCATTCGGGAAGTCAAAGTTCATAGATTAATAATCATCAACAACTTGATGGGACAAATTATCTTCTAATATGCTTCCTTTGATGGCCTTTTGAGTTGTATATTGAATATCGTATTGAGTCAGAATCATTTTCCATCTAGCTATTCGTCCGGAGAGAGCGGGCTTCTCAAAGATGTACTTGATAGGGTCCATCTTAGAAATTAATAAGGTGGTGTGAGTCAACATATACTGTCTTAGCCGGTGAGAAGCCCATGCCAGAGCGCAACAAGTTTTCTCGAGCAGTGAATATCTACTTTCACATTCGGTAAACTTTTTGCTCAGGTAGTATATCGCATGCTCTTTTCGGCTAGACTCGCCATGTTGGCCCAACACACACCCCATAGAATTCTCTAGCACAGTCAAGTACATGATCAATGGTCTTCCTTCCACTAGAGGCATAAGGATAAGAGGTTCTTGTAAATATTCCTTGATCTTATCAAAGGCAGATTGGCAGTCGTCGTTCTATTTGACTACTTGATCTTTTTTCAGGAGTTTGAAGATCGGCTCACAAGTAGCAGTTAAGTGAGATATGAAGCGGGCAATGTAGTTAATACGACCTAAGAAACCCCTGACTTCCTTCTTAGAATGGGGAATTGGAATTTATTGAATGGCTTTTACCTTTGTAGGATCAACTTCGATGCCTTTACCACTGACGAAAAAACTTAGAAGCTTTCCAGACCTTACTCCGAATGTGCACTTATTAGGGTTCAACCTCAACTTGTACTTCTTCAGCCTCTCAAATAGCTTGTGTAGGTGATCAAGATTCTCTTCTTCAGTTTGATACCTTGAAATCATATCATCCACATATACCTCTATTTCATGATGGATCATATCATGAAATAAAGCTACCATAGCTCTTTGATATGTTTCCCCTGCATTCTTTAATTCGAATGGCATGACCTTGTAATAAAAGGTGCCCCATTGTGTAACAAAGGTGGTCTTTTCCATGTCTTTGGGAGCCATCTTAATTTGGTTATAGCCATAAAATCCATCCATGAAGGAGAAGACTTTATGCTGAGCGGTGTTGTCAACCAAGACGTTAATATGAGGTAGAGGGAAGTCATCTTTGGGGCTTTCCCTATTCAGATCCCTATAATCTACAAACATACGAACCTTTCCATCTTTCTTTAGCACAGGAACCACGTTCGTGGCCCATTGAGGATAAGATGTCACAGCTAGGAAACCTGCATCGAATTGTTTCATCACTTCAGCTTTTATCTTTTCAGACACGTCAGGCCGCATGTGACAAACTTTTTTCTTAACAGGAGGACAATCTTCCTTCCTTGGCAGACGATGAACCACAATGTCAGTATCCAACCCTAGAATATCTTCATACGACCAAGCAAACACTTCAACATAGTCATGTAACATCTGAACCAATCTGCTCTTGATACCATCTTTTAGGATAGCGCCGATCTTGACTTCTTTCTTATCTGTCCCAGTCCCTAAGTTCATAACTTCGACTGGCTCTTCACGAGGTTGAATAGCTTTCTCCTCTTGCATCAGAAGTCTAGCTAGTTCCCCTGGTATTTCACAATCTTCCCTACCTTCATCTTCGGCTTGGTTAATTGGATGCTCGGAGTCATAACTGGAAGTAGTAGATTCGTTGGTAATGAGATACGGAGCGGATGAAGATCTGCAAGTGTGTTTGTGTGTGCATGTAAGATATATGGCTACTGAAAAAATATGCAATAAAGAAAAAGAAAGACAATGAATGCAAAATTTGAATGCAAAAGTTCCAATGGTTTATATTAAATGATCATATGATAAATTAAAATTACAGACAAAAGTTCTTGAATTAACAGAAAATAGTAAACAATAATTACTCCTCAATGAAGGAGATGGGAGTGAAATCCTTTTCATGCCAATTGTTGAGCTTTTCTCCGGCAGTAGGATAGATCCATTCTTCAAAAGTGCATTCATCATCAGAGTCTTCCACAACATTTACTTCATGATTTCTGATACAGAGAGGTGGCTTTTCCATGCGAGCGTGCCTGACCTCTTTCTGAGATTTGATGGTGAAACCTAACCCAAATTTGTCTGCTTTAAATGGAATCTCACGGAGTTTCCCTCAGTTAGCACAACTTCAATCTTCGACTACGGCACGAATATCCTTAAGTGAAACCATTCTTGGCACAACTTTATCAGCTTTTGGTATGTCAGAGGATATTTTGGTGACGGAAACCATAGGAGGAACAACTTTGAAAGCTTGGCACAGAGTTTCTATAAACTCACCATCCATTTCCACATGCTTGAAGGAATTGAGGCGGCTCACCATAAATTCTTCTTCACGGAAAACAGTAACAATCTTCCCTTTGACTGAATATTTTAATTTTTGATGAAGGGTGGATGTTACTGCCCCTTCCCCATGGATCCAAGGGTGCCCAAGCAAACAAGAGTAGATGGGACATATGTCCATTATATAAAAGGTAGAGTTGAAAATCTGCGAGCCAACTTTAATTGGAAGATCCACCTCTCCATGAACCATCCTCTTAGACCCATCAAAAGCGCTTACAACAATATCTCTTGGCTTTAATACCAGTCCTTCACAATCTAGCCGGTCCAAAGCACCTTTAGGTAACACATTTAGAGATGAGCCAGTATCCATTAAGACATGTGCCAGGGTGGTTCCCTTTCATTCAATAGAGACATGCAAGGCTTTGTTGTGGTTCCTTCCCAAAGGAGTCATTTCAGAGTCGGAGAACCCTAATCCATTATCAGCCTTTAAACTTACTACACAATTCTCAAACAGGTCAGCTGTGGTTTCTTGGGGCACATGGGCTTTCTTCAAGAACTTGATTAAAGCTTGGGCATGAGCGTCCGAACAGAGTAACAATGACATCATGGAGATTTTGGACGGGGTTTTCCCTAGTTGCTCAACTATTTTGAAGTCAATATTCTTTATGATTTTCAGGATTTCCTCCATCTCTTGAATGGAGGGTTCTTCAGCATCAGTATCTTTGGTAGGTTCCTCTATCCCAGAAGGCTCACCTTCTTTCTCTTTGCTTTTAGTGTTGGCACTAGACTTATCATTGGTTATGCAGATGGGAGTTGTTATAGTAATGAGCAGTGAAATATCAGGGGAAAAGATCCTCCCTGTTCTTGTTACTTTACTAGAACCTTCAATATTAGTAACATCACCTTCGTTTTTGTTGATCCAAGAATCTTTTTTATCCCATGATAATAAACCTCGGCACCATAGTTCCATGGGACCGCTTTGTCAGAGGAGTAGGGAATAGGCCCACGGTAATGATTATTAAAGGAGAAATGGTTGATTCATTTGAAATTCTAATAGGACCCTTTGAGGGGATCCTAAGAGGATTGTTGGCGATGGTTATTATGGACAGGTCTTCAGATTTGTTGGTTAAACTTTTGATGCTAGGAATCTTCTCAAACATAATCTCGTGGCTATTTATCAGGCGTTGCACACCTTCCTCCAGTCGCTTACACCAATTTACTTGTTGATCACAACAAACACAATACTTAGAACAGCTAGGGAACACCCCGACTCTCAGAAAATTACCCTTCACAATAGTTAATGGAGTTGTTAAATCCTCAATGGAGGAAATAAAATTAGTATCATCAATTGCATTAACACCTTTACCATGGTTAGGCATTGGTGCGGTTATCACATTTGGAGTAGCAGGTGGATCAAATTAAATTGTTTTATTGTCTATCAGATCTTGAATCTTATTCTTCAGAGCCCAGCATTGATCAGTTTCATGCCCAGGGTTGTTGGAATGATACGTGCATTGGGCATTTGGATTGTACTTAGGTGTGAAATGTCAAGATTGGATGGTGGATTGCGCAATGTCACTAAGTTGGCCTTCAATAGATGTTGTAAGGCTTGGGACATTGACATGCTTATTCTCGTGAACTGTCTTCGAGGATCTTCGGATTGTTGATTGTTGGATGATTGTCTTTGAGCAGACAGAGGGTTGAAGATTAACACAACATTAACAGAGGATCAGGGATCCTTTTTGGTACGGGCCCTTTCCCCATACACAACATTTGTTTCCTTCTTTCCAGTGAAGGGCTTCTTTACAGTGTTGGATGCGGAAGCAGATGTCATGGGAATTTTCCCACTCTTAATGCCACTTTCTACACCTTCACCCGTTAGTATCAACTCGGTTAAACCAGACAAAAAACTCCTAATCAATAGGATGAAAAATGGGCCAGTTAATGTACCCATGAACATGTCAACTAGTTCTCTGTCAGTTAGTGGTGGTTGGACCCTACCAGCAAGATCCCTCAATATTTATGTGTACTCTTTAAACTCCTCATTAGTACCCATTGTCATACCTTGAAGTTGGACTCTAGTTGGTGCCAGATCGACATTGTATTGATACTGATGATAAAAAGCTGTGGCTAAATCTTCCCATGAATTAATGCGAGAACCCTCCAATTGATAGAACCATTCTAGTTGAGTCCCAGCTATAATCTATTGGAAGAAATGGACCCAGAGCTTTTTGTCGGTAGTGTGCGGTTGTATTTTGCGCATGTAAGACCTTAGATGAAGTTTCGGGCAGGAAACCCCGTCATACTTGGCGAAGACTGGTATTTTGAACTTATGGAGAATGACGACCTTAGGTACTAAGCCTAACTCACAAAAATCCAAACCAGGAACGACATGAATTTTCACAGCTTTCAACCTCTCTTCCAGTTGCTTGTATTTATCCTCGGCTGGTGGATATTGTTCATCAAAGTAATCTTCTTCTTCGGAAGCCTGATCGTTGACACCCCTAACACGGGTTCTCCTTCCCTCTTCGTCTTGATTTTCGTCCTCCTCAGACGACTCTTCGACTATCTGTACCTGATGAACTGGACCTTTAAAACTTTTACCCATGTTGATGAGGGCATTCTTTTTGGGTTTCTTCTTGGCTACCAGCAAAGTCACCAGCTCTTGTTGTCCCTTAGCCAGGGTCAACAAGGTATCTTGGAACTAGGTGTTCTGTGTCTGCAAGTCCTTCATTGTTTGTTCGATATCCATCTTACTGAAATAAATAGTAGAAAGATAAGGAAACCTGTTTGTGGAAAACCAGTTTATGTTATGATACATGAAAATGCATATGCAAATGATTTCGAGGACTTTTAAGATTTAAATTTATTTAGATTAAAGAGATAACAAAAATTAATTGAATTAATAAGTTCAAACAATTACAAGAATTCCCCTTGGGATTACAATGGAAGAAACAAAGATAATACAAAATAAACTCCTAATACAAAAATGAGTCAAGATTCTCACGAGCGCATCCTCTTTGGTGCAATGTAGGCATTCAAACTCTGCTCTTCATGGAGTTGTCTCGTGAGCTCTAGAACCTTCTTCTCGCTTGCATAAAAATGGGTTTCAAAGGTGTCTCTCTCCCCTTTGAGTTGAATCTAATATCTTCGCAACTCTTTGAGAGTAGTCGGTATGTCAGAATGGAGAATAATGTAAGGAACATCTCCCTCGGTAGTAGGCTCCATGATGATAGGTAGAATGGCCTCATAGGGCATCATGAGATTTTAAGCGCAAGCTCACACACACTTAAGATAAGGCTCCAAAGGAATGGAGTTCTTATGCCCCAATGTCTTTCTATCAACTTTGTTCACCATGCCCCAAGCTCGTATAAATCTCTAACGATAACCTTGGACAAGTGCATCATGGGGACCATCCCTCATAGCATACCCAAACTATCTCCATGCCAAACAAGGGTTATAGGTGATTCCTCCCCTAATGCCAAGGAGAGGGACATTAGGGAATTCCCCATAGCGATCAATGATGGTAATATCCTCCAAAGATCAAGGACACCAATGAATATCCGAATTCTTGAGGGATATCAACCTATTAGACCATCTCATGCCTTACTCAATCTTCAAAATAGATCGAGGTAGGTGTGAAATAAACCACCTAGACAACAGAGGAGTGCAACATATAAGGGTCCTTCTTCTCTTCATGGTACGACTGTGAAGAAAGTGCAAGATGTCTCCAAGTAAGGTAGGCACTGGGTTACAAGACAGAAAAACTTTGACCGCATTCACATCTATGAGTTGGTCCGGATTAGGAAATATTACCATCCCATAGATGAGAAGGGATAAAACTTCTTCAAAGGCTTATAAATCCATAGTATCCCAGAAATCTTGAGCCTTCTCCAACAAAAACTTGGCTAGAAACCCTTTGACACCACTTCTTGTTTCCCAATTTGCCACAATGTCGGATGGTTGCAAATGTAGAGCTCGAGAAATCTCCTCAGATCTTGGGTCTCTTTTAATACCATTGAAGGGTAGTTGATCAAGAATAGGAATTCCAAAGAGTTGAGATAATTCTTCCATAGTAGGCACAAGTTGGTAATCAGGAAAGGTAAAGCAATGGTATTTAGGGTCAAAGAATTGGAATAGCACATGTACCATATACTCTTCAAAGTTTGTTGTAACCAAGTTGATGAGACGACCATATTTCTTGGCAAATGGAGAATCATTGGGAACCCTTGATGCTAATTCCTTAAGTTGAGGAGGCACTTTCACAAGGTTTATTCGGATAGTGGTTCTTCATGCGGAAGCCATGTCCTACAAAATAACACAAAGATAAATCCCAAAGTCCTTGAAATGGTTAGTACAAATGCAATGGTATGATGTCATGATGTTATGCACAAGTAAACATACACAAGCAAAGAAAACAAGTCCTTAGGTTTAGGCTTGCATGAGGTTTCATTGGTAAGTAACCTCTTGATGTTTAGTTGGTTCAACCTGTCCTAGAAATTAACCGGGTTCTAAGGGATCTCAAAATTATTGATCTTTCTTCATCGAGCATTGTTTCAGCGCAAGCATCTTTATTGGCGACCAAAATATCTTGAAAGTCTGATCTCAATGAGTGTAGTATCGATTATCAACCAACTTCAGACTGCACTGAAGCCGGCTATCTCACTACTTCCTAATGGCCAAGTTGTTCAATTAAAGGTTCTAAGGTTCGTTAGTGCTTCACGACACCACACAGCGGCCATGTATTCTCCTTAATTCTCCATAAGGGATACTGGTACCCACAAATGTGTCACACTAACATAGATATTGTCTCAACCATATCGGTCTACACCGTACAGTCTCCACTTTTTTTTCCATTTACCTAATGATGTTCCCCGATCCAGGTAGAGGATCAAAACAAGCCCAAACAAAAACCCATAAATGTAAAGAAAACACATCAAACAATAAAAGCAACTAAATATGATCTAGCTATAAGGTAACCCCACTTTTAAATACTCTCCCCAGCAGATTCTCCAGTTCTATAATACGGTGGGAGAACTGACTTGGTGTTTTGCGTTTTATCGCAAATGTTACGTGTGATACGTTGGCAGAACTTACTGTTAATACTGGTTTACATTTTGTATTTGCAAATGTCGCGGTAAGCAAGAGTCGCCACCGACTTTTTTTTCATCCAACTAAGGAAAAGGAAAAAGAATAGAAAAAACCTTTTTCGAGAAGTTTCTGAGTACGAGGGTAGATTATAGAAAGGGAAGGTGTTAGAACCCTTTCTATCCATGGTTTTCCATGGGCTCTTAGGTACTTGCTCATTTTTTTGAAATTGCTTTCGTGTTTTTATGTTTTTGAAATTTTTTTACTTCGTGATAACCCTTGTATCAGTCTTCAAGAGTGTTACGAAGTTGTTTTGAAAATTGTTTTGAAAAGTGTTTGTGTGAAAAGTTTTGTTTGAGCAAGTACCTAGGAGCTAATCTACCTACTCGAAAAAAAGTATGTTCGTTCTCCTTTAGACAGCGCTTCCCTATTATTAAGGAATAGGTGGCACCGTTGTTGGAGTTTTAAAGGGACGTTCGAAGGGACGAAATGGTCTTTGAAGGTAACAGGTAAGGATACCTTAGCATCTCGAAAGGACTATCGTCATAAGATCAATTCGTAGGAAACTCGAAGGACAAGTAGGGACTATGATCTTTATGACGATTTTGGATCGCGGGTCATTTCTATGGTACCCCTATGTTCGAGGGACACGACCATTATTTCTGAGGCAACCAAGTGGAGTAAACCCTAGGAGTAAGCATGTGCAAGTGTATTTTTTCCAGTTAATTATCTTTGCACAATTAGGGTTTTCTACCGTTTTAATTTCAATTCGTCTTTCCATGCAATCCTATACATACATCAAAGAAGTTTATAGTTTGCGGAAATTAAAATGCGAGAAGCTAAAGTCCTAATTATTACAAGGCTCTGGGCAGATACATAATATTTTTTGACTGAAAATAAAATTCAGAATTAAAATCCTATTTAAATCTATTACAAACTCGGAGCAGTTAAAAATAATAATATAAAGGAAAATTAAAAGCGCTCGACAAATTAAATGCGAGAAATAATTAGACGACCTAAAAATCTAATTTGAGAAAATATTTATGTTATTTTTAAGGAAAAACTAGGTTATGTATAAAATTAAACCCTAATTCTAATAATTTTAAATTATAACAAAAAGAGAATTAAATTTCCTAAATTTAATTAAAATAATTAGTTAATAAAATATTTTTTATGAAAAATGCTTTTTTGATGTTTTTTATGATTTCTTTGATTACAAAAAAAAATATGATTTTTTATGGTGTTATTAAAAAAAACATAATTAAAAATAAAAGAAAAAAGTTTAAAATAAGAAGAGAGATTGGGCCTGCATAAGCAAACCAAGGGGGGTGTATTTCTGATTTTTTGTTAGGCCCATGCAAACTGAGCCCATGTTTGTGCCAAATCCAGTGTTGCTCCCTTCTGATGGTCCACAGTATGACTGCATGTACTGGATGTTGGATTTTTGTATGATGAGATCTGGGGGTTGAATTTTGGAGACGCGTGGTGGACATTAGGCGAGGAAGTACGCTGGATCTGCAATGAACAAACGAGAAAATGGAAAACTCCAGACCTGGGTATCGAACCCAGGTCTTCCCCTTTGCAAACGCTTCCCTTTACCACTTGGCCATATTGTATTTTGTTTATATGAATAGACAAAATATATTATATTGGAATAATGGTCAATGCTAATGAAAAACGCGCGTGAATTCAAACTGGCCACTGGGATCGTGCCACCTATTCTTCTTCTTCTTGGGACTGTCGTTTTAGGTGAAGCCCCTTTACCCACAGACGATGGTTGTAGCTACATCCCTGTGAATCTCAAAAGAACTCAAACAAGCATGATAAATTAAATCCAAACTCACAGATCAACTAGGTTTGATCTCGTGAGTATGATGATACTCCTCTCGTGCCCTGATTTCACCAGTATTAAAAAGCCCTGAAACGCAACCTCAAACCCTAAAAATTGAAATTGTCCATGTATGCGTCAAAACTTGCAATTAGTGATTCAAACAAGTCCTAAACATCCATACAAACAAGAATGCATGATCAAAAAGTATTTATAACACATGTATGAATGTAATTGTTTTTGAAAAGAAAATGCAAATCGTGATCGGATTGGTCGTGATTCTGAGAGTTTTGACACTGGAAAATAATTCAATTAGTCTCAGTGTGTCTCCAGGAATACGTTGCAACCTTTAGAACCACTTGAATATGCCTCAAAATCCAAACTCAATGTTCACTCTTTCTTGAATTTCAAGCTTGTGTACATATTATCTTTTGAGCAGCTGCGCCTCTCTCTTCTCTCCCTAGGGTTCAACCAAGCCTCAGTATATGTATTGAGTCTAATTAGGTTAACAATTTTGGATCCAATCTTGGGAGTTGATGGATAAAATATTTGATCTTTAAGTCATATTCTTTCATTCCAAACTTGGCCAAATCATGCCTTTTTTGCCTCAAATTTCCTTGATTCGATTTGATCTGATTAGGCCATCTTAATTAGATTTGATTTTCATCAAAATCAGATCATCAAAACAATCTTTGATATTTTTTGTTATTTATTTGATTTAATGTGATTTTTAATAAATAAAAATCAAAATAAAATAAATAAATAGAGAAAATAATATATGGCTGCTGATTTGGGTCGTGGACCATGTGCTTAACAAGATAAAATCCTTAAATGCTAGGCCCATTTGACAAAAAATGCACTTTTGAGCACATTTGACTTTTGGCAATTTTCAAAAAATGATCAACTTTGACAATGCATATCTCTTACAATTTTAATCCTAGAGAGGTGTTCTTGGACTTTTTAGAAATCTTAGGATGTCCCCTAAACAACCCTTTTGGTCTCATTTCAATTGGGTCTTCCATGTTCATGTAAGAAGCTTTGACCCAAAAGGTGTTTTTGTTGACTTTTCAAAAGAACCTATAATGTAGAAATTCATATCTTTTTATGAGTGCATTTTTTGAACTTGAGGGCTGAAGATGAGTTGTAGGAAATTAGATTCCATTCAAAATGAGCCTTGTATGAGAAATATTTGATAAAGTATGAGAAAGTTATGCTTGGTCAAAGTTTGGTTGACTTTTCCTGAGAAACCCTAATTTAGCAACTTTTGAGTTTTGATGAATTAGGAGCATTCCTTGGGGAATCATGGTCAACCCTTGATCAAATGATGGATATCACTTCAAAATTTTGATGTTGACCAAAAATCTTGAAGTTTGACTGTATGTGGGCCACAATTGACTTTTGACCTAATACAGTCGATTCTCAAGCATCTGAGCAGTTGACTGAGCAAACTTCTTGTGCAAGGCTTGAAATTTGACATGGAGGGTCTTGAGGACATATTAGGACTATGGGGAGCATATGAGGCCTTTGGAGCTCACCCTTCTTGATGAAAATGGAAACCCTAGTTGGAGGTTCATTGCTTTAGGAGAGAGTTTGTCTGGTAAACTCTTGAGCATCCTTGAGCAAGTTAAGGGTCTTAATGAGCATATGTTGAGTAAAATGGGAGGGAAAATTTTGGGGTACAACAACTTCCCCTGTTCAATCTTCTTATACCTGAGGATATAGATTGGCTTGTCTGCCTTTTATGATCTGAAGGTGGCAGATGATTGAACACTAGAGTGCCCAGAAATTTGCACTCGCATGTAGTGCTTGGTGATTGGTGATAATGGGAATGGGCTTACAGATGCCATTTGGAAGTCGACAGAGAATTGCTGGAGATGGGCTTCAAGATGCCATCCATAAAATATATCGGTTGTATAAAAGATTCCTTCGTGAGAATTCTTGTACCTGCCATTGAGGAGGACTTCGTTGGGGAATGTTGATTTATGTCTTGGGAAATTGAGTCTAGGAGCTTCGGTTGTCCATTACTCTTCTGGGGAGTTAATTCTTGATTGAGGAGATGGAAGTGACCTGCATATCTGGTCAGGGTCCAGGATGCACAGTGACTTACTGGGGAAATATGAAATCGACCGTATCTGGTCAGGTCCAGGTCTTACAGTGTTGTAAACTGCTGCCTCGAGATAAGAGAGAAGGAAACTGGATAGTAAGGTTTCTTAGAAATGAGAGCCTGGATAGTAAGGCTATGAGAAGGAACCTGGATAACAGTGTTACTTAGAAACAAGAACCTGGATAGTAGGGCTATGAGAAGGAACCTGGATAGTAGGGTTACTTCGAAACGAGAGCCTGGATAGTAGGGCTATGAGAAGGAACATGGATAGTAGGGTTACTTCGAGATGCACGCCTGGATAGTGTGGCTATGAGAAAGAACCTGGATAGTAGGGTTACTTCGAAATGGGAGCCTGAATAGTGGGGCTATGAGAAGGAACCTGGATAGTAGGGTTACATCGAAATGAGAGCCTGGATAGTAGGGCTATAAGAAGGAACCTGGATAGTAGGGTTACTTCGAAATGAGAGCCTGGACAGTAGGGCTATGAGAAGGAACTTGGATAGTAGGGTTACTTCGAAATGAGATCTTGGATAATAGGGCTATGAGAAGGAACCTAGATAGTAGGGTTACTTCGAAACGAGAGCCTGGATAGTAGGGCTATGAGAAGGAACCTGGATAGTAGGGTTACTTCCAAATGAGATCCTGGATAGTAGGGCTATGAGAAGGAACCTGGATAGTAGGGTTACTTCGAAATGAGAGCCTGGATAGTAGGGTTATGAGAAGGAACCTGGATAGTAGGGTTACTTCGAGGTGAAGGTCTGGATAGTTGACCCGTTTGGTTTCAGGAACTGAGTTTCCATTAGTAGTCTACAAACGTGACCTGTATAACTGCTGGATTTATTGAAGATAATTATCTTTCCTGAAAAGATAACAGGGTTAATTATATGCGATGCATGAAATGCATGGTAGGGTGATGTTCTTAAAATAAATGAGACTATGTTGTATATGACGTGTATGTGCATGTCATGATGTATGTACATGAAATGCTATTGGGGTATGTCCGAGTCTGGGAAAATAAATCCCTGACTGCTACTGGAGCATATAGCGTTCCAGATTGTTGTAGAGAATTGTGGTTCTTCTACTTCCGTCGGGGATGGTGAACAGAAATGACTATGCTGGAGATTTACTCTTCGTTATCTATGAATATTCTGTCAGGGAGAGACTTTGTTTGAGAATAAATCTGCAGGGAACAACTTGGAAAGTGAATTTCTGTAGCTGAAGTAATGAGCTCTATCGGGGATTGAGCTTTTGTATCCAGAGAAGTAAACTCTGCTTGGGAGGTAAAATTTACTGGCCCGCTCGCGATTAAGAAATTTGGCTGGGGGATATAGCTGTCGGATTTCTGAATGACCCTGGATGGGGGGATTACTTCCTGTTTCAGGAAGGCCGACATCAATGTTTTTGGATATTTTTACTCTGTAGGGAGTGTATGTACTAATGATCATGCTCCAAAGTTGTCTTTGTCCTGATACCTGCTGGGCAGAGTAACTGTCGGGTTTGACACTTCTCTTTTTTTTTCCCTGTTACTGGAATTACGAGCAATTGTCTTTTTGTTTCTTTATGTAAATATTTATGAGCAGCAACCATATTCAAATGCATATGTCAAAAATAAATCATCGGACGTTCTTGCAAAACAAAACAGAAAAATAAAAACTCAAAGTTTCTTGTGAAAATGATTTTGTATGGATTTTTTGAAGTTGGCCTATAGTAGGCGTTTTCGTACAAGGAGGCTGATGTTCTAGTAAGAGAACACCGCCGTAAAAATAGAAGCTTCACAAATTTGTGTAAAATAAAAAAGCTATGTGAAACAATCCCATTGAGTTCCAACTCTGCTATTGCCCCTATGTCTTCGAGCGTCTCATCACTTTCTTGTTTGTCCGAAGTTGATTAGGTTGATCGATGCCGTTCGAGCTTGATAATTGATACCAAAGTTTGGTCACAAAGTGATCCAATGGGACATAGTGATACGCTTTACATCCCTGACTTTTTCCTGGACTGCCCTTTCTGGTTTTCAGTCCATCGTTTCATCCCTTATTTTTGCACGAACCCTTTTGGTTCATCGGGAAGCCCTTATTTTTTCCTAGGCCAGTCAACCTAGCGGGTCTTTTAATTATGCGTAGTATATTTTCACTATGTCTTCATTGATAGGGTGAGGAAGGTCGTCACCGTCCATGATTGTTAGAATCATAGCTCCACCCGAGAAAATGTTCTTAACCATAAATGGCCCTTCATATGTGGGAGTCCATTTGCCCCTGGGATCACCTTGTGGTAGTATGATGCACTTGATCACTAGATCCCTGACTTGATATTCTTGACGTCTGACTTTCTTGTTACAAGCCTTGATCATTCGCTTTTGATACGTCTGACCATGACAGACAGCGGTAAGTCTCTTCTCATCGATTAGATTTAGCTGATCAAGTCGAGTTTGAATCCAGTCGTCTTTGTTCAAACCTGCATCTTTCATAATCCTGAGAGAAGGTATCTGGACTTTGATGGGTAGGACTACCTCCATACCATATGCCAGAGAGTAGGGTATTGACCCTGTCAACGTCCACGCTGAGGTACGGTATCCATGAAGAGCAAATGGTAATATCTCATGCCAAACTTTGTACGTCACCGTCATCTTTTGTACAATTTTCTTGATGTTCTTGTTAGCCGCTTCAACAAGGCCATTCATCTTTGGCCGATAGGGAGAAGAGTTATGATGTTGTATCTTGAACTGTTTACAGAGCTCGGTGAATATGGTGTTGTTGAGATTCGTACCATTATCAGTAATAATCCTCTCTTGCACGCCATACTGGCATATCAAATTATGTCAGATAAACCACGCCACGACGTTCTTGGTTACTGTAGCAAAAGAGGTCTCCTCAACCCACTTCGTGAAGTAATCAATGGCCACTAGGATAAAGCGATGTCCATTGAAAGTAGTAGGCCTGATTTCTCCGATCATGTCAATGCCCCACATTGCAAAGGGCCACGGAGCTGTCAAGACGTTTAAGGGAACCGGAGGCACATGCACCTTATCAACGTAGATTTGGAACTTATGACAAGTTCCAGAGTGCTGATAACAATCGGCTTCCATATTGGACCAGTAATATCCTGCCCGTAGGATCTTCTTAGCCATGGTATGTCCACTGGAATGGGTCCCGAAGGTACCTTCATATAGATCTGTCATGATCCTCTCTGCTTCACCTTTATCTACACACCGTAGTAATGTAGAGTCATGATTGCGCTTGTAGAGGATTCCATTACTGAGGAAGAATTTTGCAACGAACCTTCTCAGAAACCTCTTATCATTGACAGATGCCCCTTCAGGATACTCTTGAGCCTCGAGATACCTTTTGACTTCGTGAAACTAGGGCTTGTCTGCCACCTCTTCGGTATTAATTTCAAAACAGTTTGCTGGTTTATCCAACCTCTCAATGGTGATTTGGGGAGCTTCATTGTCCCACCTGACTTTGAAAATAGAAGACATGGTAGCTAGCGCGTCTGCTAACTGATTTTCTTCTCGTGGGAAATGTTCAAAAGTTACCTTTTCAAAGTGTGGGAGCAATGTCAATATGTACTCTTTGTATGGGATGATATTTGGATGTTTCGTATCCCATTCGCCTTTGATCTGACTTATTACCAAGGTTGAATCCCTGAAAACATCCAGGAACTTGATCCTGAGGTCAATAGCGGCCTTGAGACCCATAATGCAGGCTTCATACTTCGCCATGTTGTTAGTACAGTTGAAGCATATCTGGGCAGTGAAAGGAGTATGACAGCCTTCAAGAGATATGATTATAGCACCAATGCCATTACCGAGTGTGTTCGAAGCTCCATCAAAAACCATAGTCCATTGGGATCCTTCTCCAGGTCCTTCATCCGGTCCAGGTTCTTCATAGTCAGTCACTAGCATAATATTCTCGTCCGGGAACTCAAAATTCATGGACTGGTAGTCATTCACGGCCTGATGAGCCAAATGATTAGCCAATACACTTCCCTTGATTGTTTTCTGGGTTGTATATTGGATGTCGTATTCGGTTAAGATCATCTACCATCTTGCTATTCTTCCAGAGAGAGCGGGCTTCTCGAAGATGTACTTGATTGGATCCATCTTAGATATCAACAAAGTAGTGTGGGTCAACATATATTGTCTCAGTCAGCGAGAAGCCCATGCCAAAGCGCAACACGTTTTCTCGAGCAGTGAGTATCGTGTTTCACATTTGGTAAATTTTTTGCTAAGGTAGTATATTGCATTCTCTTTTCGACGAAACTCATCATGCTGCCCCAGCACACACCCCATTGAATTGTCTAACACCGTTAAGTATATTATCAAAGTTCTTCCTTCAATCGGAGGCATCAAAATTGGTGGTTCTTGAAGGTATTCCTTGATTCTTTCGAAAGCTGTCTGGAATTCGTCATTCTACTTTACCATTTGATCTTTCTTCAGAAGCTTGAATATGGGCTCACAAGTAGCAGTTAGATGTGAAATGAACCGGGCGATATAATTTAAGCTTCCCAAGAAACCTCTAACTTCCTTCTCTGTTCGGGGAGTTGGCATTTCTTGTATGGCCTTTACCTTCGCATGGTCTACTTGGATGCCTTTGTCACTGACAATGAAACCCAGAAGTTTACCAGACCTTACCCCGAAGGTGTACTTGTTCGGATTCAACCTCAACTTGTATATCTTTAACCTGTCAAACAACTTTTGTAGATGATCAAGGTTCTCTTCCTCAGTTTGAGACTTGGCTATCATGTCATCAACATAAACTTCGATCTCGTGGTAAATCATATCGTGGAACAAAGCGACCATGGCACGCTGATAAGTTTCCCCAGCATTCTTCAACCCAAAAGGCATCACCTTGTAACAGAAGGTGCCCCACTGTGTGACGAAGGTTGTCTTATCTATGTCTTTAGGAGCCATCTTGATCTGGTTGTAGCTAGATAAACCATCCATGAAGGAGAAGATTTTTTGTTGCGCGGTGTTGTCAACTAGAACGTCAATGTGAGGAAGTGGGAAGTCATCCTTGGGGCTTGCCCTGTTCAGATCTCTGTAATCCACACACATCCGTACCTTACCATCCTTCTTAGGTACCAGAACAACGTTAGCAACCTACTGTGGATAAGAAGGGACAACTAAGAACCATGCGTTGAACTGCTTCATGACCTCTTCTTTGATCATCTCGGACATTTCAGGGCGCATACGGTGGACCTTCTGTTTAACCGGAGGACAGTCTTCCTTAGTCGGCATACGATTTACCACAATATCAGTGTCTAAACCTGGCATGTCTTCATACGACCAGGCGAAGATCTCAATGTAGTCATGCAACATTTATATCAACCACTGCTTGATCTTAACTTCCAGATTTGTGCCGATCTTGACTTCTTTTCTGTCTATCTTTGTGCCCAGGTTTATCGTCTAAACTGGCTCTTCATGAGGTTGTATAGCCCTTTCTTCTTGTTGTAATAGTCTAGCAAGTTCTCCAGGCACCTCACAATCATTCTCACCTTCGGCTTGGTTGATCGGATTTTAGAAGTCATAACAGACAGTAGCAGAGCTGTTATCAATGGGATCCATAATGGATATGGATCTGCAGTATGATACGTGAGTGTGTGTAAGAGCATAATTGTTTTGATAAAGTGAAAACAGAAAAGAAAAATAGAGAGTGCAAACTTTATGTGCAAAGAACGTCTAATATTTTATTGATGATATATGAAATGACAAATAATATCCCTCACAAACAAAGCCAATGTGCCTCGGGCAAGACACAAGGTTGTAGAGTTTAAATTGTTTATTACAAAATCCCAAAATAAGTAAGAAAATTACTGCGGAATAAAAGAAACTGGTATAGAGTACCTAGCTGTCCAGTTATTCGGTCCACCATTGGTAGTTGGGTAGATCCAGTTGTCAATGTCAGAGTCTTCCTCGCTGTCTTCAATGGCATTAATTCCCTGATTGCTGATGCATAGGGGAGGTCCTCCAGCCCGAGCGCGTCAAACAGACCTTTGAGCTCCTGAAGTAAAGCCCAAACCAAAATTGTCAGTTTTGTGAGTAAAATCAGGGAGTTGTCCCCAATTGGTACACCCACCTTCTTCAACCACGGCTCTGGCGTCTTTGAGAGAAGCCATCTTCAGAGGAGGTTTGTTGCTGGTAGTAGTTTCAGTCGATGCCAAGATCTGGGGGACCTCTTCAAAGTTCTAGAAAGGCGTCTCTATGAATTCCCCGTCCATCTCTACCTACCTAAAGGTATTGAGGTGGCTTACCATATACTCCTATTCACCATGCACAGTGACAATCTTCCCTTTTACTAGATACTTTAGCATTTGGTGCAGTGTAGAAGTAACTGCCCCAGCTTCATGGATCCAAGGACGACCCAACAAACAAGAGTATTACGACCGAATGTCCATTACATAGAAAGTGGACTCAAAAGTCTGGGAACCTACTTTGACGGGGATGTCCACTTCCCCATGCACCATTCTCTTCGACCCATCAAAATCCCTCACCACAATGTTACTAGGCTTTAAGGTTAATCCCTCGCAATCCAACCGATCCAACGCCTTCTTAGGCAGAACATTCAACGAAGACCCAGTATCTACCAGCACATGAGCCATAGTGGTCCCCCTGCATTCAATCGATACATGCAAAGCATCATTATGCTTCCTCCCTTTCAGTGTCAAGTCTGCATCTGAAAAACCCAATCCATTGTCAACAGTCAGGCTGGCCACACAGTCTTTGAATTGATCGACAGAGATTTCTTGCGGCACATGCGCAGTCTTGAGAAATGCAATCAAAGCCTTTGCATGGGCCTCAGAGCACAACAATAGGGACAACATGGATATCTTTGAGGGGGTCTTCCCCAGCTGCTCAACCACATTGTAGTCGCTCTTTTTGATTATTTTCAGTATTTCCTCTATCTCTTGCTTAGAGGCTTCCATGACAATTTTTCTAGGTGCCTCTGTTCGGGAAAGCTCACATATAACTTCTTTGCCTCGGGTCCCAGATGACTCGACGACGGGGGTGATAATTGGAGTAAGCACAGGAGTAGTAGTTGATGTACCAGCAAGAGTAGCAGACGGAATGACAATAGGCCTATTGACAGTCTTTGGGGAGATCTCGAGAGAGAAAACCCTTCCACTTCTGGTAACCTTGCCGGTCCCAACAATGTTACTGACATCAGGATCAACCTCTTCATTCTTTAGATCTTGTTTGATGCCATGATAGTATACATCAGCACCATAATGCCAGGGGACAACTTTGTCCGAGGCATACGGGACAGGACCAGGAAAGGTGATTATTAGTGTAGCGACTCTTGGAGCGGATGTAATCCTAACAGTTCTTCTCGAGGAAACCTTGGAAGGATTGGCGGAAATGGTTACAATAGAAACATATTCAAATGGAACAACGGGAATCAAAGTTTTCTCGAACAAAATTTCTTTGTTGTCCATCAGGCGCTGAACACTTGACTTCAGCAAATGGCAACCAGAAGGCAGAGATGAACACATGTGGCAACCTTCACCATAACCCAGAAATAAACGGACGACAACAAATTCTTCTTAACCATCCTAAGAGGATTAGAAACTTCATCCACTAAGGTCACAAACAAATCGGTATCAACAACATTAACTTCACGACCTTGCTTAGGCATGGGAGCAGTTATGACATTGGGCTTTTCCGGAGCATCGAACTCAATCTCCTTGGCTTTGATTAGATCTTGTACCTTATTTCTCAGAGCCTAGCAGTCGTTGGTGTCGTGGCCAGGACTCTCAGAATGATAGGAAAACCGAGCATTTGGATTATATTGGGGAGATGTGGTGTTCGGATTCCTGAGAGCCTCTTTCAAGGTCGCCAAGTTGGATCTCAACAGATGGGGTAGAACTTCAGCCAACGTCATGTTGATCTGGGTAAACTGTCATTGTGGTCTTTCCGCCCTTTGATGATTGTTGCATTGTGGAGCAACTGCAGGCTTAGGTATCATTACAGCACTTACTGTTTGATGGTGTTCAGCTCTGCTTTGGCCTCTCGGACTATAGATGGCACTGGCTTCCTTCTTACCAGTAAAAGGCTTCTTTACCGAACTCGAAGAGGCATCCTTCTGTATTTTACCGCTTCGAATCCCAGCTTCTACTCTCTCTCTCTCTCTCTCTCTCTCTCTCTCTCTCCAATTAGGATCATCTCGGTGAAACAAGCTGACCAAATAGCATCCCCAGAAACATACCGATTAACTCCCTATCAGACAACGGGGGTTGGACTCTTCCAGCCAAGTCTCTCCACTTCTGTGCATAGTCCTTAAAGCCTTCACTTGCACCCATGGACATACTCTGGAGTTGAGTACGAGTAAGAGCAAGGTTGGTGTTATATTGATACTGCTTATAAAAAGCAGCAGCTAGATCTTCCCAATTTCGGACATTGGCTCTCTCTAGTTGGTAGAATCATTCAAGCTGAGTCCCTGACAGACTGTCTTGAAAGAAGTGAACCCACAAATTTCTATCAGCGGTGTGGGGCTGGATCTTTCTGACGTAGGAACGGAGATGGAGTTTTGGGCAAGACACCCCATCGTACTTAGCAAAAATTGGAGCCTTGAACTTCTGCGGGATGACCACTCCCGACACCAATCCCAATTCTTCGAAATCCAACCCATCTATCCTCTGGACCTCCATAGCACTCAGACGATCTTCCAACTGCTTGTATCTATCCTCAGTAGGAGGATATTTCTCATCACTGTAATTTGTATCATTTTCAGAAACTTCAGGACTGGGGTCCTTTTCCCTTGTCTCTTCTTCTTGATTCTCCCCTTCTTTGGATGAAGAGGTCAGGTCGACTTGTTGCTTTAACGACCCCCTGAAACTTTTGCCCATATTCAGAATACCAGCGACCTTCTTCTTTTTCTTTTTCTCCTTCCGGATGAGGGCCTTCAGATCCTCCTGCCCTTTTGCCAGATTTATGAACATCTGTTGGAACTGGGCATTTTGTGCATGAAGATCCTTAATGCTTTGTTCGGAAGACATTTCTGCTGAAATAAACAGCGAAGAAGATGAGAAACCTGTAATGGTATCTGTTTATGCGATGCTATGAATGGGATGTGTATGCGATAATTTCAAGGGTTCTTAAAGGCTTAGATTTGTTTAACCAAAAGAAACACATGTTAATTGCATTAATAAGTTCGAATTGTTACAAAGAATTCCTTTTAGGCTTACAATTAAACAAAATAAAATTTAAAGCAAAAAAGAAACTAGGTCTCCCAGGAGCGCATCCTCTTTGGTGCGATGTAGGCGTTTATGTTCCTTTCTTCATGAAGTAGCCTAGTGAGCTTTAGGGCCTTCTTCTCGCTGTCATAGAACTGAGCTTCGAACGTGTCCCGCTCCTCTTTGAGTTGAGCCCAGGACTTCTGTAACTCTTCATGATCGGTTGGCATGTCAGGATGATGACCAAATGAAGTAGTATTTCCTTCAATAGTTGGCTCCAGAGTTACTGGTAGGACAGCAGGGTAAGGCATCATGAGACTTTGGGCGCGAGCTCGTACCCACCGGAGATAAGGCTCAAGAGGAATGGAATTCTTGTGCCCTAACGTCTTGCTATCAATTTTATGCACCATGCCCCAAGCTTTTATGAACCTTTTGAGGTATCCCTGAGCATCATTCTCATAGGTAAAGGTGATTCCTTGGATAAGCGTATCATGAGGACCATCTCTCCTCGCATAACCAAACTGACGTAAGGCCAAACAAGGGTTGTAAGTGATTCCTCCCCTAATTCCTAAGAGAGGGACATTAGGGAATTCACCACAGCGATCGATGATGGTAACATCTTCTGAGAACCGTGAACACCAACGAATGTCTGAATGCTTAAGGGACATCAGCCTACTAGACCATTTCAAACCCTGCTCATTCTTCAAAACAGACTTGGGTAGGTGCGAAATAAACCACCTAGCCAATAGAGGAGTGCAACACAGGAGGGCCCCCCTTCTCTTTAAAGTGCGAGCATGAAGAGAGTGTAGAATATCCCCGAGTAATGTAGGAACTGGATTATGAGACAGAAAAACCTTAATAGTGTTCACATCTACGAGTTGATCCGCATTAGGAAAAAGTATCGTCCTATAAACGAGAAGTGCCATCACCTCTTTGAAAGCTTGTAAATCTAGGGTATCCCAAAAATGGTAAGCCTTCTCTAATAGAAACTTAACCGGAATTCCTTGGACACTCCCTCTAGTCTCCCAATTTGTCACTATGTCAGACCGTTGTAAGGACAGAGCTCTAACAATCTCTTCAGGCTTTGAATGTTCTTCCGTACCGCTCAAAGGTAACTGATCAAGAATAGGTACCCCCAATAACTGAGAAAATTCCTCCATGGTAGGTACTAGCTGGTAATCCGGGAAGGTGAAACAATGGTGCACAGGATCGAAGAACTGAAACAACACTTTTAATAATTCTTCATCAGGTTTTGTAGTGACCAAATTGAGCAACTGACCATTCTTTTTAGTGAAAGGAGAACTTTCACGAACCCTTAATTCCAGGTCCTTTAGTTGGAGATACACTTTCACAAGGTTGATTTGTACAGTGTTCCTACGGGCGGATGCCTTGTCCTACAAAACAAAGCAAAAATGAGCCATAGGAAATCCTTTAAATGGTTAGTCATGATATTCCATGCTTATGATGTCATGATTATGTTAGAAAATCACAGGTATAGCAAACAACAAGCAAGTCACACCAAGTCCTTAGGTTTAAGGCATGCATGAGTTTTAAGGTCATACCCTCTTGAAGTTAGATTGGTTCAACCTGTTCTATAAATAGTAATCGCGTTCTAAGGGATCTCAATATCACCGATCTTTCCCCCAGCTTCGTTCAATAGGCGATTGACTCGCAACCAAACAAAGCTCAAGAGTCAAACATCAATGAGCGTTGCATCGAGTATCTGTCAACCTTGGGAATACACCAAGGCCGGCCACCTCGCTACGTCCTACTGGCCAAGTTGTGCAATTAAAGGTTCTAAGGTCAGTTGATGCTTCACGACACCACGCGGCGGCCCCATACTCTCCCTTATTGACTCAAGGATTACCAGTACCAACCAAAGTGCCACATCAATGTAGCTACTGCTTCAACCGTGTCGGTATACCCCGCACAGTTCCCTCACAGTTTATTGTTACTTACCTAAAATGTGTTCCCAGATCCGGGTGTAGGATCTTCAATAATACCCAAACAAAACCCTTGAATATAAAACAGGCAAAACAAACATGAAAGCAATTTTAAAAGTGACCTAGATCCTAAGGTATACCCCACTTATTTATAATCCCCAGCAGAGTCGCCGGTTCTGTGATACAGTGGCAGAACCGACTGTTAATACTAGTTTGCATTTTGTATTCGCAAATGTCGTGGTAAGCAAGAGTCGCCACCGAATTTTATTTCATCCAACTAAGGAAAAGGAAAAATAACATAAAAAACCTTTTTCGAGATGTTTCTGAGTAGGGGTAGATTATAGATAGGGAAGGTGTTAGCACCCTTTCTATCCATGGTTTTCTATGGGCTTTTAGGTACTTGCTCATTTTTTTGAAATTTCTTTTGTGTGTTTATGTTTTTGAAAAAGTTTTACTTCGTGATCACCCTTGTATTAGTCTTCAAGAGTGTGACGAAGTTGTTTTGAAAATTGTTTTGAAAAGTGTTAGTGTAAAAAGTTTTGTTTGAGCAAGTACCTAGGAGCTAATCTACCTACTCAAAAAAAAGTATGTTCGTTCTCCTTTAGACAGCACTACCCTATTATTAAGGAATATGTGGCACCGTCGTTGGAGTTTTAAAGGGACATTCAAAGGGACGAAATGGTCTCTGAAGGCAACAGGTAAGGATACCTTAGCATCTCGAAGGGACTATCGTCATAAGATCAATTCGTAGGCAACTCGAGGGACAAGTAGGGACTATGATCTTTATGACGATTTTGGATCACGGGTCATTGTTAAGGTACCCCTATGATCGAGGGACACGACCATTATTTTTGAGGAACCAAGTGGAGTAAACCCTACGAGTGATCATGTGCAAGTGTATTTTTCTCCAGTTAATCATCTTTGCACAATTAGGTTTTTCTACCATTTTAATTTCAATTCGTCTTTCCATGCAATCCTATACATACATCTAAGCAGTTTATAGTTTGCGGAAATTAAAATGCGAGAAGCTAAAGTCCTAATTATTACAAGGCTTTGGGTAGATACATAATTGTTTTTGACTGAAAATAAAATGCAAAATTAAAATCCTATTTAAATCTATTTAAAAAGGAAAATTAAAAGCGCGCGGCAAATTAAATGCGAGAAATAATTAGACGACCTAAAAATCTAATTTGAGAAAATATTTATGTTATTTTTAAGGAAAAACTAGGTTATGTATAAAATTAAACCCTAATTCTAATTATTTTAAATTATAACAAAAAGAGAATTAAATTGCCTAAATTTAATTAAACTAATTAACTAATAAAATATTTTTTATGAAAAATGGTTTTTTGATGTTTTTTATGATTTCTTTGATTACATAAAAAAAATATGATTTTTTATGGTGTTATTTAAAAAAACATAATTAAAAAAAAAAGAAAAAAGTTAAAAATAAGAAGAGAGATTGGGCCTGCATAAGCAAACCAAGGGGGGTGTATTTCTGATTTTTGTTAGGCCCATGCATACTGAGCCCATGCCTGCGCCAGATCCAGTGTAGCTCCCTTCTGATGGTCCACGATATGACTACATGTACTAGATGTTGGATTTTTGTATGATGAGATCTGGGGGTTGAATTTTGGAGACGCATGGTGGACATTAGGCGAGGAAGTATGCTGGATCTGCAATGAAGAAACGAGAAAATGAAAAACTCCAGACCTGGGTATCGAACCCAGGTCTTCCCCTTTGAAAATGCTTCCCTTTACCACCTGGCCATA
The DNA here is from genome assembly GCA_948472305.1 of Vicia faba. NCBI lineage: Eukaryota > Viridiplantae > Streptophyta > Magnoliopsida > Fabales > Fabaceae > Vicia > Vicia faba. The sequence goes on from OX451740.1 coordinate 819,464,191, forward strand.
TTGTCTTTTGTTTATATGAATAGACAAAATATATTATATTAGAATAATGGTCAGTGCTAATGAAAAACACGCGTGAATTCAAATTGGCCACTAGGATCGTGCCACCTATTCTTCTTCTTCCTGGGACCGTTGTTTTAGGTGAAGCCCCTTTACCCACAGACGATGGTTGTAGCTACATCCCTATGAATCTCAAAAGAACTCAAACAAGCATGATAAATTAAATCCAAACTCATAGATAAACTAGGTTTGATCTCGTGAGTATGATGATACTCCTCTCGTGCCCTGATTTCGCCTGTATTAAAAAGCCCTGAAACACAACCTCAAACCCTAAAAATGGCAATTGTCCATGTATGTGTCAAAACTTGCAATTAGTGATTCAAACATGTTCTAAATATCCATACAAACAAGAATGCATGATCAAAAAGTATTTATAACGCATGTATGACTGTAATTGTTTTTGAAAAGAAAATGCAAACCGTGATCAGATTGGTCGTGATTCTGAGAGTTTTGACACTTGAAAATAATGCAATTAGTCTCAGTGTGTCTCCAGGAATACGTTGCAACCTTTAGAACCTCTTGAATTTTCCTCAAAATCCAAACACAATGGTCACTCTTCCTTGAATTTCAAGCTTGTGTACATTGTATCTTTTGAGCAGTTGCGCCTCTCTCTCCTCTCCCTAGGGTTCAAACAAGCCTCAGTAAATGTATTGAGTCTGATTAGGTTAACAATTTGGATCCAATCTTGGGAGTTGATGGATAAAATCTTTGAACTTTAAGTCATATTATTTCATTCCAAACTTGGCCAAATCATGCCTTTTTTGCCTCAAATTGCCTTGATTCGATTTGATCTGATTATGCCATCTTAATTAGATTTTATTTTCATCAAAATCAGATCATCAAAACAATCGTTGATATTTTTTGTTATTTATTTGATTTAATGTGATTTTTAATAAATAAAAACCAAAATAAAATAAATAAATAGAGCTAATAATATATGGCTACTGATTTGGGTCGTGGTCCATGTCCTTAACAAGATAAAATCCTGAAATACTAGGCCCATTTGACAAAAAATGCACTTTTGAGCACATTTGACTTTTGACAATTTTCCAAAAATGGTCAACTTTGACAATGCACATCTCTTCCAATTTTAATCCTAGAGAGGTGTTCTTTGAATTTGTAGAAAGCTTAAGATTTCCCCTAAACAACCCTTTTGGTCTCATTTCAATTGGGTCTTCCATGTTCATGTAAGAAGCTTTGACCTAAAAGGTGTTTTTGTTGACTTTTCAAAAGGACCTATAATGTAGAAATTCATATCTTTTTATGAGTGATTTTTTTTAACTTGAGGACTGAAGATCAGTTGTAGGAAATTAGATTCCATTCAAAATGAGCCTTGGATGAGAAATTTCTGATAAAGTATGAGACAGTTATGCTTGGTCAAAGTTTGGTTGACTTTTCTTGAGAAACCCTAATTTAGCAACTTTTGAGTTTTGATGAATTAGGAGCATTCCTTGGGGAATCATGGTCAACCCTTGATCAAATGATGGATATCACTTCAAAATGTTGATGTTGACCAAAAATCTTGAAGTTTGACTATATGTGGGTCACAGTTGACTTTTGACCTAATAGAGTCGATTCTCAAGCATCTGAGCAGTTGACTGAGCAAACTTCTTGTGCAAGGCTTGAAATTTGACATGGAGGGTATTGAGGACATATTAGGACTATGGAGAGCATATGAGGCCTTTTGAGCTCACCCTTCTTGATGAAAATGGAAACCCTAGTTGGAGGTTAATTGCTTTAGGAGAGAGTTTGTCTGGTCAACTCTTGAGCATCCTTGAGCAAGTTGAGGGTCTTAATGAGCATATGTTGAGTAAAATGGGAGGGAAAATTTTAGGGTACAACATTATGGATAGCAAGAGTCGCCACCGACTTTTCTTTTATCCAATAAAGGAAAGGGTGAAAAGAACAGGAAAGACCTTTTGAGATTTTTTTTCTTGAGTTTGAGGGGTAGGTTATGAAAATGGAAGGTATTAGCACCCTTTTCATCTGTAGTTATCTACGGGATCTTAGTTGCTTGATCACTTTGAAAATGCTTTATTTGAAATGTGTTTGTGATTGGTGTAAGATTGAAAATATTTTTAAAATGCCTTTGTTGCGACAAACTTTGTAATGATTCTCGTCTCTATAAGAATGCATACAAAGTGTTGGTTTAGAAAATAGTTCAAAGAGATGTTTGTTTTTTAAGATGTTTTGAAAGTGTGAGTGTGAAAATGGTTTCTAGTTGTGTGAGCAAGCAACTATGAGCCTCCTACCTACTCAAAAGGTCTTTGTTATTTTCCTCCTCCTTTAGATGTTACTATCTTACCATTGATTGGTAAGAAGCCCCATCATTGGATGTGAAGGGACGAGCATGGGTCAAACGTATAGTCATAGAAGGAAACTAATGAGACGTTTTAGCAATTTTTGTAAAGGACTAGATCGTTTCCCAAAGGTAACATCGAGGGACATCGAGGGACTACAATCTTTTTTATCGAGGGTCTTTGCTAAAACGCCCATATTCGAGGGACATGACTATTTTATGAGGCAACAAGAGAGATTACCTTAAAGGTGCACGTGTGTGAAGTGCGTTTGATTGCTTACATTTTTTGTCTTTGAGATCAGGGTTTTCTAGCGGTTGTTTTATCTTGCCATACACACCCTAATTACTAACAATTTATATGAAAAACAATAAGTTTTCAGAAATTAAAATCCTACGCTATTACATCATTTTATGGGATGGGGGTATAAGTTTACAAATGGGGAGATAAAAGCAAATAAAACCTAATTTTACTATTACAACCAAATCGAATAAAAATAAAAGAAAAAAGTAAAAAAAAATCAAGAGTTATGCTGTCTGGACTGACACGGGTCGTGTCCTGTGACACGGACACCCGTGTTAGCACCTTGTAATGATCCATGCATGTTTTTTCTTTCTACACCAACTAAGCTGAAATGGGGCATGTCCTATGACACAGGCACCCGTGTCAGCACCCTGACCTGCATCTTTGTTAGCTTATAGTTCCAGTATGTCTGACACGGGCCGTGTCCTGGGACACGGGCACCCGTGTCAGCACCATGTCCTGCATTTTTTGTTAGATTTTTAAACAGTTGAGCTAACACGGGCCATGTCGTGTGACACAGGCACCCGTGTCACCCCCCTGTCTTGGCTTTTTTCACTGAGTTTTCTTCTTTTGATCTATCTTTTTATATATCTTTTAAACACAAACAACAAATGATGTATTGATAAAGATATTACAGTTTGGAAAAAGTATACCTCTTGAAGAGAAACTTTGGAACACGTACAGATGTCTCCGAATATGAAGTGATGATTGACCGAAATCATCCTTGAAGCTACTCCAATCCTTGCTCTGTGCCGCAATGTTCCAGAATCTCTCTAACCCAGTCAAAGGTGCAAAGTACTATTTTCCGGTTTATGTTTGGAAGGTGATGATAAGGGTGTTACAGAAATTATTCTTGTGTTTGAATAATATTTGTGTGATGTATATGAGGTGTTTGGTTAGTTGGTTTAGGGGAAAGCTTGCAAGGTTGTACAATAGTGGGTTGAGGATTTTTCTGTTTTGTGAGTGAAATAAAGTTGAAGATGAGCAAAGTTTTATAAATGAACAGATTTTATGAATGAGCAGAGTTTAACAAGAATTCTATTTTTTCTCTTCTCCCTTTTTTCTCTTCAAAATCCAACCCTTTGTTTGTTGTGAAAACAGTCTATTTGTAGATGAGTTTTGTTGGGATTTTGGGAGGGAAATAAATAACAATTTGAACTGTTTGGGTATGTTGTCTTTATAGCTTTTTGATGCAGAGTTTATATAGCTGATTTAGTGCAATTTATTGGACAGGTTTTTGGACTTATAGGACAGCATATGCAGGTTTTGTGACAGGTTTATGGTGCAGTATAACACAAGGTTTTTGTAGGACATCAATTGAGCAAGGTTTTGGACTGGTTTAGTGGTAGCATAGTAGGGCTTTTTTATAGCTATACAGTAGACTGTTTTTGACATGGTTTTGGGCTGTTATGTGGATAATACAACATACTTGGATTTGGCAGCATATAGGGCTTTATTCAGCAGTAGTTTAGACATCATTGTTTGTAGCATGACACAAGTTTGGTTTTATGGACATCATAGTGGCAAGGTTTGAGCCAAAGGGAAAAGTTCAACCAAGACAAAGTTTAGGATTTGTAATCTTGCATCCTTGTAATAACTTGAATTATTTGTAACATCTTGAGTTATTTTGAATTATAGTGAAAGGATGTCATGAAGTGATGAAATTGACAAGTATAGAAAATACGTAGAAAATTTTCCAAGTCGTGCAAAGTTGGATTTTTGACTCTCTCGATTTTTGATGATCAAATTTCATATTTTGGATGTCTTGATGAAATGTGACTTTTGGGACTCAATTTTGGTCAAACGTCAAAGTTTGACTTTTCAGCATACAATTCACTTTTTTTTCCAATACAATTGTTTTTAGGCCATCTCATCAATCGACTGAGCAATTTTGCGATCCAAGACTTGAAACTTGACAGGAGCAATCCTGAGGGTCCATAATGATCCATGAAAGTCATTTGAAGTATCAGGAGTCCAACTGTCCTTGTGCAAACTCAAATCCTAATTTTGAGTCATCAATGTTTGAGGAGGTGTCTTGAGCTAATCTATCCTTGTGCATTTTTGAACCAATGGACATCTTGTGAGAGAAATATCGAGAAAATGATAGGGAAAAATTTTGGGTACAACAGCAAGCGACTACAAGCGTTCTACCCACTCAAGGTATTTATTGTACTTTTCTCCTCCTTTAGATAGTGTTATTCTACTATTAGTTAGTAGGAAGCCCTATCCATTGGACGTGAAGGGACATGCAAGGGTCATTGTACAGTCATCGAAGGCAACTGGTAAGGACACTTTAGCAATTATCTTTTAAGGGACTAGATCATTTATCGAAGGCAACATCGAAAGGGTCATCGAGGGACTACGATCTTTGTTTTTGAGGGACTGTGCTAAAGCATCCCCACGTTCGAGGGACATGACTGTTTTTTTATCGAGGCAGTAAGGGAGGTTATCCTAGATGTATGAGTGTGCGAATGATTGTTTTCAGTTATGCTTATCTTTGAAATTTAGGGTTTGCTACCGATTGGTTTTAAGTCTTTCCATACAAGCCTAGCTACTAACAATAGTATAGCAAAAATAATAAAGTGGTAAATGTGTGGAAAATAAATGCGGAAAATAAAACCCTAGACTATTGCATGGCTTTGGGAGAGGTACAAAATGATAACAGTGCAGGAAAATAAACCTAATTACTATTACAAACTTTGAGCAGTTACAATAATTAAAAGAAAAGAAAATGCGAGAATAGTAAACCACGCGAAAATATAAAAATAGGAAAGAGGGAGAACGAACATATTTTTGGTGATTTTTTTTATGAAAAAGTTTTAATGATTAACCTCAAAAACCCTAGTTAATTTAATTAAAAAAAGAATTTATTAATTAAATAAAAAAATTAAACCCTAATTTTGATTAGGGTTTGTGAAAAGGTTTTGAAAAAAATTAAATTTAAAGAAAGGTTTTGGTTTGGTGAATTTAGGGTTTTGTGAAGAAATAATGATAGAAAACATGGTTTTAAAAAATATTTACCAGGGTTCGGTGTTAAACCCACGCCCTTAACCCTTTCAGCCAAAACTTTCACCATCAGGCCAAGAGCGCGCTTGTGTTAGGGAATGCAAGCCAGCGTGTTTTGTAATATTCAAAACAAGGAAAATATGAAGAAGAAAAAAATGCCAAAAGGATGGGATCTATCCCACGCCTTGGCATAGTAACGTCTTATCGCGTGTGCTTTAACCACTGGGGTGGTAATACATCCGTTGTTTTATATCAAACAAAATATATATAATATAAAAACACTGCCTGAACCAGAGAGACATCGGAGCCCTAGAGGCACCAGAGACCTAGCTCCGGTCATCTTCTCTGGTAGCGTCCTTTTATGTTCCTGCGAAACAAGCGAATATTAGCAATCCAGGAATACCCTACCCCCTTAAATCAGGGTCTGCGGATTCAATGAGATGATTATTTTTTACTAAAATTAAAGGGTTTGAGAGCTATGACAAAATTATTATGAATCGGTGTAGTTATGGTGATTCACAATTTGGCCATTATGGGGGTCGTTCTTTGGGTTATTCCTGCACCACTGAAACTCATGAACATGTCAGCAAAGTTAGTTTGTCTTAAAATGCAATGAAAATCAAGAATGAAAAAATCATGCAACGACGAAATCATGATACATGCTCGAGTGTTTCTGACTGTTTGGATCGTTGTAAGCGATCCAACCTTACCCTATGATCTTCCTGGAATCGATTGAAGTGGCTGGTGTATGTTGAAAATGGATGCAAATAGGTTTTGCAAGTTGACCTAGATTTGAGTAAATTTTGTGATTGTTGTATGAATTTTTGCACAAGGTTTTTCTTTGTGGCCTTTGTCTGAATTTACTAAGAATATATAATGGAGAATTAGGTCAACATATGGTGGGTTTGGACTTGTGTAATAAGCCTTGTCTTATTTTGTTTTATTTTGACTTTTAAATAAATAAAATATAAAATAAATATAATAAGACAAAGGGAGGTTTATGAACAATTCTTGAGGTGCATATGAAGTGTAAAACTCGTTTAGACTCTGAAACAATAGTCCATTAGCCTAAAAAAATGAAGTTTGCTCAATTTAAACTTCATGCATTTGCTCAAAATTTCCCAACTTGCACTAGTCATAACTCTCTCAATTTTTTATCTTTTGAAGGTGATCTGGTACTTTTTGGAAAGCTCGATATGTCCCCTACAATCTTTATGTTGATCATTATTGCATTTGAATACTTTATCTTGATACAAGTTTCCTTAACAAAAAGTGTGTTTTTGTTGACTTTTAAAATGACCTATAATGTATTGGCTCATATCTCTCAAATGAAGCATTTTTTGGACTTGAGCTTAGAATTACCAAGTTGTAGAGAATTTAATTTCCTTCACAGTGAGCTTTGGTTAAGGAGAATCTGATGAAATATATGAAATTTATGCTTGGTCAAGGTTCTGTTGACTTCTCCTTAGGAAAACCCTAATTTTGGCAACTTTTTACTTTTGATGATTTGAGAGTTTTCCTTGATGAATCATGATCAACCCTTGATCAAATGATTAATATGACTTCAAAATATTAATTTTGACCAAAAATCTAGAATTTTGACAGTATATTGACCATAATTGACTTTTTGTCCAATACAGTTGATTTTCAATCATTTGAGCGATTGACTGAGAAAACTAGTGATGAATAGCGTGAAACTTAGTATGAGCATTCTTGGAGACATATAAGAGACCATGAAATCAAATTGAGACCTTAAAAAACTAATCTTCCTTGAGAAAAGATGAAACCCTAGTTGTGGACCCATTACGTTAGGAGGAGAATTTGTCTGATCAGTTCTTGAGCATCCTTGAGCATTTGAGAACACTAGGAGAATGTCTTGAATAAAAGGGAGGGAAAGTTTTGGGGTACAACACATAGGTTTGTCGTACCCCAAATTTTCCCTACCTCTTTTTACTTTTGTCTGGCTTTGAACTTTACATCCCATTTGCACCATTTTCACTAAGTCATTTGCATGTCCCGTGTCTCATGGAATTAGGCGCCTTGGTTTGAGGTATTAGGGTTGTGCCCTCTTTATGCCTAATTTTGTTTTAAAGCCTTCCTATCAGGCAAAAGGGAAATTCATCTGGTTCTCGATTAGTGGATCATGGAGTGGATTTTTGAGGTATCATGGATTTCTTTCTTATCAAGTTACAAGGTTGTTTCTCGCTCGAATTCATCAGAGCCTGGATTAAGGTTTATTTCCCTATTTTTTTGTCAAGATGCTATGGTTTTGGATACTAGGTTTATGTGAAGATGTTTCTTTCGCCTGCCTCAAAGATAACTCAAAGTTCAGTACATTTGGTCAAGGATTTCATCTCCTCGCGTTTCAAGTTTTCTTCTTAAGGTCTCTAAGTCACCGAGTCAAGGGTTTGAAGTTTAAAGTGACGAATGTGGAATCCGGGCACAAGAAATAAGGTTGGAGTTTCATGATAATCAAGGCATATTTTGGTTGCTTCAGTTGCAAATTACTTGCGATTTGGATATCAAAGTTAAGTTTCCCATTAAGAGTGCAAGTTTGATTTGTACATGATATGAAGATTAAGGTTTTCATTTAAATGACCATTGTTTTGGGTTCGATTTAACCAAGTGGAATTAAATTCTTAAGCATTTATTTTGTTCAAGAATTTGATTGGAGTTTGGAATATAAGGTATGTTGTTTTCTTGAAATACAAGTTACAAAGGCAAGATGTATCATTCAAATTATTCAAGTAGGGAATTTCCATGTTCAAACAAGATACAAGAATTGTATAATTTTTGTACAAATTCATCCTTCATAAAATTCAAAGAAACATTATACATTACATTTTGTGGGTCATTTACAAAGCATGTTACAAATGTGAAATCACAAGTTACAATTGTTGTTTACAAAGCAAAAAAAATTAAATGTTTGTTTCTTCAAGCCTCTTTACTTCATCTTCAAGCCACTCATCCTCACTCCTCGCCATGGCCTCTTCGTCTTTCAACCTCGTTTTCCATCCAATCATCGTGCTCATGAAATAAGAAAAAGAAAGAGTTACCTATGATTAACATGCGAAAAATTCCAAACAATTATTTGTTAAACAAGAAAGCTCATCATTAGGGTTTGCATTTAGAATCAGAAATTAAAAGCCATCTCCTCCTATTTTGCAAATCTCAAAAAAGGTTTTTGGTTCACAAAAGGAAAAGAAATTAGTATTTATTTTTCACTGCCAGAAAGAAAGTCATAATTGCCAAACATATAAAATAGCAAGTGCCCAGGCCAAACACAAAAGCAATAGACATCAACAGCCAAAGCAGTACAAGCCACAAAATAAGGAAGTCCATGTGAAAAGGGCAGCAACAAGCTGCTATAAAAAATAACAGGCAGCAGCAGAAAGCTGCTATACAAGCAGCACAAACCAAACCTAACGCAGCAAAACTAGCAAGCAACCCAAAATCAGCAATATAGTCCATAAAGTACCATAGGCAAAATATAGAACAACGGTAATTCAAAACATAGCAAGCTATCAAATAGGTAAAGCCTTAGGTGTGATACGGTGGCAGAACCGAATGTTAATACTGGTTTTGCATTTGTATTCACAAATGTTGCGGTAAGCAAGAGTCGCCACCGACTTTTATTTCATCCAACAAAGGAAAAGGAGAAAGAACAGAAAAACCTTTTTTAGAGATGTTTCTGAGTACGGGGGGGGGGGGGGGGGGGTAGATTACAGAAATGGAAGGTGTTAGCACCCTTTCTATCCATTGTTTTCCACGGGCTCTTAGGTAATTGCCCATTTTGAAAATTGCTTGTGTGTGCTTGTTTCGAATTTTTTTGTTTACTTCATGATAACCCTTATATCTGTCCTCAAGAGTGTGACGAAGTTATTTTGGAAACAATTTTGAAAAGTGTTTGTGTGAAAGAGTTTTTGTTTTGAGCAAGTACTTAAGAGTTTTCTACCTACTCGAAAAAAGTTTATTCGTTTTCGTTTCCTTTAGACAGTGCTATCCTACTATTAAGGAGTAGGTAGCCCTATCGTTGGAATTTTAAAAGGACGTTTGAAGGGACGAATGGTCTCTGAAGGAAACAAGTAAGGATACCTTAGCGTTTCGAAGGGACTATCGTCATAAGATCAATTCGTAGGCAACTTGAGGGATAATTAGGGACTATGATCTTTATGACGACTTTGGATTGCGGGTCATTGCTAAGGTATCCCTACGTTCGAGGGACACGACCATTGTTTCTGTGGCAAATAAGTGAGGCAAACCCTAGGAGTGAGCATGTGTGCATGTTTGATTTCAGTTATTTAATCTTTGCACAATTAAGGTGATCTACTGTTTTAATTTTATTTATCTTTCACATGCAATCCTAATGTCCATACATCTAATAGTTTAATAGTTGCGAAAATTAAAAGCGAGAAATTAAAACCCTAACAATTACAAGGCTTTGGGGAGGGGATTACATAATCAAAAACCGGGGAAAAAATGATAAATGCGAAATAGTAAACCTAATTAACTATTACAACTTGGGAACAATGACAATAATTAATAAGAATAAAGAAAGTAAAGACGCGCACGCAAGTTAAAATGGGAACGAATTAGGACCTAAGAAATCTAATTAATTAAAAATGGTTTTGTATTTTTTTTATTGAGAAAAAATAATTACAAATTGCAAAACCTAATTTACTAATTAATTTTAATTATGGAAGAAAAAAGGTAATTAAATTAACCTAATTTCTATTAAATTTTAATTGCAAAAAATGTTTAAGTTAATCTAATTAAATTAATTACTTAAATGCAAATAAATATTTTATGAAAAAAAGACTAAACCTAATACTTTTTGTAGTTTTCTACTTTATGATTTAATAATAAAAATGATTTTGTAAAAAAAACAATTAAAACAAATAATAAAATAAAAGAAATGAAAAAAAAGAAAGAAAAAAAAAGATTTGGGCCTGATGTTGTAAGCAAATCAGGGGGTGTGTTGCCCAATCTGCGTTAGACCCAAAAACTGGTGGCCCAGGATTTGTCGTCCGATTCATTGGAGGCATCTGTTGAGGGTTCATGGTAGACCTGCGTATGCTGAGCATTGGATCTATGATGGAGATGAATCCCGAGGACAAGATCAGAGGGCGCGTGGTGGTCCTCAAGAAATGACGTCCATTGGATCTGGAATTATAATTTCAGAAAATGCAAAAGGCCTGGACCTGGGATTGAACCCAAGTCATCCATCTCACATGCCTTCTTCCCTTGCCATCTGCGCTAGTTTGTTAATCATATACATAATCAAATAAAATAAACATAATACAAACAGAGCGCTTGGCCTAAGAAAACGCGCGAATTTTCAGATGGTCCAACAGGACGTTGCCACGCATTCTTCTTCTTCCCTGGTACTATCGTTTTAGACGGAAACCTTTACATACGACTTCATGGCTGTAACTACAACCCTGTAAATCTCAAAAATTAATATCAAGCATGATAAATCCATTCCAAGCATATAGATAAATTTATTTTGATCTCACGAGTATGATAGTGTCCTTCTTTTGCTCTAATTTTGCCTGTATCACAAAGCCCTAAAATACGACCTCAAACCCTAACAATGGCATATGTCTCTATAAGCATCAAAACTCATAATTAATTATACAGACAACTCCTAAATGACAATACAAACATGAATGGATGTCTTGAAATCATTTATAACGTGTAAATACCCAAAATCAAATTCAAGAATGGAGGATAAACTGTGATACCATTATGGTGCGTTCTGAAGGCGTTGATGCGTGCAAGTGATGCTATTAGCTTCAGGGGGTTTCCAGGAACGTGGTTTGGTCCTTAGAATGCTCTGAACTAGCCTGTGGAGGAAGATCTGATCTCTACTTTTTGGCCAAAATTTTGAGTTTTCTTTCTTGCTTTGTAGGCAGGCTGCGCGTGAAAAATCTCTGCTTTAGGGTTCAACAAACTTCAGTATATGTATTGAATCCAATTAGGTCAATATTTTTGGCAAGAATCCAAAGAATAATGGTCTTGAAGTTTTGATTCCAAACTTTCCAAAATTAGATATTTGTGGCTTGGCACGATTTTCTTGAGGTTATACAGCTTGCATGATCTTTAATTTAATGCAAAATAAATCTCATTCCATAAGTTTGATTTGTTTTGATTTAATTTGATTTTATTTGATTTTATTTGATTTTTTTGAATTTTTTTGATTTTAAAATGAATAAAAATCAAAATAAATTAAATAAATGAGTTAATAATGCATGGGGGTCCCATAGGTTATGGACCATGTTAGGATTGAGATTCAATCTTGAAAAGATGGGCCCATGTAGAAAAAATGCAATTTTGAGCATTGTTGACTTTGGGCAAATTTCTAAAAATGGCCAACTTTGACAATGCATATCTCTCTCAATTTTGACCCTAAGAGGATGTTCTCTGACTTTTTAGAAAGCTTAGTATGTCCCCTAAGCAACCTATTTTATTTCATCTCAATTGAATCTTCCATGTTCATGTAAGGAGCTTTGATCCAAAAGGTGTTTTTGTTGACTTTTTGGAATGACCTATAATGTCTGAGTTCATATCTTTCCATGAGTGCATTTCTTGAACTTGAGGGATGAAGATGAGTTGTAGGGAATTGGATTCTATTAAAAATGAGCCTTGTATGAGAAATTTCTGATAAAGTATGAGAGAGTTATGCCTGGTCAAAGTTTGGGTGGCTTTTCCTGAGAAACCCTAATTTAGCAATTTTGAGTTTTGATGAATTAGGAGCATTCCTTGGGGAATCATGGTAAAACCTCTATCAAATGGTGGATATCACTTCAAAATGTTGATGTTGACCAAAAATCTTGAAGTTTGATTGTATGTGGGCCACAATTGACTTTTGACCTAATACAGTTGATTTTCAAGCATCTGAGCAGTTGACTGAGCAAACTTCGTGTGCAAGGCATGAAACTTGGAATGGATGATCTTGAGAACATATTAGGACTATGGAGAGAATATGAGGCCTTTGGATCTCACCCATTTTGATGAAAATGTTAACCCTAGTTTGAGGTTCATTGCTTTAGGAGAAAGTTTGTCTGGTCAATCCTTAGGCATCCTTGGGCAAGTTGAGGATTCCAATGAAAATATGTTGAGTGAAAATGGGAGGGAAAATTTTGGGGTATAACAGTTTCCCATGTTCAATCTTCTTAAGCCTGAGGATGTAGATTGGTTGGTCTGCCTTTTGTGATCTGAAGGTGGAACATGATTGAACACTAGAGTACCCAGAAATTTGCAATCGCCTGAAGTAACACTGATTGGTGATATCGAGAATGGGCTTACAGATGCCATTTGGAGGTAGATAGAGAATTTTCGGAGATGGGCTTAAAGATTCCATCCAGAAAAGATATCGATTGCATAAAAGATTCCTTTGTGAGAATTCCTATACCTGCCGTTGAGGAGGACTTCGCCGGGGAATGTTGATTTACGCCTCAGAAAACAGAGTATATGAGCTTCAGTTGTCCATTATTCTAATGGGGAGTTAACCACTGATTGAGGAGGTGGAAGTGGACTGCATATCTAGTCAGGGCCCAGGCTGCACAGTGGCTTACTGGGGAATTGTTAAATTGATCGTATCTGGTCGGATCCAGGTCTTATAGCGTTGTAAACTGTTTTCTGAAGATAAGAGAGGAGAAACCTGGATGGTAACGTTATGATAAGGAACCTGGTTCGTAGGGTTACTTTGAGATGAAAGCCTGGATAGTAGGGCTATGAGAAGGAACCTAGATAGTAGGGTTACTTCGGGATAAAAGCCTGGATAGTAGGGCTATGAGAAGGAACCTGGATAGTAGGTTTACTTCGAAATGAAAGCATGGATAGTAGGGATATGAGAAGGAACCTAGATAGTAGGGTTACTTCGGGATGAAAGCCTAGATAGTAGGGCTATGAGAAGGAACCCGGATAGTAGGGTTACTTCGGGATGAAAGCCTGGATAGTAGGGCTATGAGAAGGAACCTGGATAGTAGGGTTACTTCGAGATGAAAGCCTGGATAGTAGGGCTATGAGAAGGAACCTGGATAGTAGGGTTAGTTCGGGATAAAAGCCTAGATAGTAGGGCTATGAGAAGGAACCTGGATAGTAGTGTTACTTCGAAATGAAAGCCTGGATAGTAGGGCTATGAGAAGGAACCTGGATAGTAGGGTTACTTCGGGATGAAAGCCTGGATAGTAGGGATATGATAAGGAACCTGGATAGTAGGTTTACTTCGAGATGAAAGCCTGGATAGTAGGGCTATGAGAAGGAACCTAGATAGTAGGGTTACTTCGAGATGAAAGCCTGGATAGTAGGGCTATGAGAAGGAACCTGGATAGTAGGGTTACTTCGAAATGAAAGCCTGGATATTAGGGCTATGAGAAGGAACCTGGATAGTAGGGTTACTTCAGGATGAAAGCCTGGATAGTAGGGCTATGAGAAGGAACCTGGATAGTAGGGTTACTTCAGGATCAAAGCCTGGATAGTAAGGCTATGAGAAGGAACCTGGATAGTAGGGTTACTTCGTTTGGTTATGTAGATTAGTCAACCCGTTTGATCTTCGAGAACTGATTTTCCACTAGCTCTTTGTAGATATGACATGTATAACTGCTGGAATTGTTGGTGATAATTGTATTTTCTGAAAATATAAGAGGGTTAATTATATGTGTGATGCATGAAATTCCTTGTGAGATGATGTTCTCAACATAAATGACATTATGCTGTATATGATGGGTATGCGCATGTCATGATGTATGTACATGAAATGCTATTGGGACATGTCTGTGTCTGGGAAAATAAATCCCTGACTGTTGCTGGAGAGTATAGCATTCCCGACTGTTATAGAGAATTGTTGTTCTTCTACTTTTGCTAGGAATGGTGAATGGAAATGATTGTGTTGAATATTTACTCTTTGTTGTTTGTGAATATTCCGTCAGGGAGAGACTCTGTTTGAGAGTAGCTCTGCGGGGAATAATTTGGAAGGTGAATTCCCATAGCTGAAGTGATAGGCTCTGTCAGGGATTGAGCTTCTCTATTCATAGGAATAAACTCTGCTTGGGGATAAAAAATTATGATGATCCGCTCGCGATTATGAAATTCGGCTGGGGGGATATAGCTGTCAGGTTTCTGAAAAACCCTGGTTGGGGAGATTACTCCATGTTGTGGGAAAGCTGATATTAATGCTTTGATTACCTTTACTCTATGGTGAGTGTAGATGTTACAAAGTCGTATGTAATGACGACTATTCTCCACAACTGTCTCTGCCCCGGTACCTGCTGGACGGAGTAACTGTCGGGTTTGACATTTATTATTTTTGCCCCTGTTTCTTAAGTTGCGAGCAATTGTCTTTTAGTTCCTTATGTAAATGCTTATGAGCAGCAATCATATTCAAATGCATATGTCAATAATAAACCATGGGACGTTCTTGCAAAACAAAACAGAAAAAGAAAAACAAATTGTTTTGTAAAGGTGATTTGTATTAATTTTCGAAGTTGGCCTGTAATAGCCGTTTTTGTACAAGGAGGTTGACGCTCTGGTAAGAGAACGCCTCCGTAAAAATAGAAGCTATACAATTTTGTGTAAAAAGAAAGAAAAAACAACTATGTGCAACAATCCTATTGGGTTCCAACTCTACTATTGCCCCTATGTCTTCGAACATCTCATCACTTTGCTTCTTATCCGAAGTTGATTAGGTTGATCAATGTTGTTCGAGCTTGATAGTTGATTTTGAGGTCTGGTCGTAAGATGATCCAATGGGACATAGTGATACGCTTTATATCCCTGACTTTTTCCTGGACTGCCCTTTTGGGTTTTCAGTCCACCGGGATACCCTTTTTTGCCCAAGCCGCCCTTTTAGGTTTTCGGCTTACCGGGTGTACAAATGTTTTTTCATTTTCATCCCTTATTTTTGCCGGAACCCTTTTGGTTCGCCGGGAAGCCCTTATTTTTGCATAGGCCAGTCAACCTAGCGGGTCTTTAATCAGGCATAGTATCTTTTCACTATGTCTGCATTAACATGGTGAGGAAGGTCGCCACCGTCCATGGTGGTTAGAAACATGGCTCCACCCGAGAAAATGTTTTTATCCACAAATGGCCCTTCGTATGTGGGGGTCCATTTGCCCCTGGGATCACCTTGCGGCAGTATGATACGTTTGACTACCAGATCCCCGACTTCATATTCTTGTCTTCTGACTCTCTTGTTAAATGCCTTGATCATTCACTTTTGATACATCTGACCATGACAGATAGCAGTATGTCTCTTCTCGTCGATCAGATTTAGTTGATCAAGTCGAGTCTGGATCCAGTCGTCTTCAGTCAAACCTGCATCTTTCATAATCCTCAAAGAAGGAATCTGGACTTCGATGGGTAGGACTGCCTCCATGCCATATACCAGAGAGTAGGGTGTTTCCCCTGTCGACGTCCGTGCTGAGGTACGGTAACCATGAAGAGCGAATGGTAACATCTCATGCCAGTCTTTGTATGTCACTGTCATCTTCTGTATAATTTTCTTGATGTTCTTGTTACCTGCTTCAACAACGCCATTCATCTTCAGCCGGTAAGAAGAAGAGTTATGATAATGTATCTTGAATTGCTTACAGAGCTCGATGATCATTGTGTTATTGAGATTCATACCATTGTCAGTAATAATTCTCTCTGGAACACCATACCGACATATCAAGTTATGCCTGATAAAATGCGCCACAACATTCTTGGTGACAGTAGAAAAGGAGGTCGCCTCAACCCACTTTGTGAAGTAATCTATAGCCACCAGGATGAAGCGATGTCCATTGGAAGCGGTAGGCCTGATCTCTCCAATCATGTAAATGCCCCACATTGCAAAGGGCCACGGAGATGTCAAGACATTCAAAGGAACCGGAGGCACATGCACCTTATCATTATAGATTTGGCACTTATGACAAGTTCGGGAGTGCTGATAACAATCTGCTTCCATAGTGGACCAGTAGTATACTGCCCATAGGATCTTCTTAGCCATGGTATGTCCACTTGAATGGGTTCCGAAGGTACCTTTGTGTAGATCTGTCATAATCCTCTCTTCTTCGCTCTTGTCTACACATTGCAGCAAGGTAGAGCCCTGATTGCGCTTGTAGAGGATTCCATTACTGAGGAAGAATTTCACAGCGAACCTTCTCAGAAACTACTTATCGTTGAAAGATGCCCCTTCGGTATACTCTTGAGTTTCGAGGTACCTTTTTACTTCATGGAAATAGGGTTTGTATGCCACCTCTTCAGTATCAATATCACAACAGTGTGCTGGTTCATCCAACCTCTCGATGGTGATTCGGGGAACTTCGTTGTCCCACCTGACTTTGAACATAGAAGACATGGTAGCTAGCGCGTCCGCTAACTGATTCTCCTACCGCGGGAAATGTTCAAAGGTTACCTCCTAAAAGTGTGGGAGCAGTGTCAGCACATGCTCTTTGTATGGGAGGAGATTCGGATGCTTCATATCCCATTCACCTTTGATTGACTTATCACCAAGGTTGAATCCCCGAAAACGTCCAAGAACTTAATCCTCAAGTCAATAGCGGCTTTGAGGCCCATGATGCAGGCTTCATACTCCTCTTTGTTATTAGTGCAGTTGAAACATAGTCGAGCAGTGAAAGGAGTATGACAGCCCTCAGGAGATATGATTACTGCGCCAATGTTGTTTCCGAGTGTGTTCGAAGCTCCGTCAAAAACCATAGTCCATCGGGATCCATCCTCGGGTCCTTCATCTGGTCCAGGTTCTTCGTAGTCAGTCACTAGCATAATGCTCTCATCCGGTAACTCAAAATTCATGGACTGGTAGTCATCCACAACCTGATAAGCTAAATGATCAGCCAATACACTCCCCTTGATTTCTTTATGGGTTGTATATTGTATATCATATTCAGTTAAGATCATCTGCCATCTTGCTATTCTTCCAGAGAGAGCGGGCTTCTCGAAGATGTATTTGATTGGATCCATCTTAGATATCAACAGAGTAGTGTGGGTCAGCATATACTGTCTTAGTCGGCGAGCAGCCCATGCCAAAGAGCAACAAGTTTTCTCGAGCAGCGAGTATCTTGTCTCACAGTCGGTAAACTTTTTGCTAAGGTAGTATATTGCGTACTCTTTTCGACCAGACTCGTCATGCTGCCCCAACACACACCCCATTGAATTGTCTAGCACTGTTAAGTATAGTATCAAAGGTCTTCCTTCAACCGGAGGCATCATAATTGGTGGTTCTTGGAGATATTATTTGATTCTTTTGAAGGAAGTCTAGCATTCGTCATTCCACTTTACCACTTGATCTTTCCTCAGAATCTTGAAGATGGGCTCACAAGTAGCAGTCATATGTGAAATGAACCTGGCGATATAGTTCAAGCGTCCCAATAAACGTCTAACTTATTTTTCTATGTGGGGAGCCGGCATCTCTCGTATGGCCTTTACCTTTGCGGGGTCTACCTGAATACCTTTGTCACTGACGATGAAACCCAAAAGCTTACCAGACGTTACACCAAAAGTGCACTTGTTCGGATTCAACCTCAGCTTGTATATCTTCAACCTGTCGAACAATTTTTGTAGATGATCCAGGTGTTCCTCTTCAGTTTGAGACCTGGCTATCATGTCATCAACATAAACCTCGATCTTATGGTGAATCATATCGTGGAACAAAGCGACCATGGCCCGCTGATAGGTTTCCCCAACATTCTTCAACCCAAAAGGAATCACCTTGTAACAGAAGGCGCCCCATTGTATGATGAAGCTTATCTTGTCCATGTCTTCAGGAGCCATCTTGATCTGGTTGTAGCCAGAAAAACCATCCATGAAGGAGAAGATCTTGTGTTGCGCGATGTTGTCAACTAGAACATCAATGTGGGGAAGCTGGAAGTTGTCTTTGGGGCTCGCCTTGTTCAGATCTCTGTAATCCACACACATTCGTACCTTACCGTCCTTCTTAGGTACCGGAACAACGTTAGTAACCCACCGAGGATAGGAGGTGACAACTAAGAACCCCGCATCGAACTGCTTCATGACCTCTGCCTTAATCTTCTCTGACATTTCGGGGCGCATACGACAAAACTTCTGTTTAACCGGAGGACAATCTTCCTTAGTCGGCAGGCAATGTACCACGATGTCAGTGTATAAACTAGGCATGTCTTCATAGGACTAGGCGAAGATCTCAACATAGTCGTGCAACATCTATATCAACCGCTGTTTGATATTAGCTTCCAGATTTACGCCGATATTGACTTCTTTTCTGTCAACCTTCGTGCCCAAGTTTATCGTCTCAACGGGCTCTTCATGAGGCTGTATAGCCCTTTCTTCCTGTTGTAATAGTTTAGCAAGTTCTCCAGGAACCTCACAATCGTCCTCACCTTCGTTCTCGGCTTGGTTGATCAAATTTTTGAAGTCATAATTGGTAGTAACATAACTGTTATCAATGGGATCCATAGTGGATATGGATCTGTAGTATGATATGTGAGTGTGTGTAAGAGCATAGATTTTTTGATAAAGTGAAAAAAGGAAAGAAAAACAGAGAGCGCAAAATTTGTATGCAACGAACGTCCAATATTTTATTGATGATATATGAAATGACACATAATAGCCCTCACAAAAAAAAACAATGTGCCTCGGGCAAGACACAAGGCTGTAGAGTTTAAATTGTTTATTACAAATTCAAAAAACAAGTAAGACAATTACTGCGGAATAAAAGAAACTGGTATAAAATCCCTATCCATCCAGTTACTCGGTCCACCATTGGTAGTTGGGTAGATCCAGCTGTCAATGTCAGAATCTTCCTCACTGTCTTCAATGGCATTAATTACTCGATTGCTGATGCGTAGGGGAGGTCCTCCAGCTCGAGCGCGTCGAACAGCCCTTTGAGCTCCTGAAGTAAAGCCCAAACCAAACTTGTCAGTTTTGTGAGTAAAATCAGAGAGTTGTCCCCAGTTGGTATACCCACCTTCTTCAACCACTGCTTTGGCGTCTTTGAGAGAAGCCATCTTCAGAAGAGGTTTTGTGTCGGTAGTAGTCTCAGTCGATGCCAAGATATGGGGAACCTCTTAAAAGTTTTGGCAAGGAGTCTCTATGAATTCCCCGTCCATCTCTACGTACCTGAAGGAGTAGAGATGGCTCACCATATACTCCTCTTCGCCACTTACAGTGACAATCTTCCCCTTCACTGGATACTTCAACATTTGGTGCAGTGTAGAAGTAACAACCCCATCTTCATGGATCCAAGGACGACCTAACAAACAAGAGTATGACGGTCGGATGTCCATTCACTACGCCAAATAAGCTATTTAATAGCGCTTTTTTTTTGTTTTTGATAGCGCTTAAAAGTGCTATTAACCGCGCCACTATTGTAAATATTTCTTATTTAATAGCACTTTAAAAGCGCTATTAAAGTACCAATTTATAATGGCGTTTTAATTAAAGTGCTATCAAAGTCAGTATTTTGCATGTTTTTTGTTTGTTTTTTTATAGCACTCTAAACAAAAAGCGCTAATATATAACATATGTTTGATAGCGCTTTCAAATAAAGTGCTAATAAATGGTACATATTTGGTACAATATTTTTTCTTACACAATCATTTTTTTTGGTGTAAATATAAAATAACTATATTCAATTCAACACAAATAACGCTTTAAGTTACTCATTGCATATATATTATGATCCATCAAATACCAAATAACATTTTAAATTACCAAATCCTATTGTTTCCAAATATCATAACATATAGAATATTAAGAGGGCGTTTGCATAGCCAAATTTGTAGATGCCCATCTATGAGTACTTCAATCCAAATCCAAAAACATACAATCAAATTCTCTAAACAAAACACCAAAAAAATAAGAAAAGAAGCATTCCATAGCTGTAAACATCTGCTTTTACGGTTATCAGTCGATTACTAACCCATTCTGGTGCCAAATAGCCTCTAGTGCCTCTTACCATTGTTACCACATGAGAATGTTCCCTTGCCATCAATTTAGCAAGTCCAAAATCAGATACCTTGGGACAAAAGTTTTCATCTAACAATATGTTTTCTGGCTTGATGTCACAATGTATTATCTTGTTTCTACACTGCTCATGAAAGTATGCAATCCCTTGTGCAATATTTTTGGCTATATCAAAACGAGTTTGCCAATCGAGCAATCTATCTGGTCCTCGAATCGAAGGGAAGATCCACTGATCCAATGAACCATTCTTCATGAACTCATAAACTAAAAGCCTGCAAAACAAACATTGCTTAAGCCAACTAAAGCGATGAAATTTGAATTCTTACGATGAAATTGTAAATAAAATAGTACACACCTCTGAGGTCCCTCAGAACAAAAACCACATAAACGAACCAAATTCATATGATGCATTGAGCCAATCGTGTTTACTTCGGTGATAAATTCTTTCTCTCCATGAGGCAAAATCTTATCAAGTTTCTTCACCGCGACTAAGGTACCATCTCCTAAGCTTCCTTTATACACACTTCCAAATCCACCTACAAAATATAAACAGTTAGCAACAAATTATATTAAAATCAAAGCGCGGTAAGATTCAATTCATTATAGGACACACATACCTGTTCCTAGAAGCTGCGAAAAGTTACTTGTCCTGATCTGCAAAGCGCGGTAAGTAAAATTCACTGGAGCACCTGATAAGACCAATGAACATTCCATCTCTCTTTTTAAAGTTCTTTTTCTATGAACACTGTAATACAGTAACATAGTGAGTAAAATAATGAGAACTATCATGCCTAGAACAATTGGAATAATCACAGCCTTTTCCTTAGCACTCCCCATTCCATCAGAAGAACTGTTATTAGACCTTCCCTCTTGTCCTTCTGGTGTCCATGAACTATTTGCTCGAACCTTCACAAACAAAGTAGAGCTCGTATCTTCAAAACCGCCGAAACTTAAACTCCTCAACACCCAACAAAAAGGTCTTTCTTCATTTAGTCCATAAACAGAAGCAACACAATCACAATCGGACAAACATGCATCGCCGCATTTTGATACAGAAGAAACATCACTCTCACTATAATTAGCTATTATTGAAGATTCAGAAAAATAATAATTAGTTTGTTGCACTGTCGAAATTCTAAAACTCGATGTCTTGTTTTCGTTTTTTCCATTAGTACATTTTCCAACCAGAGATGAATTCTCATAACATTGTCCATCTCTTCCTAGTTTAGAAGTTCCTGGTAAACAAGTGCAAGAAGCATTAGTCTTAGTTTTATCCAATTTACATACTCCATTACCACAAATTCCACCAATATCACATGGATTTGAAACTGCAGCCCACTGTGACACCCATTGTTTCGATCCATTTACGTCTTCCCATCGGTATAACCTCAGATTTCCATTCTCTTCGAGTGTCAGTCTCCTAAGAACGGTTAACGGTGTAGATTGATGAATTGCAGAAGCTAAACCTGCATCATCATTATCATTCTTATAAACATAAACTGCACCATCAGATGAATTTCCATATACAATTCCAAAGCTTCCGGCTTGATCTAAAACCGCGATAACTTCTCCGGTTACATTGGAAATATCAGGACCTTGCCAATAAGAATAGTTTGCATATGATTCATTTTCATCAAAAGTTTGGTAACTTTCTGGAAGATTGTAAGTTAGTGCAAGACTTAAAGAAGTTGGTTGCTGAAGCATTTTGAGAGCATAGTAGCCACCATGAGATGAGGATTTTGATGATGTTAATTCTGAAGAAACTGTTAGAGGCTGGTTTGGGAGAAGTGTGTTTGAAGGTTGAGAAAAACTCTGCCATATAGGGTGGTTGTTTGTGCTGTGAAGGATGAAGTTACCAGATTCTGACATGGTTGCTGATTCTACATTAGCATTTGATGTGTTTGAGGCCCATATGGTGACTTTTTTGTCGACGAGGACGAGGTTTCCTGTTGTGTCAAGCTCCAAAATTGCTTCTTGAGATGTAGGTGAGTTTCTGTTTGGATTGAAAAAGAAAATTAATCAGTTCATTGAGAGAGTATGATAGTGCAACAACGAAACATGGACACGATACAGGTATCAGATACGTCAGTTATTGAAAAATCTAGGATAAGATACGAAAGTAGTGATATTAGTTAATAGCAGATGTACCTATTGGGTGACCAAACGAAAGTTCGATCTCCTGGAAGGCTAGCAAACCAAATGCCTAACGTGAATAATCGATTATCAGTGTCTGATGGAGTGAAGCCGATAGTGAATGTTCCGTTATCAGGTAGTCCCGAAAAACGATCGAAGTTCATAATCATACTAACAGAGCAAATTGGAAAAAAAGTTGAAAACTAACTTGTCTCAGAATAATCACTGGCAGCCACCGTGATCGAACACCGACAATAAATCCATCACCAACGACTCTAACTATTTGTAATTTCTTCATTACATTGACTCTAACTGTGGATGACTGAAAGCAGATTGAAACTCTTGCACTATTTAGATACAAAACCATTCAAATATTGAATCACATGCAGACTACTTCTCCAAAATCCTTTATTGTGAGCATGCTTTGGTTCAAAATTGGGTGCAGAAGTCAAGTAGTTTATGATAATTAGCCATACATATAAGATGTAACTTTTTTTCCTATGATAAATATACTTATATGCAGTCTATCAATATAAGTAATGCACGTACATCAGAATTGGAAACAGTATATGTTAACTCGTCATACTTCCTCTAAATCCTGTAAGATACCCTTTATCAGAATTGATGAGGCGAGTTTGAAATTCTGCCCACTCACTCTTGCATCTCATTATGACCCCGTTTACATGATGAAAACCACAAACTCCTTGTTACTATATCGCACAAATTTCACATACAGTACATCAGAGAATTGTGACAGTAATATCGTTTTCGTGTCAAATAAACATACCGCATCATATTTGTCTTTTCCATGATCATATTCTCCCTGAAATTTGTAAATATAGATCTAAGAATTACTTTTAATAAAAAATTTGCAGGTTGAAAGCACAATCAGTTTAGTTTATTATATCAGAAAATGTGTAGCAGTAAATATCTATGTAAGTTAGTGATAATGACTAACTCGTTCACCAAGAGTAGGAATTGTTTGATGAACAATCCATTGTTCATCAACCACACCAATTTTTTCATGTGCTGGCTGCCAAAAAAATAAACAAAAAGTAAGGCATTGAAGGGACCAGAAACATATGAAATAGAACCATGAATTATGAAACGACGTTAAATCAATAACACTTAAATAACACCGACATAGAAAAATCGAAAAACATGCTTGCTATATGTTTAATAGTTACTGTTATTGATGTTCCACATCCTTCAATAAGTTTGTTAAGAGAACCCAAAGCTGCAAAACTTTTGCTCAGTTTAGAATATTATGAATAAATCAAATCTTAGAAGCATAAACAAAGCTGCAACCTCATTGTAGCATTGTAAATCCATGAAATCTGAGGAACCACTAAGCTGCAAACCAGTAAATTTGCAATTTCATCAGTATAATTACAAATTTAACAGCCTTGGATATATTATATTTAGAACATTTAGACAAAAGCATGTAAAAGCATGTTGCAACTCAAATATTACAAACTAAACAGAGCTCTAACATCAACTAAACACCACCAGCATCAAACCTGAAAGTGCACCAGGCCAAGACAGGTATGAAGTATAATCATGAAAAGATACACTAAAAATAATAGAACAACGATGTACCGAATAAACTAAAACAGATCAACAATGCAATAACAAAGGGCAAAAGTTTGCTTCATGAGAATAGCCACTACAATAAGGTTGAAACATAATTTTTTCAGGTATTTCTTAAAATCATTTCTTTTGCAGTCACACCACACCAGGAATCAAGTTCTCCTATTTTGTCTTCTTCAAAATATATTTTGTTTCCATGTTTCAAATATTGAAGAAATAAAAACTGTGAAACACCGACAACATTGTAAAAACAGTGAAACACCGACAACATTTAAATTCATAGTTAGACAATAGTACATGATCAAAACCTAAATTGAAGTAAAATATTTCAGATACCTATGTTATTCTCCAGTCCATGTTGTTCTTTTCTTATTGTCGTCACCATCGCCATGTTTAAGATTCTCATTACAGCTACTCAAAATCACGAATATCCGTCAACACAAAGACATCATAACGCTCACAAACAACACAGAGAATCAACGGATAGCAGAAACTGAAAAAAGAAATATTACCGGATACAAATGAAGAGAGGGATGACGACGACGTAGGTGAGATGACAAAGGGTTGAGTTCGACGGAGAATGAGATTTGGTTGTTCTTTCTTTTCGGTGTTTCCTCCTTCTGTTTGAGTGTCGTTTGAGAAGTGAATCTGAATCTGAATCGATGGTGAATCCGATGGCTGAAGAATGGATCCGGGTGAAAACCGAAGGAAGGGATGACGGTGGTAAATCAATGACTAACGGCGGTGAATCAATGAAAACCGAAGGAAGGAAGATTTGACGGCGGAGAGTGGAAGCAGAGGAAGCAGAGGAAGATAGCGTTTTTGTTTTTGGCGGTGAGTGGATGCGGGAAACCCAATTTTCTGAAAATGTGTTTTTTTTTTATCAATTAATTAATTCATTCATTATTATATATAACATAGCGCTTTTTAATAAATGCTATTATATAGGTAGTCAAATAATAGCGTTTTATACAAAATGCTATCTTAAAGAAGTTTAATAATAGCGTTCTGGTACAAAGTGCTATCATAATTACATAGTCTGTATTATATAATAGCGCCCGATTAAAAAGTGCTATTATAAATGTGTTTTTTCCATTTTAATAACATTTTTTTTAAAAGTGCTATTAAATTAGGTGATACAAAAAATCATTTTTGGCGTAGTGATTACATAGAAGGTGGATTCAAAGGTATGAGAACCTACCTTGACATGGATGTCTACCTCCCCATGCACTATTCTCTTTGACCCGTCAAAATCCCTTACCACAATGTTACTAGGCTTTAAGGTCAAGCCATCACAATCTAGTTGATCGAGAGCCTTCTTCGACAGGACATTCAGCAAAGACTCAGTATCTACCAACATATGAGCCATAGTGGTGCCCCTGTATTCGATCGAGACATGCAGAACATCATTATGCTTCCTCCCTTTCGGTGTCAAGTCGGCATCTGAAAAACCCAGCCCATTGTCAGCAGTCAGGCTGGCCACACAGTCTTTGAATTGATCAGCTGAGGTCTCCTGTGGCACGTGCACAGTCTTGAGGAATGCGATCAAAGCTTTCGCATGGGCCTCAGAACACAACAACAGAGACAACATGGGTATCTTCGAGGGGGTATGCCCCAGCTGCTCGACCACAATGTAGTCGCTCTTTTTAATTATTTTTAATATTTCCTCTATCTCTTGCTTAGAGGTTTCTACGAAAAATTTTCTAGGTGCCTCTGTCCGGGCAGGCTTACCTATAGCTTCTTTGCCTCGGGTCCCAGATGACTCGACGGCAGGATTGACAATTGGAGTAAGCACATGAGTAGTAGTTAAAGTACTGGTAGGAATAGCGTGCGAAATAACAACAGGCTTATTGACAGTCTTTGGGGAAATCTCGGGAGAGAAAACCCTTCCACTTCTGGTGATCTTACTGGTCCCGACAATGTTACGGACATCGGGATCAGCCTCTTCATTCTTCAGGTCTTGTTTAACGCCGTGATAGTAGACATCAGCACCGTAATTCCAAGGGACAACTTTGTCTGAGGCGTATGGGACAGGACCATGAAGGGTGATTATTAACCGAGCGACTCTTGGAGCGGGTGTAATCCTAACAGGTCTTCTCGAGGAGACCTTGGAAGGATTGGCGGAAATGGTTACAATTACAATATCTTCTCATGGAACAGTTGGAATCAAAGTTTTCTTGAACAAAATTTCTCTAATGTCCATCAGGCGTTGGACACCTGTTTTCAGTAAATGGCAACCAGAAGGCAGAGATAAACACACGTGGAAACCTTCACCACAACCCGGAAAGAAACCGGCCAACAACAAATTCTTCTTAATAGTCATAAGAGGAGTGGAAACTTCATCAAGGTCACAAACAGATCGGTATAAACAACATTAACTCCACGATAGTGCTTAGGCATGGGAGCAGTTATGACATTGGGCTTCTCCAGTGCATCGAACTCAATTTATTTGGCTTCAATAAGGTCTTGTACCTTATTTCTCAGAGCCCAGTAATCATTTGTATCATGGCCAGGACTCTCAGATTGGTAGGCACACTGAGTGTTTGGATTGTACCGAGGAGATGTAGTATTTGGATTCTTGGGAGCCTCTTTCAAGGTTTCCAAGTTGGATCTCAGTAGATGGGGAAGAACCTCTGTCAATGTCATGTTAATACGAGTAAACTTCCTTTGTGGTCTTTCTACCCTTTGTTGATTGTGGCGTTGTGGAGCAGCCGCATGCCTAGGTATCATTACAGCACTTACCGTCGGACGGTGTTCAACTCTGCTTTGGCCTCTCAGGCTATAGATGGCACTGGCTTCCTTCTTACATGTGAAAGTATTTTTTACCAAACTCGAAGAAGCGTCTTTCTGTATCTTACAGCTCCAAATCCTAGCTTCTACCCTTTCTCTTGTTAATATCAGCTCAGTGAAACCAATTGATGAGCTACCAATCAAATGATTAAAGAAGCGACCAGACAGCGTCCCAAGAAATATGTCAACCAACTGCCTGTCAGATAAAGGGGGTTGGACTCTTCCATCCAAGTCTCTCCACTTTTGCGCGTAGTCCTTAAAGCCTTCACCTGCACCCATGGACATACTCTGGAGTTAAGTACGAGTGGGGGAAAGGTCGGCGTTGTATTGATACTACTTATAAAAAGCAGCGGCCAAGTCCTCCCAGTTTCGGACATTGGTTCTCTCCAGTTGGTAGAACCATTTAAGCTGGGTCCCTGACAGACTGTCTTGAAAGAAGTGAACCCACAAGTTTCTATCAACAGTGTAGGCCTGGATCTTCCTTACATAGGAATGGAGATGGATCTTAGGGTAAGACACCCCATCATACTTTGAAAAAATTGGAGCCTTAAATTTCTGTGGAATGACCACTCCCAACACCAATCCCAGTTCTTCGAAATCCAACCCAGGTATCCTCTGGACTTCCATAGCACTCAAACGATCTTCCAACTGTTTGTATCTATTCTCAGTGGGAGGATACTGATCATCATTGTAGCCCGTATCACTGTCAGAAACTTCAGGACTAGGATCCTTCTCCCTTGTCTCTCTTTCTTGGTTTTCTCCTTCCTTGGATGAGAAGGTCAGATCGACTGGTTTCTTTAACGGCCCCCTGAACCTTCTGCCTATATTCAGAATACCAGAGACCTTCTTCTTTTTCTTCTTTTCCTTCAGGATGAGGGTTTTTAGATCCTCCTGCCCCTTTGCCACAGTTATGAACATCTGTTGAAATTGGGCATTTTGTGCCTGAAGATCTTTGATGCTTTATTCAGAAGACATTTCTGCTGAAATAAATAGCAAAGAAGATGAGAAACCTGTAATGGTACCTGTATATGCAATGTTTATGGATGGGATGTGTATGCAATGATTTCAAGGACTTTGGGATATTTAAATTTGCGAGCCAAAATGAAACAAAATATTTTATTAGTAGAATTCAAAGTACAATTGCCTTTTAGGTGTTACAATTTAAAATTCTAAAAACTAAAAAAAAAGAAATCAAATTTCCCATGGATGCTTCCTCTTCATGCCGAGATAGACATTAAGTCTTCTTTCCTCATGGAGCTGCTTTGTGAGCTCTAAAACCTTCCTCTCCTGGGCATAGAACTGGTCCCTATAAGTATCCCTCTCTTTCTTCAACTGAATCTAAGACCTTTGTAGTTCTTCAAGATCAGTGGGCATATCAGGATGGAGAACCATGTAAGGAATACCACCTTCAGAAACAGGTTCCACAATCACTGGTAAAACGGCCACGTAGGGCATCTTAAGTTTCTGAGCGCGAGCTCGTACCCATTGGATATAAGGTTCCATAGGAATGGAATTCTTCGGCCCCAAAGTCTTGGCGATAGATCTGTTTACCATGCCCCAAGCTCGTATGAACCTCTGGTGATACCCTTGAACATCATCCTCATAGTTAAATACAATTTCCTGGATAAGTAACTCATGAGGACCGTCCCTTCGAGCGTAACAAAATTGTCGCAGAGCCAAGCAAGGATTGTAAGTTATGCCTCCCTAATTCCAAGTAGTGGGACATTAGGGAACTCTCCACAGTGGTCAATAATAGAAATATCTCCCGTAGCTTGGGAATACCAGAGAATATCCGTGTGAGCAAGTGACATTATCCTTTGCGACCTACCCAAACCTTCTTCATTCTTCAGCACTGACTTAGGGAGGTTAGAAATAAACCACCTTAACAGTAATGGCATGCAGCACATAAGAACCCCTCTTCTCTTCATGGTAAGAGTATGGAGAGGATGCAAGATATCTCCTAGCAAGGTAGGCACGGGGTTGTGAGAGAGGAAGATCTTGATAGCATTCACATCTATGAGAAAGTGTGGATTAGGGAACAGTATTAACCCATAGGTTAAGAGGGCCAAGATCTCCTCAAAAGCCTGAAAGTCCAAATCATCCCAAAACAGCTGGGCTTTATCTATTAAGAACTTGGTTAGAAGACCCTTGACTCCGCTTCTTGTTTCCCAATTGGATACTGCATCGGCCCATTTCAGATGCAAGGCTGAGGCAATGACTTCTGGCTTAGGAACCTCTTCTAAACCTGTGAAAGACAACTGTTCAAGAATGGGTATATTCAATAATTGAGAGAACTCTTCCATGGTAGGCACCAACTGATAGTCTGGGAAGGTGAAGCAGTGGTGCTTGGGATCAAAGAACTGAAAGAGTACACCCATCATCTTTTCATCAAAGTTTGAAGTAACCAGGTTGAGAAGTCGACCATGTCTCTTAGTGAACGCAGAAGTTTCAGGAACCCTTGATACTAGTTCCTTGAGTTGGGGAGGTATTCTCATAAAGCTTATTAGGATAGTGTCTCTATGAGCGGGAACCATAATCTGCAAAACAAAACAAAGATAAATTCCCTTGGTCCTTGAAATGGTTAGTGCAATGATAATGGATGCTATGTTATGATGCATGATGTTATGCTCAAACAAGGTATAACATACACAAGAAAAGCACACAATAGACCTTAGGTTCAAAGGTCTGCATGAAATTAAAGGTAAGTACCCTCTTGAATTTTAGTTGGTTTCAAACCTGTCTTATAAAAGTAATCGGGTTCTAAAGATTCTCAATATCACTGATCATTCTTTATCGGGCATTGTTTCAGCTCAGGCAATCTTTTCTTGTCGCCGAAATATCCCAAAAGTCTGACCTCAATGAGTGTAGCATTGAGTATCAACCAATCCTGGGCTTTATACTGAGGCCGGCTATCTCACTACTTTCTAATGGCCAAGTTTTTTCAACTAAGGTTCTAAGGTCCGTTAGTGCTTCACGACACCACGCGGCGGCCTCGTATTCTCCTCGTTTCAACATGAAGGATACTGGTACCAACCAAAGTGTCACACCAACACAACCATCACTTAAATGATATCGGTCTACACCGTACAACCTCCACAATCTATTTCTATTTACCTAAAGAGTGTCCCCAGATCCGGGTGTAGGATCTTCAACAATATCCAAACAAAACCTTTAAAGATAAAGCAGGCAAAGCAAACAAGAAAGAAATTTTAAAAATGACCTAGATCCTAAGGTATACCCCACTTTATATCGTCCCCAGCAGAGTCGCCAGTTATGTGATATGGTGGCATAACTGACTTTTAATAATGGTTTTTCGTTTGTATTCGCAAATGTTGCGGTAAGCAAGAGTCGCCACCGACTTTTATTTCATCCAACAAAGGAAAAGGAAAAAGAACAGAGAAAACCTTTTTTCGAGATGTTTCTGAGTACGGGGGGTAGATTATAGAAAGGAAAGGTGTTAGCACCCTTTCTATCAGTGGTTTTCCACGGGCTCTTAGGTACTTGATCATTTTGAAAATGGCTTGTGTGTGCTTGTTTCGAAAATTTTTGTTTACTTCGTGACAACCCTTGTATCTGTCCTCAAGAGTGTGACGAAGTTGTTTTGAAAACTGTTTTGAAAAGTGTTTGTGTGAAAGAGTTTTTTTTAGCAAGTACTTAAGAGTTTTCTACCTACTCGAAAAAAGTCTGTTCGTTTTCGTTTCCTTTAGACAGTGCTATCCTACTATTAAGGAGTAGGTAGCCCTATCGTTGGAATTTTAAAGGGACGTTCGAAGAGACGAATGGTCTCTGAAGGAAACAAGTAAGGATACCTTAGCGTTTCGAAGGGACTATCATCATAAGATAAATTCATAGGCAACTCCAGGGACAAGTAGGGACTATGATCTTTATGACGACTTTAAATCGCGGGTCATTGTTAAGGTATCCCTACGTTCGAGGGACACGACCATTGTTTCCGAGGCAACCAAGTGAGGCAAACCCTAGGAGTGAGCATGTGTGCATGTTTGATTTCAGTTATTTAATCTTTGCACAATTAAGGTGATCTACTGTTTTAATTTTATTTATCTTTCGCACGCAATCCTAATATCCATACATCTAACAGTTTAATAGTTGCAGAAATTAAAAGCGAGAAATTAAAACCCTAACTATTACAAGTCTTTGGCGAGGGGATTACATAATCAAAAACCATGGAAAAAAATGATAAATGCGAAATAGTAAACCTAATTAACTATTACAACTTGGGAACAGTGACAATAATTAATAAGAATAAAGAAAGTAAAGACGCGCGCGAAAGTTAAAACGGGAACGAATTAGGACCTAAGAAATCTAATTAATTAAAAATGTTTTTTTATTTTTTTTATTGAGAAAAAATAATTACAAATTGCAAAACCTAATTTACTAATTAATTTTAATTATGGAAGAAAAAAAGGTAATTAAATTAACCTAATTTCTATTAAATTTTAATTGCAAAAAATGTTTAAGTTAATCTAATTAAATTAATTAATTAAATGCAAATAAATATTTTATGAAAAAAAGACTAAACCTAATATTTTTTGTATTTTTTCTGATTTTATGATTTAATAATAAAAATGATTTTGTAAAAAAAAACAATTAAAACAAATATAAAATAAAAGAAATGAAAAAAAAGAAAGAAAAAAAGAGATTTGGGCCTGATGTTGTAAGCAAATCAGGGGGGGTGTTGCCCAATCTGCATTAGGCCCAAAA
Source organism: Vicia faba (assembly GCA_948472305.1). Taxonomy (NCBI): domain Eukaryota; kingdom Viridiplantae; phylum Streptophyta; class Magnoliopsida; order Fabales; family Fabaceae; genus Vicia; species Vicia faba. The sequence continues at coordinate 819,496,032 of OX451740.1, forward strand.
ACTGGTGGCCCAGGATCTGGCGTCTGATCCGTTGGAGGCATCTGCTGAGGGTTCATGGTAGACCTGCATATGCTAAGAATTGGATCTATGATGGAGATGAATCCTGAGGACGAGATCAGAGGGTGCATGGCGGTCCTCAGGAAATGACGTGCACTGGATATGGAATTGTAATTTCAGAAAATGCAAAAGGCCTGGACCTGGGATCGAACCCAGGTCCTCCCTCTCACATGCCTTCTTCCCTTTCCATATGCGCTAGTTTGTTAATCATATACATAATCAAATAAAATAAACATAATACAAAAAGAGCGCTTGGCCTAAGAAAACGCGCGAACTTTCAAATGGTCCAACAGGACGTTGCCACGCGTTCTTCTTCTTCCCTGGTACTGTCGTTTTGGACGGAAACCTTTACCTACAGTTTCATGGCTATAACTACAACCCTGTAAATATCAAAAATTAATATAGAGCATGATAAATCCATTCCAAGCATATAGATCAACTTATTTTGATCTCACGAGTATGATAATGTCCTTCTTTTGCTCTAATTTTTCCTGTATCACAAAGCCCTAAAATACGACCTCAAACCCTAAGAATGGCATATGTGTCTATAAGCATCAAAACTCATAATTAATTATACAGACAACTTCTAAATGACAATGCAAACATGAATGGATGTCTTGAAATCATTTATAACGCGTAAATACCCAAAATCAAATTCAAGAATGGAGGATAAACTGTGATATAGTTATGGTGCGTTCTGAAGGTGTTGATGCGTGCAAGTGATGCTATTAGCTTCAGGGGTTGCCAGGAACATGGTTTGATCCTTAGAATGCTCTCAACTGGCCTGTGGAGGAAGATCCGATCTCTACTTTTTGGCCAAAATTTTGAGTTTTCTTTCTTGCTTTGGAGGCAGGTTGCGCGTGAAAAATCTATGCTTTAGGTTCAACAAACTTCAGTATATGTATTGAATCCAATTAGATCAATATTTTTGGCAAGAATCCAAAGAATAATGGTCTTGAAGTTTTGATTCCAAACTTTCCAAAATTAAAGATTTGTGGCTTGGCGCGATTTTCTTGAGGTTATACAGCTTGCATGATCTTTAATTTAATGCAAAATCAATTGCATTCCATAAGTTTGATTTGTTTTGATTTAATTTGATTTAATTTGAATTTATTTGATTTTAAAATGAATAAAAATCAAAATAAATTAAGTAAATGAGTGAATAATGCATGGGGGATCCAATAGGTCGTATACCATGTTAGGATTGAGCTTCAATCTTGAAAAGATGGGCCCATGTGGAAAAATGCAATTTTGAGCATTGTTGACTTTGGGCAAATTTCCAAAAATGGCCAACTTTGACAATGCATATCTCTCTCAATTTTGACCCCAAGAGGATGTTCCTGGACTTTTTAAAAAGCTTAGGATGTCCCCTGAGAAACCTCTTTGATTTCATCTCAATTGTATCTTCCATGTTCATGTAAAGAGCTTTGACCCAAAAGGTGTTTTTGTTGACTTTTTGGAATGACCTATAATGTCTGAGTTCATATCATTCCATGAGTGCATTTCTTGAACTTGAGGGATGAAGATAAGTTGTAGGGAATTGGATTATCTTTAAAATGAGCCTTGTATGAGAAACTTATGATAAAGTATGAGAGAGTTATGCCTGGTCAAAGTTTGGTTGACTTTTCCTGAGAAACCCTAATTTAGCAATTTTTGAGTTTTGATGAATTAGGAGCATTCCTTGGGGAATCATGGTCAACCCTTGATAAAATGGTGGATATAACTTCAAAATGTTGATGTTGACCAAAAATCTTGAAGTTTGACTGTATGTGGGCCACAATTGAATTTTGACCTTATATAGTTGATTTTCAAGCATCTGAGCAGTTGATTGAGCAAACTTCTTGTGCAAGGCATGAAACTTAGCATGGATGATCTTGAGAACATATTAGGACTATGGAGAGCATATGAGGCCTTTAGAGCTCACCCATTTTGATGAAAATGGAAACCCTAGTTGGAGGTTCATTGTTTTAGGAGAAAGTTTGTCTGGTCAATCCTTGGGCATCCTTGGGCAAGTTGAGGATTCCAATGAACATATATTGAGTGAAAATGCGAGGGCAAAGAAGATGTTCTTTACATCATTGAAAGATAAAAGAGGAAAAAGAGATAGTTTTGAAAAGATACCACCTAACCCAAAACAACCCAACAACATTGTCCAAGATCCGTCCATGTTGCAACCTTACTACACCAATCCATAACACAACAAAGTGTGTTGCTCTACATCAAACATGCACGAAAATCGCAAAGAAAAGAGACTGTAGTAGAAAGTGTCAAAACAGGGCACCAAAATAAATTTCAAATTCATCATTATTCTTGCAATAGTCCTCTGAATCCATCTATAAATAAAGGCCCTTGTCAAAAATAAAAACACGTGGAGAGAAAGCAAGAAAACCAGAGTGGGAACCAACCAGCAAAATAAAACCAAGAGGGAGAGGATACCAAAAAGACTTTCAAGTTTCGGACTAAACTTACTCACCACAACAACTGTTCACACCAGTTTCTTTTCAAAGAAGGAGAGTAGAGAAAAATAGAGTAAAGTAGAAGCAGAGTAGAAACAGAGTTACCGTGGGATATCTTCACCTCTGAGAACTTTCAGAGTTGGTACTGTTTTCAAACTTTTTAACTATACTTGCTTTAATATGTGTATGTGTGCTTGATCTTGTTGTTTGGACATTCCAATATGCACTAGTTAATCACTTTGTTCAAGTTTGTTGAAACCATTTGTTCCCTTGCGTGTGTTTTCATTTGCTGCATTCATGTTGAACTTAGAAACTATAACGCCCCGATAATTTAATTAATTATTTAATTAAAATTATTAGTTGGAGTTGAGAAATATTGTGAATTATTGTTAAGTTGTTATGTGACATTATTTGATTAAATGGTGGTTTAATAATATTAAATATATTGGAGCATTATAAGATTAATTGTTGGGTTTATTTAAGTGATGTCGTGTAGTAAATATAGGAGTGTGGATATTGGCCCAATGAGAATTACTAGAATTACAAGGTTAAGTGGATATAAAAGGAATTAGATTAATTGAGAAAAAGTGAAAAAATAGATGGGAGAAACTCATTCCCATTTTTATTGCAGCAGTCTCACTAAATCGGCAATCCCCGATTTATCAACCGTTTGATCATGCTCAAATTTTGAGGGTAGGTTCGCAACACCTACATCTAACTTTTGACCGTTGCGATCTTCAAAATAAGGTATGAGTTGGGAGATATCATCATCGCACTATAGCTGCATATTTGAGAAAATTTTCAGCTTTGATTCTGATCTAGAGAGGAAAAAAACTTGGAAGATTTTGGTACAAGAGAAGTTGCAGAGAAGAGAAAAATAAGGGTTTTGAGGAGAAGAGGAATACGTGGAAGTTACACCAAGCGGCCAAGAGGAGATTCAATCGGAGACCCTTAGTATTACCTTCAATCTAAACCAAGTAAGGGTGGGGTTCAATCTCTATAACCGGGTATATGATAAACCGTATATGGGGTTGGGTTGTATAAATTTGTGCCATGAATTGTTGTCGATTCGGTTATATTGTGATTATGTGAAGATTATCAGTCCTGCAATTTTAGTTGCCAGTGAATGTTCATAATGTGTTGATGAAGTTGTTCTGTAATTTATTTAAATCATATTTCTGTTATGATGTTGTTATGGCTATTATTGAGTTGTTGTCCTGAGATGAGAGTCGAAAGAACATATAGGCGTGGTGGAAAGACTATGTCATATCTTATATTATTAATAAGTTAATATAATTAGTAAAATAATTTAGTATCAAATTGGATTAAAGAAGTTGCAAGAATAAATTATAATGCTTTAGTCAATCGAATATCAAGATGTATATGTAAGAGTAGCAGAAATAATAGTGTATGGACTAATTTAGCTAAGCATTGTTAGGAAGTATTAGTAGATGTAGAAATTGTAAATTATCATACAAAAAGTATAACGGAGAATTTCAGTAATAGGAAGAATAAGTTGAAATTGGTTATGGTTTATAACTAATATTTGTCACTGGCAGGAAGTTGTAGTAATAGAAGTTGTAGATAGCAAACAAGTAGTTTTGGCGGAGACCAATAATAGCATTAAGGTAAATAACATAGGTAGCGTAATTTAGTAGAATAAATTGATTAGTAGCAGTATAAATAAATAGTAGTAATTACAGTATATAAAACAATACCGATTAGCCGAATTTATAGATTTAGGTGGTAAAAGTAGTTAACCGGAATTAGTTGAAATTGTCGGAGTGAGTAGTATATACATATGGGTATTTTTAGTTAGTTTGTTTTGTAAGAATTATATAGAATAAAGTTGATTTGCAGGTGAAGTCGAATTAAGTTAAATGGTTCCGGTTTATGGAATTGCATTGTATACCTTGCTGAAAAATATGAAATTAGAGGTGATGATGAAATTTGTTGAATTGTCTCTATTTATGGGTAATATTATGTTATAGGCCTATGGCCAATGTTGAGATGTTGTGTTGTTGTAATTGTCTTTGTGAATTCTTGTTGATAATGTGAAGTTACAGAGATTTTAGATGATGATGAATTACCTCTATTTACTGGTAATAATGGTGATGTGGGCTTATGCCTTATGATGAATGATGATTGTTGTTAGTATGTGATGGTGCATTGATTGAGTCACATACATTTGCATACTCTGTGATGGCCTGTATTGGCGGATTTTGTGAAGGCCTGTATTGGAAAACTGCGAAGAAGGCTTATACCTTGTTAATGCCTCTATTTATTGGAAATTTTTAAGTTGGGAGTTCTTCTCCGATGACACCACATGCATGTGCATCGTGATTGAGTCGCATTTGATGTTGCATCTTGAGTTGCGGTGAAGATAGATTTGTTGTTCCTTTATGTTGTTGACTTGTTGTGACAAGTATTATCTAAAAGCTGTGAATTTAGTAGTTATATCGTGTTGATGTTTTGTTGTGATTAAAGTTGTTTGTAAGTTGTGAAGTGGTGATTTTATATGATCTGATTTAATATATTATTTATCATATGACTAATTATATAGTTTGATATCTCAACCATTATGTTTGAATGTTGCCCTCTGTTAGTAACGTGCAGGTAATCAAGAAGGATAATTATTACCTTGTTAGTTCGAGTCGGTGTTATCGCTCTGATACGTAGCACTCGGGGGATGAACGTTTGATGTTTGGTTGTTGATTATTATTTCAACTGCTGAACTTTTAAGTTGATTACGTGAAATAATTGTTGTCTTGAGGTTGTTTTAGTTGAATAAAAGAGTTAAGTAAGTTGAAGTTGAGTATGTATATTTTGTTGCTTATCAATAAAAAGTTATTTGATTTTGAAGAACAAATCAGATTATTATCGGTTCATCCGAGTTAAGTGTTATGTATCTATTTGTATGCGATTAAATGAAGATTTATTTTTAGTTAAAAATGTAGCATCCTATTTATGTTGAACTCTGATTTTCTTATTATCCGCCGGGTAGAAATGGGGTGTTACATTAGTGGTATCAGAGCAGGTCGGTATGTCCAACCAAGTTGTCTAATGTTGTTTGTTCCTTAGTGGGTGACAAGTGTGTGAAACACTGTCGGTACTTGTTTACCTTAATTGCAGGAAGTTGGTTGAAGATAAGTGGGGGAGAAGCTTAGCTTCTCGGAAATGTTCAATTGAAAGGTGTTGGTTCGGTGTGCTGCCGACAACGACAATACAAGAATTGTTGGAGTCTTGTTGTTCCTGAATTTGAAGGTGACTTGGATTCAAGGTCTTGTTGTTAGTCGAGTTAGAGTGCCTTGAGAGAAATTGATCAGACATTGTTGGTGCTTACTTCTCGAAGAATGAAGAGCGATGTAATATTTGTTGATTTATGAAGCAAGTGTAAGATTTCGATGTTTGAACAATGATGGAGTAATAAAGTTGTTGTAACTTTTGTGTTAGGATCACATGAGTGATTGTCGGAAGTAGTTGACGTTGATAAGTAGTTGTGAATCGCGAGTCTGAGTCGAAACTTGAAGAAGTGAGTAGCGTTGCGAAAAGAATTGTTTCCCTGGTGTTTTGGAACCTGAATTTTGTAGAAGGAATGCATCTCTCGAGTTATAAGAAGTTTGGGAGCACGAGATATGTTAAGACTTGTTTGGGATATGTCTAAGTTGAAGACAAATGAGTTTCGGAGTGGAATTTTCGTAAGCGAATCACAGAAAACTGCAGAATTGTTGTGGGACTTTGAGAATTCATAACTAGAGTTTCGGGCATTTGATTTAGGTTCCGTTTGAAGAGTTGGAAAGCTAACGAAATGAGCTTCATTTTAACAATGGTTCCAGTAGTTGTAATAGATTAATTTATCACGTGATGATATTGGAAGTAAGTGCAGTTTATTGTTAAGCTTGTCTTTGGGACTAGACTTGTTCTTCAGTGTTGTACGGGACGTCGGCGTCCGAGTTGGGTGAATTAAAGGAGCAATTGGAATATTTATTTAAAGTAATTTGTGAAATCAGATGTATCATTTGGAAATCTTTGGTGTTATTAATTAGAACGAAAGACGATAGTGCGAAGTTGTATGGAATTTACGGTGTCGAAAAGGAGGAAGATTTATGCTAAGTTGTCAGGATGTATGTTATAGTTTTAGGAGAAGAGTTCTATTGAGTAATTTTATTTCCAAGTGAAAGTGTATGTAGATCCATTCAAGGTGGACACAGTTCTAATTTGGAGGACGACGAAGTCTGTTATAGAGGTTAGTAGCTTGTTGAGCTTAGATGATTACTATCGTAGTTGTTTGAGGTGTAGATATATATGAAATGTTGTTAGATAAGATGATAATGTTAAAAGTGTGATTGGAATGAGTTTGAGAGGTGGAGATACATGTATTTTTGATGTTGTGAAATTCGGAAGAGGATTAATAGTTTAAGAATGTTGTTAGAATCCTTTATGTAGATAAAGACTCAGACTAGAGTGGAAGGATTTGTAATGTATTGATATGCCAACAGATCTCGAGTTAGAAAATGATTGATCATCGTGGGATGGTGGATGAATGAGGATTAGACATATTGTGTTTTAGAAAACTTGAATACGATTTTTAAAGAAATGCTATTATAGTTTGGTACGACGATTTATATTCCCTTATGGTTGTCGAATACTAATTGACATATTGAGGAACTGATCACCCCCAATCCATTGTTAATAGTATACGAGATTATGTTGGATGTTATACATTTGTCTTGCTATCTTAATGGTGTGAAAAGTATGGATGTTATATCGCGAGAATAATTGCTCACCAGTTTGTGTGAAATTAGTAGAGGAGTCGTTAAGTGAGAGTTGAGACGTAATGAACAATTCAGAGTAGTGGGTTTGTATGCGAGCTAACGTCGCAAAGTGAATGATTGAGAATATCAAGTGAACAACGATTTTATGACAGATGTTAAAGAAAGTTTGGGATTAGATTGAAACTTGTAAACCATATAATCGACGGAAAATTTAATGAGGATGATGACTTAAGATGGATGATCAAAGTTGCGCAGCTGAAGCGTGATGTGGCGTAATTGCTATGCGTGTACGATTCGTTAGAAGTGAATGATTAAAACATCATAAGCCTATGGGAATGGTGTGTCTTAATTTACATGCTTGATTTGGTGGATGGTTGATATAGAGATGTTGTGCCAGGGCACTATGTTTGCTAGTAAATATTTGCAGATTTTATAAGATTGTTGTGGATTGTTGGTTGGTGGTGAGCTATGGGTATGCTTGCTGAGTTATATAGTTAAGTTGATGTTGTAATGATTTTTTTATCATTATTGATATGTTCTTGTTGGTTACCGTAAGTGATGAATAATATCCTATAATATGACGAAGTTAATTTTGTTGACTATGTTGATGTCACTATAATGGTGAATAAAGTTGTTGATATTTTGTTGATAGTTGACATACATATACGTATGAGAATAAAGTTGTATACGCGCTTTTGTGTTGGGAAAATTGTTAAGAGGTGACGTGGTATATCCAAGTATAAGTGAGTTATGATTGTTACATTTCTACTGTGGGAGTTGTTATGTCAGAGTGTTGCCGAAAAGGTTGGTAAATTATTGACGGGTATATCGTAAGGGTGTTGAGTGATTAGCATGCGTGTAGTAGATTTATATCATGATTGAGTTGTTACTATGTCAAAAAGTAGTGGCCGAAGTGTTGGTAAACACGGAGTTTGAGGATTAGAGAGTTGGATATGAGGTTCGCGTTAAGGATGGAAGTATCGAGTAGATTTTTGAGGACGAAAATATCCTAAGTGGGGGAGAGTTGTAACGCCCCGATAATTTAATTAATTATTTAATTAAAATTATTAGTTGGATTTGAGCAATATTGTGAATTATTGTTAAGTTTCTCCGTGACATTATTTGATTAAATGGTGGTTTAATAATATTAAATATATCAGAGCATTATAAGATTAATTGTTGGGCTTATTTAAGTGATGTCATGTAGTAAATATGGGAGTATGGACATTGGCCCAATAAGAATTACTAGAGTTACAAGGTTAAGTGGATAAGAAAGGAATTAGGTTAATTGAGAAAAAGTGAGAGAATAGATGGGAGAAACTCATTCCGTTTTTATTGTAGCAGTCTCACTAAATCGGCAATCCCCGGTTCGTTAACCGTTGAATCATGCTCAAATTGTGAGGGTAGGTACACAACACCTACATATAACCTTTGACCGTTGGGATCTTTCAAATAAGGTCTGAGTTGGGAGATATCATCATCACATTGTAGCTGTATATTTGGGAAAATTTTCAGCTTTAATTCTGATCTAGAGAGAAAAAAATCTTGGAAGGTTTTGGTACAAGAGAAGTTGCAGAGAAGAGAAAAATAAGGGTTTTGAGGAGAAGAAGAGGGATACGTGGAAGTTACACAAAGCGGCCAAGTGCAGATTCAATCGGAGACCCTTAGAGTTGCCTTAAATCCAAATCAGGTAAGGGTGGGGTTCAATCTCTATAACCGGGTATATGATAAACCGTATATGGGGTTGGGTTGTATAAATTTGTGCCATGAATTGTTGTCGATTCGGTTCTATTGTGATTCTGTGAAGATTATCAGTCCTGCAATTTTAGTTGTTAGTGAATGTTCATAATATGTTGATGAAGTTGTTTTGCAATTTATTTAAATCGTATTTCTGTTATGATGTTGTTATGGCTATTATTGAGTTGTTGTCCTGAGATGAGACTCGAAAGAACATATAGGCGTGGTGGAAAGACTATGTCATATCTTATATTATTAATAAGTTAATATCATTAGTAAAATAATTTAGTATCAGATTGGATTAAATAAGTTGCAGGAATAAATTGTAATGCTTTAGTCAAATGAATAGCAGAGCATTGTTAGGAAGTGTCAGTAGATGTAGAAATTGCAAATTATCATACAAAAAGTATAACGGAGAATTTCAGTAATAGGAGGAATAAGTTGAAATTGGTTTTGGTTTATAACTAATATTTGTCACTGGTAGGAAGTTGTAGTAATAGAAGTTGTAGATAGAAAACAAGTAGTTTTGGCGGAGACCAATAATAGCAGTGAGCTAAATAACACAGATAGCGTAATTTAGTAGAATAAATTGATTAGTAGCAGTATAAATAAATATTAGTAATAATAGTATATAAAACAATACCGATTAGCCAAACTTGTAGATTTAGGCGGTAAAAGTAGTTAACCGGAATTAGTTGAAATTATCGGAGTGAGTCATATATACATATGAGTATTTTTAGTTGGTTTGTTTTTTTAGAGTTATGTAGAATAAAGTTGATTTGCAGGTGAAGTCGAATTAAGTTGAATGGTTCTGGTTTATGGAATTGCGTTGTATACCTTGCTGAAAAATATGAAATTACAGGTGATGATGAATTTGGTTGAATTGCCTCTATTTATGGGCAATATTATGTTGTAGGCATATGGCCAATGTTGAGATGTTGTGTTGTTGTAATTGTCTCTGTGAATTCTTGTTGATAATGTGAAGTTGCAGAGATTTTAGATGATGATGAATTACCTCTATTTACTGGTAATAATGGTGACGTGGGCTTATGCCTTGCCATGAATGATGATTGTTATTAGTATGTGATGGTGCATTCATTGAGTCACATACATTTGCATACTCTGTGATAGCCTGTACTGGCGGATTTTGTGAAGGCCTGTATTGGCAAACTGCGAAGAAGGCTTATGCCTTGTTGATGCCTCTATTAATTGGCAATTTTTAAGTTGGGAGTTCTGCTCCGATGGTAACACATGTATGTGCATTGTGATTGAGTGACATTTGATGTTGCATATTGAGTTGTGGTGAAGATAGATTCATTGTTGCTTTATGTTGTTGACTTATTGTGACAAGTATTATCTAAAAGCTGTGAATTTAGTAGTTATGTCGTGTTGATGTTTTATTGTGATTAAAGTTGTTTGTAAGTTGTGAAGTGGTGATTTTATATGATATGATTTAATATATTATTTATCATATGACTAATTATATAGTTTGATATCTCACCCCTTATGTTTGAATGTTGCCCTCTGTTGGTAACGTGCAGGTGATTAAGAAGGATAGTTATTACCTCGTTAGTTCGAGTCGGTGTTGTCGCTATGATACGAAGCACTCGGGGGGAAGAATGCTTGATGTTTAGTTGTTGATTAATATTTCAGTTGCTGAATTTTTAAGTTGATTACATGAAATAATTATTGTCTTGAGGTTGTTTTAGTTGAATAAAAGATGTTAAGTTAATTGAAGTTGAGTATGTATATTTCGTTGCTTATTGTGATACGGTGGGAGAATTGACTTGAGGGTTTTGCGTTTGATCGTAAATGTTGCGGTTAGCAAGACTCGCCACCGACTTTTCTTTTATCCAAAAGGAAAGGTGAAAAAGCACAAGAAAGACCTTTGAGATTTTTTCTTGAGTTTGAGGGGTAGATTATGAAAAGGGAAGGTATTAGCACCATTTTCATCCATGGTTTTCCATGGGCTCTTATTTACTTGCTAGATCACTTGCTTTTGTTTGAAATTATGCTTTGTGTTGTTTTTGAAAGTATTTTGTAAAGAGGCCATTGTTTAGGCAATCTTTGTAATGATTCTTGTTCGTAAGAATGTATGCAAAGATGTTGATCTTTTGAAAAGGTTTTCAAGTTTGTAAGATGTTTGAAAGTGTAGGTGTTTGTTTTGAAAATAGCAAGGATGTTTTATTTGAAATTGAGCAAATAATTAGGAGCATTATGCCTACTCAAAAGTCTTTCTTGTTCATTTTCTTTTCCTTTGACATTGTTATCTTACCATTGATTTGGAAAGTAACCCTATCTTTGGATGTTAACGGGACGGGCGTGGGTCATCGTATAACCATGATTAGTAATGTTGCAAGGTATCTTAGCATTCTCTTTTAGGGACTAAGATCATTTGAAAGGAAACTTAGATAGCGTCATCGAGGGACCATGATCTTGTATTTTGTTTGTTTTTGCTAAGATACCTCACATGCGTAATATGGCCATTTTTCATAAGGAAACAAGTGGAGTTAACCCTAGTGGTGTTCGTGTGAAATTGTATTGTTTTCATGCTTGATTTTGCCTTAGAATAGGGTTTTCTAAGTATTGATTTTAGTCTTTCCATACAAACCCTAATTATTAGCATATTGTATATAAAGCGATAAATTGCAGAATTTAAAGTTACTACGCTATTACGATATTTGTGGGAGGGGGTGTACAAATTCATGAATGGGGATTGCAAGAATTTAAACCTAATTAGTCCATTACAACCATATTGAATTGGTATAGATGTACAAGAATTTAAATGAATATAATGTACAAAATGAAATAAATATGCAAGAAAATGTGATTGTTAAGAAAATAGATTTTTTGGATTTTTTATGAGAAAAGGGGTTTTGATTTTAACCTAATTAACTAGAAAATAATTAATTAAAATAATAAAAGTAAACCTAATTTACTAAGAAAAGACATTAATAAAAACCCTAATTCATTAATTGATTAAAAGAAAATAAGTTTAAGAAAAGTATTTTTTTTGGTATTTTTGTCTTGAAAATATTTATAGCATTATAAAATATTTTTGGCCTTTTTTATATTAAAATAAAAATATTTTAATTGGTGTAAAATTAAATTTACAAGACTAGTTAGTAAAATAAATAAAGTGTGGTTAAATAAAATATTTTTTGTGAGAAAAAATAAATAAACCAAGTTAAAATATAAATATACTATTTTTATATTTTTTGTGATTTTTTAATATTAGCAAATAATTAAGAAAAAAAATAAAAATAAAAGAAGAAAAAAATAAAAAAGGGCCAGGGGTGCTGATAGCCTGCAAGGGTTGAGAAGTAGCAAAAACAATAGGCCCAAAGATTGGAGCCCAGCGCCTGCAAAAAGGGGTCAGAAAGTGCAAAAAAAAATGTAAAAACTCAAAAGGGTACCACTAGGGCTCGAACCTAGGTCCCAAAGGATACAGGCGCGCGCTTCTACCACTGGGGTGGCTATACATCCGTTAACATAAGCAAATCAATAAATATATGATACAAAACGCGCCTTGATTACTTCATCTTCAACCTCCAGCCAGACCAACTGTAACTTGTTCATTTCTCATCAAAAATGAAAACTGTAAACATGAAATTTGTAGCAAATTTCATCACGGTTTCAAAAACGTAAAGCATTAAAACTATAGATCAAAGATAAGCATGAATTTTATTGTCCCTAATCTGAACCCTAAAAATCTCATAAACTTCAATCTTAAAATTCTCTAAGCTCAAGATAAATTAATGGAAACTATGAACATGGTTAGCTTTAGGGCAATGATATCTACATGTTTTCTTCACAAATAAATCATTAATGATGCTTGTATGAAGAGTTCAAAGTTAAGAAAACTTACCTCAAAACTAGAAATCGTGTTTTGAGTTTGAGCTTGTTTCAAGTGATGGTGATGATCATGTTAGCTTCCTTGAGGTCCCAGGAAGCTAATGCAATGATTAGCTTGAGCAATGAATGGTTGAAATGGCCTGGAGATGTCAATATGCAGAGCTCTGTTTTTGAAAATGGAGGATGGTGTTAATGGTTTTACAGTTCTATAACAGGGTGTGGGATCAATTCTATATGATGTTTAGAAGCTTTAGAAACCAAAAGGCCAAGAAACGCGCGAGTAGATTATGAGTTTCAAATTTTTGGTCAGTTTGTATGAAAATGGAGGTATGAAATGTGTTTCTGAGTTCTAGGTGTTTTCAGGGCATGAGCATTCGTGTGTTTGTGGTCAATCGTTTGTGTATGTATAAATAAAAGTGTTTGAGAACATTGGACAATAAGAAGTACAAGTTTTTAGCTTTTGGCTAGGTTACTTGATTTTGAAGAAAAGTGGGAAAAAAGTTTCAAGAGGAGGTACAAGCATGGGCTAGGTGATTATAAGTGTCTAAACCATTCCTCATGAGTTATAGGACTTGTTTGATCAGAAGAGAACAAGTGCAAGGCTCAAGAACAAGTTTTGTATAAAAAGTCATTTTATCAAAATGGCAATGTAATCTTTCTTCCAAAAATGGATATAAAGCATGTCCATGCATTGAATGCTTGAAGTGAGACCTCTAACAATTGTGTAAACCATTAATTATGGAGTGCCTAACAAGGTTGAGGCCTGCAAAGTAGTGTTTATGCAGCATAGTTTGAATTTTGAATTTGGTTCATCACAAAAATGACTTGTAATTCAAGTGATAAAACCCTAACTTCATCTCTTCGATTCTCCCTACTCAAGAATGATCTTAAGGAGTTCTTGGACATTTTGGAAAGCTTGTAATGTTATCTAAAACCCTTATTTGAATTGATTTTGAATATTCCCCTTGGAACTATATGAAAAAGTTCCATGAAGATGGGTCAAAATCCTGACCAAATTAGGGCAAAATTTCACTAAGTGTTTTGTTTCATGACCACATGTTCAGAAATTTATAACTTGAGGTCCAAGCACTTTTGGAAGAAGTTGTGTAAAGAAAATTTTTATATTTCATGGAGATCTACAACTTTCATGTTGGAAGTTTCTCTTGAATAATCTTGCATCATGGTGAAAAATTTGTTCAAAGTTGTGAAAAAATATGAAATTTCCAACACTTAGAAAAATTTCTAAGTTTAGAAATTTTTGACTTTTCAAAATGAAATCTTGAATTTTTGATTTCTTGATGAATAATTTTCATATTTTGACATGTTTTGATGAATTGTGATCTTTGGAACTTGAATTTGACCAAAAAGTCAAAGTTTGACTTTTCAGTATATAGTCGACTTTTGATCAATTGACTGAAAAATCCATCGGTCAATCCAATGGACTTGCAATGTTTTGAACCATGTCATTAGGTCAAAATGATGTAATTAGACTCTTGAGATCATGCCTTAACCCAATTTATCATTTGCTAGGCCAAAAATCAGAAATTGTCCTTTCCTAGTCAAAACCCTAATTTTGACCATTTTGCCCTTTTGTAGATTTGATCAAATTTCTTGAGGAATTATGGTCCAAACTTGATCAAATAATACATATGAGTTTAAAATGTTGATGTGGATCAAAAATTATGAAATTTGACTGTAAATTGGCATAGTTGACTTTTTTCCCCAATACAATTGATTTTTAGGTCAACTGCTCAATTGACTGAGCAAAAGTGTTATCCAAAGCTTGAAACTTGACATGAGTGATATTGGGGGTCCATAATGATCCATGAAAACCATATGGGGAATTGGAAGTTCAAAAATCCTTGTGCAAACTCAAACCCTAATTCTGGTCATCAGTGCTTAAGGAGGTGTCTTGAGCTGATCAAACCCTAGTGCAGTCTTGAGTTAAGGAGATCTTGTGAGCAAATTCTTGATAAGTGAGAGGGAAAATTTGGGGTACAACACTTATAAATAAAAAGTTTTTTGATTTTGAAGAATAAATCAGATTGTTATCGGTCCATCCGAGTTAAGTGTTATGTATCTGTTTGTATGCGATTAAATGAAGAATGATTTTTAGTTGAAAATGTAGCATCCTATTTATGTTGAACTCTGATTTTCTTATTAACCACCGGGTAGAAATGGGGTGTTACAGAAAAAATAAAAGAAAACAAAGTGAGATGAGTTAAAATGAAAGGAAATTCGACAGAGAAATCATACATAGAAAATTTCTAAAAAGAATCCTTCTGTATAATTTTTTGTTGCAAACTATTATCCAAAGTTTTCAACCTGACCAAACTTCTACTAAACCCCTCGATCTCATATGAGAATTTCTACAGTCAACACCATAAAAATAGCTCCTCAACATCCCTCAATCCTACTGAGGAATCAACCACCTACATTTCAAAACTTAAACCCATGAGTTCAGAAGTTCAACACTCAAACAGAATCACCAGCAACCTTGCTCAACTATACCAAAACCATACCACAGTTTCTGTTAAGCCTTCATACCCCATTTCTCTGTAAACCTCAGTGCAACTTGGCTCTGTAATCTCGATCCCACAATATTCGTCTCTAATCTACATTCCTCTGCATATTACATCATTGTCTTCATCAAACCATTCGCTGCATCAAACCCCACAAGCCATTTGCCTCATGTAATCATAACAATCCATCATTTAAAAGCTCAAATCATTCATAAATTACAACCATCTTCCAGTCTAAATCATAATTGAATTCATGTTCGACACCACACTCTTAAACCTTATAAAAAAAAAACATCACAGTGACAGAAAGAAAACTCACAGAGAGAACTCACCGAAAATGTTGGAAGATTTCTCTAAAATTTCTCTTCACATCTTCATTAATCTTCCTTATTGACAACAACATCAGATTAACAATTTTATCTTCGTAGTTCTCTACAAACCGGCAACGTTAATCTTCTCCACCACACCATTTAATCTATGTCAAGCATCGCTCAGTATCTGCACCAATATCAATTTGCAATACACAAAACCAATTTGGACGCCAACACAGAGCTTGATGAATGGCTATAGCAGAAGAGAGAATTGGATATACGAGAGAGTTCGAGTATGGATCATGAAACTTGGAGAACTCAAACCAAGAGGCACTGACTAAAGAGGGGAAAGGTTTTTGTGCAGAGATTGAGAGAAATTGGGTGAAACAAAGAAAGGGAGATTTTTTTTAGAAGAGAGTAAGCGGAGAAGGATTTATGTTGTTGTTAAACCGTAAATCTGTGAAAGTAGCGTGAAAACAAAAATGAACAATTGAGCGGATGTGGGTCTCTAGGGTTTGTTCTATGTTTCAATTTCGTTGGACCTCACATGAATAAGCCATTCCGCCCCATCTCCAAGCCCAACTCGTTTTCTTTTTTTTTTTACATCCATTTTTCTTATTTGTTTTAATTTAGTAAATATAATAACTTAAGCCCAATCCCTTTTTATTTCTGGTTCAAACTGTTTTTTATCAAGGGGATGCTGTTTCTCTTAAGCCCACTCTGAAAATTCAATGTACACCCCCATACTCTGCTTACACTCTTCTTTTTTTTCTAACTTGTTTAGTTTAAATTTTCTTAACTCTATTGTTTTACTAATTAGTTTATTTTTATTCTTAGATTTATATTTTCTTAATTAGTTTAGTTTTAAGATTAACTTAGAAACCTTGTGAATTTAGTTTAATATTTGTTTTAATTGTGTTAGTCATTTTAGTTAGTTTTGCTTAGTCATATTTCTTTACTTGGTTAAAAATCATACAAAAATACTTAACTTTGCATTTATGTTATTTCCGTTACGTTGATATTTTCTTCGCTATCTCTTAACATGTTCCCCTAGGAATCCCATGAAACGATTAAATTCATGTTTGGTCATTTTTTGTGTTGATATTAGACCTTAGGATGAAACCCTTGTACATAACAAATAATTAGGATATTTCTTAGTCTCTCTTTTGACCTTTTTCTTTTGTAATTAAAACTTAATATTCATAGATAAAAAATACAAAAATACCTTTAATCATTACTTGAATTTATTTTAAAAACTCACAAAACACTCAACAAATCAAGACTTCCCCAAAAGGGCATATTATCTCCGTTGTACCGCGATACCAACCGTGCCTATTGCTAGAATGTGTGCATTAACGTCGCCCACTAAAAAACACAAACAAACCAAACATTTTCTAGAGGAACTAAGGTGTTCTAATTCCTTCACTGGATACGTAGGCAAAGGGTCATGAAACTCTCACGAACACAATAAGAAAAAACTATTCATTTCCCCTTAAGCAAGTATAGTTGTAGATAAATACACCCTTAAAGACAAACAAACAAAATGGATCCCGTTGAGTACAACGGATGTGAGGGGTGCTAATACCTTCCCCTCGCATAATCGACTCCCTTACCCCTTCTCTTGGTCGCAAGACCATCTTATCCATTCCCTTGTGGTTTTATCGATA
Source organism: Vicia faba (assembly GCA_948472305.1). Lineage (NCBI taxonomy): Eukaryota > Viridiplantae > Streptophyta > Magnoliopsida > Fabales > Fabaceae > Vicia > Vicia faba. The sequence continues at coordinate 819,513,412 of OX451740.1, forward strand.
TTTTCCCTTCCTTTGGGATAAATAAATTTCGGTGGCGGCTCTGTGTTTTCTGCCGGTAGCTTCAGCTAGCGACTCTGCTGGGGACCTTTTGCGAGTCTCTCCTAGTTTTGTTTATTTGTCTTTTTGGGTGTTTATTTATTTGCTTTATTTTTCTTTACTGTTTTATTATTGCTTTATTCTTTTGTATATATTGCATATATTGTTGCTACTCACATATTCTGGATACATTGTGATGTTGGGTTGGGTGATTACATTTGATAAGTACTATACCCAGACTTGGGTTACACTTAGGATTAGGACGGGCGGTATAGTCATGTTAACTTTGAGGGAGTAATCCCGAAAAAGGAGGCATGAAAATCCCCCACTCAGTGGAGGTCCCCTTGGAAGTAGTGATGTTTACCGAGTAATTGGGAAGACATAGTTGCTTTCAACCTGGGAACTCGAGAAGCTGAGGGCCATAGAACCATTAACCCATCCTGGCCTTTTTTAGGTGTAGTGCAGATGCTATAACTAAGTAATCTAGAAGTAGTTGTCACGCGATGCTGCACTCGGACGAGTTTTTCCTGTGAATATTACCGATTACCAAGTAATTGGGACATCGGTAATATCCAAAGGAAGAGCATAGACTCTGAGATCTCTTTAGAACCTTATTTGGCAGGTGATAAATCCCTAGTACATACCTTATGGGTGGTTACTTTGACTCTGTTCCTATGACGTCGAACGTTTGATCCTGTTACTTTTAGCCTGTGCAACAGACTACGCAGTGGTTATCCAGAATATGTGGAGCTGAGACATCATGCCATAGCATACCATGACATCATATCATCATGTATATATATCTCATATCTAAGTAAGTCCAAAGACAAGTCTCGTTGGTATAGCTTTTCAAAAAGGAAAACAAATTTTTAAAGATAGACGAGTCTTTGGGCTTCCTCAAAAATGAAGATAAAACATTCATTCATACTATCATGCATTCATTTTTCACAACAAAAAACTCATTGGGGTCCCTTTTTCGACAGACTTCAGTAAATAGCAAAGACGGCCTCTCCACATCCCTACCGTGCAAGAAGCTATCAGCAAAGACTTATGGATCTTTTTGAAGAGAATCAAAATGCACTTCGCCGAGATATGGACACCCTGGGCACTAGCATGGATCAGCTTATGGAAACCCTTCATGCTGTGATCAAGGGTCAAGAAGAGCTACATCAAAGTGTTGCCAAGCTTACTACAGCCGCTCCCTCCACTTCTGCTAATGGGAGGAATGATAATGCAAATCTCGAGACCCCTACTGGAGCTCCTAGGAATGATGTTGATGATCATCACGACGTCATTGACCTTGATGAACCCCAAGTGAATCTTTCCATTGGAGTTGTCGAAACTGCGAAAATGTACCATGCTCTCGAAGAGCGTCTCAAAGCCATGGATGGTATCAAGGCTTCTAGATTTAATATTGCTGCTATGTGTCTCATGCCTGGGGTAGTTATTCCTCCCAAGTTCAAGGTTCCTGATTTTGACAAATACAAAGGCACTTCATGCCCTTAGACTCATCTCCGTTCCTACTGTCGCATGATGGCTGCCTATGCTGAAAATGAAACATTACTCATGAACTTCTTCCAAGATAGCTTGACCAGAGCACCGTTGGACTGGTATATGCAACTAGCAAGAACTCATGTTAGTACTTAGGGAGAACTTGCTGACGCTTTTTTGAAACATTACCATTACAATACTGCCATGGCTCCTAGCCGTAATCAGCTCCAAGGGATGATACAAAAATCTGAAGAGTCATTCAAAGAGTACGCTCAGAGGTGGCGTGAACTGGCTTCAAGGGTCCAACCTCCTCTCTTGTATCAGGAATTTATTGATCTGTTTATGGGTACTCTACGAGGCCCTTATCTCCATCATATGCTCAGTAGTACCTCTACTTCTTTCTATGATATAGTCATTATTGGTGAATATGTTGAGACTTGCATTAAGGCTGGAACGATCCAAGGTGTCCCTAACAATACCAACAACAATACTGGCATTGGTAGGAAGCTGTTTTCTGGTTTCGTCAAGAAGAAAGAAGGTGAGACAAGTGTTGTCACCATTAACCAAGGGAAAGCTCATGCATATCCTCAAGTTCAATTTCCTTACTTCCAAACACATGCTATTGTTCCTAATCATTTTGTTCCTCAAGTGTATGTTGCTACAAACCAGCACCCTGGATGGCCCAACAGCGGCCTTTCACTCCACAACCACAATATCTTCCACAACAATAATTTGCACCTCCTCCAAGTTATCAACAACAGAATCAACAACCTCAAGGTCTGAGAGCTCCTCAAATACAAAGAGCTCCAGGAAGAAGATTTGATCTCATTCATATGTCCTATGCTTAGCTTCTCCCTCAGTTACTTGCTAATCAGTTGGTTCAACTACGTGAACTTGGTCCACCACCTAATCCTCTCCCTAGGGGGTATGACATTAATACTCATTGTGAATTTCATTCTGGTTCCCCATGCCATACGATTGAGAATTGTAGAGCATTCAAATGTAAAGTTCAAGACCTCATCGATGCAAAGGCCATCAATTTCAACCCTGTTGGTCCCAATATTCAGAATAATCCCATGCCTCCTCACCCAGGGGAAACGGTCAATGCTATTGAAGAAGGTAGTGAACAGATTCTGGTAACCAAGGTCGATGAGATCAAGATATCATTAAGAATTGTTAAGGAACATTTGTTGGAGCATGAGGTGCGGCAAGAACTCCATGATTTCTACTTAGCATGTTCCTCTAAACCTGAAGAGTGTACTGGTTTAAAGACGGCTATCCAACAACTAATGGATGAAGGTGTCCTATAGATAGAGAAGATATTCTAAGAAGAAGATATTGATGTCTTGGAAATTCCCTATTATCCGAGAAGCTTTTCAGCAACACCAAGTATTCCGTTGACAATTCAGGCTCTTACTACCCCAGTAATGATTCAAGCTCCCGCTACCCCCGCAATGATTCAAGCTATTATTCCTCCTACAAGTAACAACTCGAAGGAAGTTCCGTGGGAGTATAATATGGTCTATATTCATGGGAAGTGGTACGAGTGTCCTCCAGTGGTTGACAAGAATATTACTAACACTGCGGGAACCGGTAACATGACTCGTAGTGGCCGGATCTTTTCTCCCCCACCACCGCCTCCCTAAGAAACTAACAGTGATGCTCTAGCCAAGGCTAGGGGCAAGTTAGTGATTGATAATCATCCCGAACCTTTTGTAGGACAAGAAGCGGAGCAGCTTTTGGGGATTCTTAAGTGAAGTGATTACAAAGTGGTGGATCAACTTAACCAGACGTCGTCCAAGATTTCTATCTTGTCTCTCATTTTGTGTTCGGATACCCACCACAATGCTCCACTGAAGATTTTATGTTCGGCTCATGTTAACCAAGACATCTCTATGGCCCATTTTGAAGGAATCGTCACCAATATTATTATGGGAAATTTTTTGGGTTTCTGCGATGATGAACTCCCAATTGAAGGCAGAGCCCACAACAAAGCGCTGCATGTTTCTATGAAGTGTTTAGACACGGTTTTATCTCGAGTTCTGGTAGATACAGGTTCTTCGCTCAATGTGATACCTAAGGCTACTTTGTGTAAGCTGAATATGGATGGGGTAATGATGAGGCCTTCCACTCTAAATGTTCGAGTGTTTGATGGTTCAAGAAGATATGTGGATGGAGAAGTGGACTTTCCTGTTAAGATTAGTCCCCACACTTTCTATTTGTCATTCTATGTTATGGACATCCGCCCATCCTATACTTTCCTTTTGGGTCATCCATGGATCCACGTAGCAGGAGTTGTGACATATACTCTTCATCAATGCCTGAAGTTCATTGTAAATGACCAAGTTGTCGTCATTTGTGGAGAAGAAGATATAGTGATTAACAATCCGACTACCTACCGTAATATGGAAGTGGAAGGCGAGGTGCAGGAGTTTCCCTTTCAAGCTCTAGACATTGTTACTGTTGACAAGTTCCCTGTCATGGAATGTAAGAAGTCTGAAGCACCCATGGCCTCTTTGAAGGATGCCAAAGCCCTCATAGAAACTAGACCTTCCCATGACAGTTGGGGAAAATTGATTGAAGTGCCAGAGAAGAAAGATCAATATGGTCTTGGGTACCAACCATCGTCCTCCGTGCAAGCTGGTTGGGTTCCTCTCAAAGGAAAGTAGGTTCCCCCAATTTCTGAAGTGTTCGTCAGTGTTGGTGTAAGCAAAGAAGGAAAAGTGCTCTCCACAGACGATAAAGGTGACGATGAAGATGTTTCAAGATTTATCTATCAAGTTGCGCCGGACTAGGAGCTTAGCAATTGGACTTCCATGGACATCCCTGAAGTTGTTTTCCTTGATGTGTAATTTTCTATTTCCATTTAAGTCATATGTCCTACCCAAGGCATAATGACAGCTTGTAGAAGGGGCCCCTTATGTTTCAATCTCCGTTTAACATTGAATGAAAAATTGCACTTTCGCACACAATTTTGTTCCCTGTCTTTTTTTTTACTTTTACTTTTTCAAAATAAAAATGGAAATACTTTTCTTTTCATATTCTAAATATTTTCTTACACTTTCTAAAAACAAAACATAAAATCATCAATCATGCAGATCCGTCTCGAACTCCATTAGAAATGATAGTGCTATGGTTCCTTATATCCATGAGAATTCAGTTGATCATGCTAACGAAGATAGTGAGGAAGATTGTGAAGTCCCTGAAGAACTAGCCAGGCTCTTGAGATAGGAAGAGAAGGTCATCCAGCTATATTAGGAAGAAACAGAAGACGTCAATCTCGGTACTGAAGAGGTAAAGAGATAAGTCAAGATAGGTGTTGCGTTGCAAAGTGAAGAAAAGAAGGGGTTTATTGAGTTGCTTCAAAAGTATGCTGGCATTTTTGCCTGGTCGTATAAAGACATGCCCGATTTAGACACTGATATAGTGATGCACAGATTTCCACTCAAGCCAGAATGTCCTCCTATAAAGCAGAAGCTGAGAAGGACCAGACCCGACATGGCTTTGAAGATCAAAGAAGAAGTTCAGAAAAAGCTTGAGGCAGGCTTCATATCTGTGATAAATTATCTGCCTTGGATTGCTAACATTGTGCCTATACCTAAGAAGGATGGTAAGGTACGCATGTGTGCTGACTACCGAGACTTGAATAGAGCAAGCCCGAAGGATGACTTCCCGTTGCCTCATATTGATGTATTGGTTGATAATACTGCTCAGTCTTCAGTGTTCTCCTTCATGGATGGGTTCTCGGGCTACAATCAGATAAAGATGGCTTCGAAAGACATGGATAAAACAGCTTTCATAACTCCTTGGGGTACCTTTTGCTATAGAGTTATGCCTTTTGGTCTGAAAAATACTGGTGCGACATATCAGCGAGCTATGGTGACTCTCTTTCACAACATGATTCATAAAGAGATCGAGGTGTATGTGGATAGCATGATTATGAAATCACAAACTGAGGAAGAACATTTGGTCCATTTGCAGAAGTTGTTTGATCGTTTACGAAATTTCAGGTTAAGGCTTAATCCCAACAAGTGCACCTTTGGGGTTCAATCAGGCAAGTTACTTGGTTTTATCGTGAGTGAACAAGGAATTGAAGTAGATCCAGACAAAGTGAGAGCAATACAGGATATGCCAGTTCCGAAAAATGAAAAGGAAGTACGAGGTTTCATTGGAAGGTTGAATTACATAGCCAAGTTCATTTCTCACCTTATTGCTACCTGTGAACCCATCTTTAAATTGTTACGCAAGATTCAAGATGTCTGTTGGGATGAAAGTTATCAAGAAGCCTTCGAGAAGATTAAGAAGTATTTTCAAGAACCACCAGTACTCATACCACCAGTTCCAGGGAGACATCTCATTATGTATTTGACTGTGCTTGAAGGATCTATGGGTTGTGTGCTCGGAAAACATGATGATACTGGGCAAAAAGAACACGCCATCTATTACCTGAGCAAGAAGTTTACTGATTGTGAATCAAGGTATTCCTTACTTAAGAAGGCGTGTTGTGCTCTTACATGGGCAGCTCGACGTTTGAGGCAATATATGTTGACGCATTCTACACTTCTGATATCTAAGATGGATCCGATAAAGTACATCTTTGAGAAACCAACACTTATATGCAGATTGGCTCGGTGGAAAATGCTTTTGTCTGAGTATGACATCCAGTACGTCACACAAAAGGCTATCGAAGGTAGCATTCTTGCTGATCATCTCGCTCACCAGCCATTGGAAGAGTATCAGTCCATGAAGTTCAATTTTCCAGATGAGGATGTTATGAAACTTGATGATAAAGAAGGACCCGAACCAGGGGAGCGATGGACTCTCACGTTTTATGGAGCATCGAATTCTATGGGCCACGAAATTGGGGTTGTTCTGACCTCTCCACGCAACACTCACATACCTTTCACTTCCAGATTATGTTTTGATTGTACGAATAATATCTCCGAATACGAAGCTTGTGTGATGGGTCTTAAAGCAGCCATTAATTTGAAGATCAAGATTCTTGAAGTTTATGGGGACTCTGCCTTAGTGATACATCAAGTTCGAGGTGATTGGGATACACGACACCCTAATTTAGTCCCATATCGGGATTACATATTAGAGTTGTTGCCCACTTTCGATGAGGTTACCTTTGAGCATATTCCTAGAGAAGAAAATCAACTGGAAGATGCTCTGGCCACTTTAGGAGCAATGTTCAAAGTCAGTTATCTGAATCATTCACCCAATATAAGGATCTATCATTACAAGGAGCCAGCGCATATTTTCCCTGCTCATTGTCTCACAACTAAAGATGTATCAGGCGAAAATCCATGGTACTTCGACATCAAAAGATATCTTGAGAAGCAAGAGTACCCCGAGGGTGCTACAATTTGTGATAAGCGGACTCTTAGAAGGTTGGCATCTAAGTTTTTACTGTCAGGAGACGTTCTGTACAAGAGAAACTATGATTCGGTTCTGCTCAGATACGTGGATAGACACGAAGCAGAATCCATTATACGAGAAATACACGAGGGCTATTTTAGGACTCATGCCAGTGGATATTCCATGGCCAAGAAAATCCTACGAGCAGCTTATTTCTGGATGATGATGGAAAGTGACTGTTATGTATATGCAAAGATGTGCCACAAATGTCAGGTTTACATGGATAGGATACATGTTCCCCCCACTCCTTTGAATGTGATGACTTCACCATGGCCCTTTGTAATGTGGGGCATTGATATGATTGGACGCATCGAGCCAAGCTCTTCAAATGGACATAGGTTTATTCTTGTTGCTATTGATTACTTCACCAAGTGGGTGGAAGTGGCTTCATACAAGAATATGACCAAGCAAGTTGTCACTAGTTTCATCAAGAAAGAAATCATTTGTAGTTATGGAACTCCTAACAAGATCATCACTGATAACGAGTCGAATCTCAACAACAAAATGATGAAGGAAATGTGTGAAGAATTCAAGATCGAGCACCATAATTCATCACCTTATCGGCCGAAGATGAATGGGGCAGTCGAAGCTGCCAACAAGAACATAAAGAAGATCGTATAGAAAATGGTGAAAACAAACAAAGATTGGCATAAGATGTTGCCTTTCTCCCTGCCCGGCTATCTAACTTTGGTGTGTACTTCTACTGGGGAAACTCTGTTTTCACTAGTCAATGGTATGGAAGCGGTACTCCCAATCAAAGTGGAGATTCCTTCCTTGAGGGTTCCGATGGATACTAAACTTAATGAAGCTGAATGGATTCAAACGAGACTCGGCCAACTCAATCTCATCGAAGAAAAGCGCCTAGCAGCCATTTATCACAGTTAGTTATATCAACAGTGTCTCAAGAGAGCATTTGACAAGAAGATTCGACCTCGAGAGTTCCACACAGGTGATTTGGTCTTAAGGAAGATTCTCCAAATCCACACGGATCCAAGAGGCAAGTGGACTCCCAACTATGAAGGACCGTACATCATGAAGAAAGCTTTCTCAGGAGGTGCTCTAATTCTGACAAACATGGATGGGGAAGACGTTCCGCTTCCAATCAATTCAGACTCAGTCAAAAAATACTACACATAAAAGGACCCTCTAAGTCGAAAACCCGAAAGGGCGGGTTAGAAAAAAGTTAGGGCTAAAGAAGAAAAAAAGAATAACCCGCTAAGTTGAAAACGCGAAAGGGCGGCTTAGGTAAAAATGGGTGTCCCGGTGGATTGAAAACCCGAAAGGGTGATCCATGCAAAAATTATGGACAAAAAGCGAGAGACTGCAGTCCGAAGACTCTTCACGTACACCCTCCTAAAACGGGATGGATCAATTCAGCCATTATCCTTTGGAAGCACGGCGTTAGGACGATCCAGGATATGGGAACTATAGCAATATAAGTTTTAACAGAACTTCAAGATTTTCTTATTGCCATTTTACTCGTTGTATTTTGTCTTTTTCTTTGCAAATTCCTCATTTAGGAGTTGTTTCCATGTACGAATGCCTATTCACAGGCCAAACTCATTAATAAAAATTTTCCCTTCCACCAAAAAGTTTTTGTCCTTTTTACTTTATTTTCGTATGCGAATTGTGATTTAAATTCTTTGTTAAGCATTATATTGAAAATAATAAGTCAATAATAATCACAAGCTAAGATGTGAAACACTATATTACATGGATATGAAGGCATCCCAAGGGAAATCCATGGCGTTCAAGTGTTTGTTTTTTATGCAGGTAACAAGTTATAATGGTCACCTCGACCAAACTTCCATCTTCGTCGCCTCCTTACAGTCGATCGAGTGCCTGATTCTCCAACACTGAGAAACTTGGGGCATTTGATGAGATCCACGTCTCTATTTAGTCTTTCACAAGAAGTCCAGCATATGAAGCAATTCAGATCAAGCTACTTCTCCTCAGCAAGATTTAATCCCCAGTGAACTCGACAAGGCTAACTCTTTTCTCTCAGTTTTCAAAACACCAATACATATTGGTATCTAAAGACGACGAGTAACGAATCCCAATGAGCTTAGCGTTTGGAACTTTGCATATAATAATCATCACTTCATATTGCATTGCATCCTCAAATGCATAACATATCCATCGATCATCATGCCATATTTCAAATGCATATTAAGCATGAGCCAAATTTGGTACCTTGCCCGAAAGCCCCAAATCAACAAAACATCCCCACAAAAAATATCATCCTCATAAATCCCAGTCAACATCTGTTATTACACTACCGACTAAAATAAACCATGGTGTTAGTACATTGTACTCCCCAACTCTCAATACTCTTGTTATCTTTTCTTAGGGCCGTAGGTCGTTCATAGACTTTACCCTCTTCTCATCTTGTTTTTAAGGTCGTAGGTCATCCGTAGACTTTACCTTTATGTTATATTTTTAAGGTTGTAGATCGTCTGTAGATCTTACCATCGCACTATCATTCCTAGGGTCGTAGGTCGTCGGTAGACTTTACCCTCGTGTTATCTTCATCTTAGGGTCGTAGTTCGCCTGTAGGTCTTACCCTCACATTATCTTTTATAGGGTCGTAGGTCGCTCGTAGGTTTTACCCTCGCGTTATCTTTTTTTTAGGGTTGTAGGTCGCCCGTAGGTCTTACCCTCACATTATCTTTTTTAGGGTCGTAGGTCGCTCGTAGGTCTTACCCTCATGTTATCTTTTTAGGGTCGTAGGTTCCCCGTAGGTCTTACCCTCATGTTATCTTTATAGGGTCATAGGTCGCCCGTAGGTATTACCCCCGCGCTATATTTTATAGGGTCGTAGGTCGCTCATAGTTCTTACCCTCACGTTATCTTTTTAGGGTCGTAGGTCGCCCGTAGGTCTTACCCTCAAGTTATCTTTTTTAGGGTCGTAGGTCGCTCGTAGGTCTTGCCCTCACGTTGTCTTTTTCTAGGGTCGTAGGTCGCTCATAGGTCTTACCCTCACGTTGCCTTTTTCTAGGGTCGTAGGTCGCTCATAGGTCTTACCCTTGCGTTATCTTTTTTTAAGGTCGTAGGTCGCAAGTAGGTCTTACCCTCATGTTATCTCTTATAGGGCCGTAGGTCGCTCGTAGTTCTTACCCTCATGTTGTCTTTTTCTAGGGTTGTAGGTCGCTCGTAGGCCTCACCCTCGCGTTATCTTTTTTTAGGGTCATAGGTCGCCCGTAGGTCTTACCCTCGCGTTATCTTTTCTAGGGTCGTAGGTTGCTCGTAGGTCTCACCCTCACGTTATCTTTTCTAGGGTCATAGGTCAGTCGTAGGTGTTACTCTCGCATTATCTTTTCTAGGGTCGTAGGTTGCTCGCAGTTCTTACCCTCGTGTTATCTTTCTTGGGTCATAGATCATACGCCGATCTTTACCCATTGTCTTTACCTTTCTTTTTGGGTCGTGAATCCCGTATGATATATTCTCTATCATTGTCGAGTTCTACCCATCATCTTTAAGTTATCATTTTGTCAGTAATTCTACTTTCAGTCATCACGACATCGTCAACCATATCCTTTCGTTCACTTTACCGCCCACTCCCTCGAGAACCTTGTATTGGCACCATTACCCCAGTACGGGCTACCATTATTAAACCATGTTTATCCATCATGACCAGTCCACCAGAAGACCAACTTTTCTTTCCCCAGCAGACACTCATACCAATGAATAACACTCACGCCATCTCTCCAGGACAAATTTCGAGTCCTGGTATTTAATCATATTCCACCTTGAACTTTCAACTGCCAATCTCACCTTCAGGTTTAAGACGATTAAATAGGGACAACTGTCGTACCCCAAATTCACCCTACCTCTTTTTACTTTTGTCTGGCTTTGAACTCTGCATCCCATTTGCACCATTTTCAGTAAGTCATTTGCATGTCCCGCATCTCATGGAATCAGGCGCCTTGGTTTGAGGTATTAGGGTTGTGCCCTCTTTATGCCTAATTTTGTTTTTAAGCTCTCCTATCAGGTAAAAGGGAAATTCATCTGGTTCTCGATTAGTGGATCGAGGAGTGGATTTTTGAGGTATCATGGATTTCTTTCTTATCAAGTTACAAGGTTGTTTCTCGCAAAAATTCATCAGAGCCTGGATTAGGGTTTATTTCCTTATTTGTTTGTCAAGATGCTAGGGTTTTGGATACTTGGTTTTTGTGAAGATGTTTCTTTCGCCTGCCTCAAAGATAACTCAAAGTTCAGTACATTTGGTCAAGGATTTAATCTCCTCACATTTCAGGTTTTCTTCTTAAGGTATCTAAGTCACCGAGTCAAGGGTTTGAAGTTTAAAGTGACGAATGTGGAATCTGGGCACAAGAAATAAGGTTGGAGTTTCATGATAATCAAGGCATGTTTTAGTTTCTTCAGTTATAAATTACTTGCGATTTGGATATCAGAGTTAAGTTTCCCATTGAAAGTGCAAGTTTGATTTGTACATGATATGAAGATTAAGGTTTTCATTTAAATGACCATTGGTTTGGGTTCGAGTTAACCAAGTGGAATTAAATTCTTAAGCATTTATTTTGTTCAAGAATTTGATTGGAGTTTGGAAGACAAGGTATGTGGTTTGCTTGAAATACAAGTTATAAAGGCAAGATGTATCATTCAAATTATTCAAGTAGGGAATTTCCATGTTCAAACAAGATTCTAGATTTGTCTAATTTTTGTACAAATTCATCCTTCATAAAATTCAAAGAAATATCATTCATTAAATTTTGTGGGCCATTTACAAAGCATGTTACAAATGTGAAATCACAAGTTACAATTGTTGTTTAAAAAGCAAAAAAAAATTAAATGTTTGCTTCTTCAAGCCTCTTTACTTCATCTTCAAGCCACTCGTCCTCACTCCTCGCCATGGCCTCTTCGTATTTCAACCTCGCTTGCCATCCAATCCTCGTGCTCATGAAATAAGAAAAAGAAAGAGTTAGCAATGATCAACATGTGAGAAATTCCAAAAAAAAAATTGTTAAACAAGAAAGCTCATCATTAGGGTTTGCATTTGGAATCCGAAATTAAAATCCATCTCCTCCAATTTTGCAAATCTCAAAAAAGGCTTTTCGTTCACAAAAGGAAAAGAAATTAGTATTAATTTTTCACTTCCAAAAACAAAGTCAGAATTGTCAAACATACAAAACAGCAAGCGCCCAAGCCAAACACAAAAGCAACAAAAAACAACAGCCAAAGCAGTACAAGCCACAAAATAAGGCAGCCATGTGAAAAGGGCAGCAGCAAGCTGCTATACAAAAAAATCAGGCAACAACAGCAAGATGCTATACAAGCAGCACAAACCAAAACAAACGCAGCAAAACTAGCAAGCAACCCAAAATCAGCAAAATAGTCCATAAATTAGCATAGGAAAAATATAGCAAAACAATAATTCAAATCATAGCAAGCTCTCAAATAACTAAAGCCCTAGGCATCATCATTTTCATAATATTGCAAACCCTTCAGAAATAATTGAGTAAAAAGCAGATATGCTTTACATCATTGAAAGATAAAAGAGGAAAAAGAGACAGTTTTGAAAAGATACTACCTAACCTAAAACAGCCCAACAACACTGTCCAAGATCAGTCCATGCTGCAACCTTACTAAACCAATCCATAACACAATAAAGTGTGCCGCCCTGCATCAAACTTGCACGAAAAAGGCAAAGAAAAGAGACTGTAGTAGAAAGTGTCAAAACAGGGCACCAAAATAAATTTCAAATTCATCATTATCCTTGCAATAGTCCTCTGAATCCATCTATAAATAAATGCCCTTGTCAACAACAAAAACACGTGGGGAGAAAGCAAGAAAACCAAAGTGAGAACCAGACAGCATAAGAAAACCAAGAGGGAGAGGATACTAAAAAGACGTTCAAGTTTCGGACTGAACTTACTCACCACAACAACTGTTCACACCAGTTTCTTTTCAAAGAAGGAGAGTAGAGAAAAGTAGAGTAAAGCAGAAGTAGAGTAGAAACGGAGTTACCATGGGATATCTTCACCTCTGACAACTTTCAGAGTCGGTACTCTTTTCAAACTTTTCAACTATACTTGCTTTAATATGTGTATGTGTGCTTGATCTTGTTGTTTGGACATTCCAATCTGCACTAGTTAATTACTTTGTTCAAGTTTGTTGAAACCATTTGTTCCCTTGCGTGTGTTTTCATTTGCTGCATTCATGCTGAACTTAGAAACAATCAAAGAAAACAAAGTGAGATGAGTTAAAATGAAAGGAAATTCGACAGAGAAATCATACATAGAAAATTTCTAAAAAGAATCCTTTTGTATAATTTTTTGTTGCAAACTATTCTCCAAAGTTTTCAACCTGACCAAACCTCTACTAAACCCCTTGATCTCATTTGAGAATTTCTACAGCCAACACCATAAAAACAGCTCCTTAACATCCCTCAATCCTACTGAGGAATCAACCACCTACATTTCAAAACTTTAAACCCATGAGTTCAGAAGTACAACACTCAAACAGAATCACCAGCAACCTTTCTCAAATATACCAAAACCATACCACAGTTTCAGTTAAGCCTTTATACCCCATTGCTCTGTAAACCTCAGTGCAACTTGGCTCTGTAGTCTCGATCCAATAATATTCGTCTCTAATCTACATTCCTATGCCCTTTAAATCATTGTCTTCATCAAACCATTCGCTGCATTAAACCCCGCAAGCCGTTTGCATCCTGTAATCATAACAATCCATCATTTAAAAGCTCAAATCATTCATAGAGAACAACCATCTTTAAGTCTAAATCAAAAATTGAATTCAAGTTTGACGCCACACTCTCGAACCTTATCCAAAAAAACATCACAGTGAAAGAAAGAAAACTCACATAGTGAACTCACCGAAAATGTTCGAAGATTTCTCTAAACTTTCTCTTCACATATTCATTAATCTTCCTCATTGACAACATCATCGGATCCATAGCTTTATCTTCGTAGTTCTCTACAAACTAGCAACGTTAATCTTCACCACCGCACCCTTTAATCTATGTCAATCATTGCTTAGCATCTGAACCAATATCAATTTGCAATACGCAGAACAAATCAGGACGCCAACACAGAGCTTGATGAACGGCTATAGAAGAAGAGAGAATTGGATTTACGAGAGAGTTCGAGTATGGATCATGAAACTTGGAGAACTCAAACCAAGAGGCAGTGACTAAAGAGTGGAAAGGTTTTTGTGCAGAGATTGAGAGAAATTGGGTGAAACAAAGAAAGGGAGATTTTGTTTTGAGAATAGAGTAAGCAGAGAAGGATTTCTGTTGTTGGTAAACTGTAAATATGTGAAAGTAGCATGAAAACAAAAAAGAACAATTGAGCGGCTGGGGGTCTCTAGGGCTTGTTCTATGTTTCAATTTCGTTGGGACTCACATGAATAAGCCATTCCGCCCCATCTTCAAGCCCAACTCATTTTATTTTATTTTACATCCATTTTTCTTATTTGTTTTATTTTAGTAAATATAATAGCTTAAGCCCAATCCCTTTTTATTTTTGGTTTAAACTGTTTTTTATCATAGGGTTGCTTTTTCTCTTAAGCCCACTCTGAAAAATCAATGTACACCTTCATACTCTGCTTACACTCTTCTTTTTTTTCTAACTTGTTTAGTTTAAATTTTCTTAACTCTATTGTTTTACTAATTAGTTTATTTTTATTCTTAGATTTATATTTTCTTAATTATTTTAGTTTTAACATTAACTTAGCAACCTTGTGAATTTATTTTAATATTTGTTTTAATTTTGTTATTCATTTTAGTTAGTTTTGCTTAGTCATATTTCTTTACTTGGTTAAAAATCATACAAAAATATTTAACTTTGCATTTATGTTATTTCCGTTAAGTTGATATTTGCTTCGCTATCTCTTAACATGTTCCCCTAGGAATTCCATGAAACGATTAAATTCATGTTTGGTCATTTTTTGTGTTGATATTATACCTTAGGATGAAACCCTTGTACATAACAAACAATTGGGATATTTCTCAGTCTCCCTTTTGACATTTTTCTTTTGTAATTAAAACTTAACATTCATATATCAAAAATACAAAAACCCCTTTAATAATTACTTGAATTTATTTTTAAAACTCGCAAAACACTCAACACATCAAGACTTCCCCAAAAGGGCATGTTATCTCCGTTCTACCGCTTAACTGGCCGTGCCTATTGCTAGAATGCGTGCGTTAACATCTCTCACTAAAAAACACAAACAAACCAACCATTTTCTAGAGGAACTACGGTGTTATTATTCCTTCACTGGATACATAGGCAAAGGGTTGTGAAACCCTCACGAATGTAATAATAAAAAACCATTCATTTCCCCTTAAGCAAGTATAGTTGTAGAAAAATATACCCTTAAAGACAAAGAAACAAATTGGATCTCGTTGAATATAACGAATGTAAGGGGTGTTAATACCTTCCCCTCACATAATTGACTCCCTTACCCTTTCTCTTGGTCGCAAGACCATCTTATCCATTCCCTTGTGGTTTTATCGATATTTCCCCCTCCTTCGGGATAAAATAAAGTTCGGTGGCGGCTCTGTGTTTTCTGTCGGTAGCTTCAACGTTTGTTAATGGTCTTAGAATTAAGAAAAAGTAGTTAATTGACACAGTAACTAGTGACTCATCTAATTTTTCAACAGCCACTGGTGTTAAAAAGATAATTGAAGCAATTGCTGCAAACGAGCATTTGGAGTTGTATGACAGGGTTGTAAGCAAACCAGAGGTAGTGACTGATTTGAAGCTAGAAACCAACAAATAACTCATAATTAAAGAAACAATTGTTGCAGAAGTGGATAAAAAGCTTAAGGAAATGAACCTAAGTACTCACCGGGCAGCTCAGGTTCAATAGGCACATGTTGTTTGTGAAATTTGTAGTGGACCACACCTTACTGTACATTGTCTAGAAACTCCATAACAAATTGAAGACATAAATTTTTGAAGCAGAATAATCCCTATTCAAATACTTATAATCCTGGGTGGAAGAATCATTCGAACTTCGCCTAGAGGGATCAAAAGGGGAATTCTCAACAATAGGGTCAAAGTCAATATCATAACCAATACTAACAACAACAACAATAAGCTCCTAAGAAGTCGGATTAGAAGTTAGCCATTGAGAAGATGGCAACTCACAATATTCAGTTCCAAGAAGAGACCATAAACAATCAGAAAAATACCACTGCTTCTATAAAAAATCTGGAGGTTCAGATGGGTCAAATAGAACAAAAAATAGCAAATTCTCAAGCACCCCACTCTCTGCCTAGTGCAACAGTTACAAATCCAAAGGTAATCACACTGTGAATGCAATTGTGACGAAAAGTGGTAAGTCTGTTGGAAATGCTAAAAATGAAGTAATTGAAGAGGAAGGTTTGCTTGAGGGAGATTTAGAGATCATAGATGATCAGAAACAAGATGAGGAAGTTGTTGTACTGCCAGTGGTTGAGAAGAAAAACAGAAAGATCCAAAGCCCAAAATCACAATCCTTACCCTACAAGGACAAGGAAGAAAGATCTTAATGTGAAATGTTTTGAGAAATTCTTGGAATTGTTCAAGAAGCTTGAATTTAACATTCCTTTTGCTAAAGCTTTGGAGCAGATGCCGATTTATGCCAAATTCATGAAAGACATTGTAATACGGTGGGAGAACTGACTTGGGTGTTTTGCATTTGATTGTAATTATTGTGGATAGCAAGAGTCGCCACCGACTTTTCTTTTATCCAATAAAGGAAATGGTGAAAAGATCAGGAAACACCTTTTGAGAATTTTCTTGAGTTCGGGGGGTAAGTTATGAAAAGGGAAGGTGTTAGCACACTTTTTATCCGTAGTTATCTATGGGCTCTTAGTTGCTAGCTCACTTTGAAAATGTTTTTTTTAAATGTGTTTGTGATTTATTTTGGAAGTATTTTTTACAAGTGCGTTTGTTTAGGTGAACTTTATAATGATTCTCGTCTCTATAAGAATGCATAAAAAGTGTTGACTTTTGAAAATATTTCATTTGAAAGTGTAACACGGTGGGAGAATTGACTTGGGTGTTTTGCGTTTGTTCGCAATTGTTGCGGATAGCAAGAGTCGCCATCGACTTTTCTTTTATCCAATGAAGGAAAGGTTGAAAAGAACAGGAAAGACCTTTGAGATTATTTTCTTGAGTTCGGGGGGTAGTTTTTGAAAAGGGAGGGTATTAGCACCCTTTTCATCCGTAGTTATCTACGGGCTTTTAGTTGCTTTCTAGATCACTTGCTTTTGTTTGAAAATGTGCTTGTGGTGTGGGTTTTTGAAAGTATTTTGAAAAGGAATGTCTTTGTAATGGCTCTCGTTTCTATAAGAACGCGTACAAAGTGTTGGTTTTAAAAATAGTTCAAAGAGGTGTTTGTGGAATGTGTTTTTGAAAGTGATTTTGAAAAGGTGTCTTTGTAATGGTTCTCGTTTCTATAAGAATGCGTACAAAGTGTTTTGTCTTTTGAAAATGTTTCAAAGTGAAATTATGGGTGTATAAAATGTTTTTGTCGTAAGCAAAGGAGAAACTTGGAGCATTCTACCTACTCAAAAGGTCTTAATGTTCTTTTCCTCCTCCTTTAGATGTTGCTATGTTACCATTGATTTGGTAAAAAGCCCTATCATTGGATGGGAAGGGAAGGGCGTGGGACGTTTGTATAGTCATAGAAGGAAACCTATGGGACGTTTTAGCAATGTCGTTTAGGGACTAGATCGTTTACCGAAGGCAACATTGAGGGTGATCGAGGGACTACGATCTTTTATCAAGGGTCTTTACTAAAATGCCCATATTCGAGGGACATGACTATTTTTCCGAGGCAACAAGTGAGATTACCCAAAGGGTGCATGTGTGAATAGTGTGTTTGATTTGCATGCATTTAGTCTTTCATTAGGGGTTGTCTAAGATTTGTTTTTATCTTGCCACACTCTATTTTACTAGCAATGAAAAGCGGCAAGTTTGCGGAAAAAATTAAATCCTACGCTACTACATTAGTAGGGGAGTGGGGGTACAATTTAAAAGTGGGATAAAGCAGATGTCTAAATATTACAACCATATCGAAATAAGATATGAAGCAAAAAATATGAAAACATGTGAAAAGAATAGCGCAAAAATTAAGGAAAGCAAATCCTTTGATTTCCAGTGTTGAGGCATATTTTGAATCATGCATGTGTGCATCGAAACATGCTCTCCTTCGACCCTGTTTCTATAAATTGAAACCAGTGTGATTCAAAGTGTAGGTCCTTCAATTCACACATCCCTTCTGCTTTCCTGCAAGTCAGCGTGTTCAAAGCAAGTGTGTATCGAAGCATGTGTGTGCAACAAACAGGTGTGTGTCGAAGCACATATTCTTTTCCTTTCTGTTTGAGCCTATCGAAGCCTAAAGGCTTTGTATCGAAGTATGCATATTTTTTACTCCAACACTTTTTAGGGTCTGTACAGATTAGTTCTTAAGGACAACACAAAAGATTAACATCTAAGGCCATGGTTGTTAAATGTTGGCCCCGAAGATGAATAAAAAAATATGCTTGAAATGAAAAAGTTAAAGTCAGAAAGACTTACCTCAAAGATGGAGTGTGGGTTTCAAACTTGATTTGCTACCTGGATCGTTCCGGAATTCGAAGAGTTGTCACAGGTGGTTTGCTTTTGGTTCGAAGAGTTGCCACGAAAGATTATACTTGAGTTTGAACAAACTTCTATATGTGGAGTGTTCTGGATAGTTGATTTATAAGAGTTGGAAATATGAGATAATGGATTTTGATTTTGTGTTTATATGTGAAAGTATAGTTGATTTTTGAGTGAGCAAAAGTGTTGTACCCAAAAATTTGCCCTTCAATTTTTCATGTAAGATTCTTATCCTAGGGTTTATCGTACACTCAATTGGTCAAAGGTCGACCAGACAGATTCTCTTCCTAGGCGGTAAATCAACAATTAGGGTTTGGTATTTCTCAGAGATAATTGAGTTTTCAAAATTTCAAATGTTCTTAAACACAATTTGCTGAAGTTTGTTAATTTTACAAGACTGACGAATGTTCTTAAAACATGTTGGATAGACAATGAAGTCCCGTTTGAATCAAGTATGACATGCGAACTCATTTTGATTACCAGTTAGCCATTGGACAAGGTTTGAAGATTAAGACTTTTTGACCATAAGTCTTTGGATTCAAGTTAATCAAGTCGAATTAAATTCTTAAACATTTTTTTTTAAAGTTTGATTAGAGTACAAAGTGTTTGTTTTGTTTAATCATTTTTAGTGATTGCTTGAAATACAAGTTACCCAAAACAAGGTGATTTACTCAAAGAATTCAATAATAATTTCAAAGTTCAAATTTGAGATTGGTACAATAATCTTCATCACACAAAATTTATTCAAAGGCATTGTGTTCATTATATTACAAGTAAGTTGAGTTTACAAATTTTGTCTTGTCTACAAATGCAATAAATTACAAAGATTTGTTTTATTTACAAAAAGGAGAAACCTCGTTTCTTCAAAGTCTTCATTTGCTTCATCTTCAAGCAACCCCTCCAATCTTCGTTGGTTGCCCACATCTCGTGTTCATGAAACAATGAAGAAAAGAAGATTAACAAGCTTTTCAAATAAAAAATGGTACGAGAAATCCATCATTAGGGTTTAGGTTTAGGAATCAGATACTAAAGGGCAAGCTGCAACAAGCAGCACAAGCAATACTGCAAACTATCCAAAAACCTGCAACAAATGTAGAAAACAGGGCAGGAAAATAGGGCAAGAAAATATGGCAAGTTGCAGCAGCAAATAGGCTGCAGCAAGCAAGTAACATGGAAAATTGTCCAAAAAATCCTGCAACAAATGTAGCAAACAGGCAAGCTGTGCAGCAAACGAGCTGCATAATAGGCAACAAACTACACAGCAGGGCAGGCTGCAGCAAGCTGCCTGAACAAATTTTATGCAAAGTCTAAAGGGGAACAAATTATCAAGAGTTCAGAAAAAGGAGGTTTTTGTATTCTAAGGCCTCAAACAATATTAATTTTTGTCATGGGCCAATTATCATTGCAAATCACAAGACAAAACTTGGTTCACAATAAACAAATTTAAAAGAATTCCAACCATATTTTCAGCCCATTAGCAAAAGATTCAAATCAAGAAATTCAAGCCTAATAAAGGCCTCAAAACAGTGTCTTATCATTGGCCTAAAGATATGTTTTCAAATCACAAAGTTTGGTTCACAAACAAGGGAAAACAGAATGATACAAGCCTCACAAGTCAGAATTCTATCATTGGCTAGGGATAATCTTTTGCAAATCTCAAATATTTAGTTCACAAAAGATAAAGAGGAAATCAGAAAATATAAAATCAACAAGCAAAAGCCTCATGTTGCTTCAAATCAGAAATTAGTCTCAACATAAGACCAATACAACAAACAATCAAAAAGCCTCAAAATATGTAAAGTCATGTCATGGGCCAAAACAACTTTACTGCAAATCTCAAATCACAAGTTCTATTCACAGTAAAGGAAAGAAGCAATTCAGTTCAAGGTACAGAAAATCCAACAAGTAACTGTTATAAAATACAGCAAGTACAAAGCACAAGTAACCAATTCATCAAGGGCAAAAGTTGATTTATCAGAAAATATCAAGTCAGCAAGCAAAAGCCTCATGTCTTGTTTGAACTAAAAATTTGTAAAGTCATGTCATAGGCCTGTGGTACTTTACTACAAATCTCAAAACAATGTTTGGTTTGGTTCACAGTAAAGAGAAAAAGAATTTAGGAAAAAAATGTTCATCACAGTACAAGAGTTGTCAAACTCAGCTGTAAAAGCATCACAATTTTATCAAAGCCATAAGCCACAAAGTCAAAAAAACAGAGAAGTTCAAAAGCCAAGCAAGTACGGCCTTAAAGCAAGCAAAGTCAACATAGCAAAAGTAAATCAATATTGATGTATAAGAAGTTAAAGTGACAAGTTTCAAACTGAATCCCCATCAAGTCGGTATAAGAAAACAAAGTGAACAAAGATCACAATATAAAACCGGCAAGAACAAAGAAGCAAAGATGATATACAGAGATACAAAGCCAATTTCTGTTCAATACAAAACATAATCAACAAAGCCAAATTATGTTGATATCAAAAACACGAATCAACAACCCAAAGTTCAACTCACCAGATATACAAACATACAGATATACAATCAACACCACCATTTTCCAAACTCATCATCATCAAAAATATACACAAACAGAAACACGAAAATTGCATGCAAACAACAACAAAACCCTAAACAATTTATCATCATCATTTTCCCAAAAACCAAACCTTTCAGAAATAACAAGGAGAAAGAGAGAGGAAAGATCTCACTGAGTTAAAGCTATCCAACCCTAGGGTTTCATTTTCCCCCTTTTATATTTACGCATAACCATACAACATCTGCAAAATACAGTCACAGATTAATAAATAGGAGAGAGAGAGAGGAATCAGAAAAGAGAAAAAAAATCAAGTTTGGAACATCGCCGCCGTCATCACCTCCGTGAGGCAATTTCCGGCGCGACTGTTTTCTTCGTCTCCGGTGAAGGAAGCTTCAAAGGGCGAGAGAGAATGTGAAATGAGAGAGAGGGAGAGAGAAAGAGAGAGAGAGAGAGAGAGAGAGAGAGAGAGAGAGAGAGAGAGAGAGAGAGAGAGAGAGAGAGAGAGAGTTCCTGGTGAAAATGACAAAGTCTTTTGTCATTCTGTTTGATTCTTTTTAATTTTTTTACATTTTTTTCTTTCGGGCTTTAATCAAAAAAACACATTCAGCCCATTGCCTATTCATCACGCATTTTTTTTCTGCCATTTTTTGTTTACAAAAACAACAATTTTGGGCCCAGCGCCCTTTTCATTGTTTTTAACCCCTATTTCCATTTTTTTAACCCCCTGTCCAACTATTTCCATATTTTACTATTTTTCATTTATATATTTATTTTACCTAAACCAAAAAACACAAGAAATGTATTTTCATTAAATTAAAAAAATATTTTTATTTTACTAAATTAATTTTTATCATTCCTTCTACAATATAAAAATATTTCTTTATTAACCTTAATTAAAATCATTTTCTAAACAAAGTTAAATTTAACTTAGGTTTTCTTTTAATTATTTTTTTTATGCTATTTTAGTTAATATTAAAATATTTTCGTAAATAACACTAAAAAATATCTTTCTAAATTAAGTTAATCTATTTCTTTTCTTTTTAAATCATTTTTTTAGTTTATTAGGTTAAGATGAAAACCTTTTCTTAACAAAGCAATTAATTCATTTCTTTTTCATTCAATACCTTATACATTATTTCTTTACATTCTTGTATATTATTTACTTCAATTTTTGTACATTATATCATTACTTGTGCATTATATTCATTCATATTTTTTGTACATTATTTATTCAAATTCAATATGGTTGTAATAGATAATTAGATTTTAATTTCTCGCAATCCCCATTTGTAATTTGTATGCCCCCCCTCCCACAAATACTGTAATAGCGTAGTAACTTTAAATTCCGCCATTTATCGCTTTAAATTTCGCCGCTGAGTGATGTCATAAAGCACTAATGAACTTCTAGAACCTTTACTTGACCAACTTGGTCATTTAGGATGTAGTGAGATGACCGGCTTTGGTGCAGTACGAAGTTGGTAGATACTCGATACTACACTCATTGAGGTTTGGTTTCTTGGGATATTTCAGTCGCCATTAAAGAGACTTGCGCTGAAACAATGACCAAGAAAACAAACCAGTGATATTGAGCTCCTTAGAACCCGGTTACAATTACTAGGACATGTTTGAGCCAACTAAACTTCAAGAGGGTACTTACCTATAAAACTCTGTGCAAGCCTAAACCTTAGGATTTGTTTTCTTTGTTTGCATATACATAATTGTACATAACATCATGAACATCATACACATTCACTAATCATTTCAAGGATTTTTGGATTCATCTTTGTTCTTTGTTTTGTAGGATATGGATTCACTTCGCAGAAAAACTATTCAAATCAGTCTTGTAAGAATCACTCCACAACTTAAGGAGCTAGCTTCAAGGATTCCAGAAAACTCTCTGTTCACCGAGAGACACGGTCACCTACTCAACTTGGTCACCTCTAACACAGATGAGGACATGATGATGGTGCTCTTTCAGTTCTTTGATCCTTTACACTATTGCTTCACATTTCCCGACTATCAACTTGTGCCTACTTTGGAAGAATTCTCCCGACTCTCGAGGATTCCCATTCTCAACCAACTACCTTTCAACGGTATGGAAAGAGACCCAAAGCCAGAAGAGATTGCTCAAGCTCTACACTTGCACTCATCTGATGTCACAACTCATTATGAAACAAGGAGTGGTGTCAAAGGTTTCCTAGCAAAGTTCTTGTTCGAGAAAGCCCAGAACTGTTGGAATTCCTTGGATTTGCAAGCCTTTGAGGAAATTGTGGCTCTCCTCATCTATGGGATGGTTTTGTTTCCAAATCCTGACCAACTCATAGATGTGAACACCGTCAAAATCTTCATATCCCGCAACCCGGTGCCTACATTGCTAGGGGATATCCTACACTCTTTTCACACTCGCACAATGAGGAAAAGAGGTGTCCTTATGTGTTGCACTCCTCTCTTGGAAAGATGGTTTATTTCTCATCTTCCCCAATCTGTATAAAAAAATGAGCAAGGTTCAAGGTGGTCACAAAGGTTGATGATGCTCAAACATTCAGACATTTATTGGTGCTCCCGATCCATAGAGAATGTTACTATTGTCAACCGTTGTGGGGAATTTCCTAATGTCCCTTTACTTGACATTAGGGGAGGTATCACCTATAATCCCTGCTTAGCCTTAAGACAGTTTGGTTACGCCCGAAGGGATGGCCCTCATGAGATGCTGATTCAAGGTTTGGTCTTTGACTACGACAACAACGATCAAGGTCTTCGTCAGAGGTTTATTCGAGCTTGGAGGATGTTAAGTAAGGTAGATAGCAAGACTTTGGGGCACAAAAATCCCATCCCTCTTGAGCCTTACCTCAAATGGGTACGAACTCTCACTCAGAGTCTTATGATGCCTTACACCTCCATTCTCCCGGTAATCTTTGAGCCTGTCATGGACGGAGATGTTCCATACACTATCCTGCATCCTGACATGCCCACCTCTCTTGAAGACCTACAAAGGGATTGGATACAACTCAAATGGGAGTGAGATACTTCGAAGCCCAATTCTATGCCAGTGAGAAGAAGGTTTTGAAACTCACTAGGCTACTTCATGAGGATCAGACTCTGAATGCCTACATTGCACCAAAGAGGATGCGTACTACTTTTATATCTTATAGTTTTTGTATTTGTTTTGCCCAAGGAGGCACTGATGTACTCAAAAACTTTAAATTATTAATATAACGTGTGTTTTGTTTTTGTCTAAAAATATTTGAATCTTAAAAAACCCTTGAAATCATTGCATATTCATTTACCATTCATCATAACATAAGCAGGTTTCTTGGCACAGGTATCCTCATCTCTCTACTGTTTATTTCAGTGAGATGGATCTCGAGAAAACAGTGAAGGACCTCCAAGCTCAGAATGCACAGTTTCAATAACTGTTCTTAACCCTAGCCAAAGGACAAGAAGAGTTGAAGACTTTGCTGGCTAAAAAAAAGAAAAAGAAGACAAATAAGATAACTGGAGTACTAAACATGAGAAGAAGGTTCCAAGGGCAGACAAGAAGGGTCTTAGACTTTGCAACGACATCCAGAGAGAAAGATAACCAAGATGGGAAGGGAAAAGAAACAGTTGTCCAGTTAGAGTCAGAAGAGGAAGAGGAAGAAGAAGACTATTCAGAAGAACAATACCCTCCAGCCGATGACAAGTATAAACATCTCGAAGAACGGTTGAGTGCAATGGAAATCCAAAAAGTGTCTGGTTTGGACTTTGAGGAGTTGGGCTTAGTGTCGGGAATTGTCATTCCTCCAAAATTCAAAATACCTATATTCGCTAAGTATGACGGAGTTCCATGCCCTAAAATGCATCTCTGGTCTTATGTGAGGAAAATCCAGCCCCATACCGCTGACAAAGATTTATGGGTACACTTCTTCCAAGACAGTCTGTCAGGAACTCAACTTGATTGGTTTTATCAGTTAGAAAGAGCCAATGTTCATAACTGGGAAGATCTTGCTGCAGCCTTTTACAAACAATACCAATACAAAGCTGATCTTGCGCCAACCTGTACTCAACTCCAGAGTATGGCCATGGTTTCAAGTGAGGGCTTCAAATACTATGCGCAAAAATGGAGAGACTTGGCTGGAA
The DNA here is from genome assembly GCA_948472305.1 of Vicia faba. Taxonomy (NCBI): domain Eukaryota; kingdom Viridiplantae; phylum Streptophyta; class Magnoliopsida; order Fabales; family Fabaceae; genus Vicia; species Vicia faba. The sequence continues at coordinate 819,538,627 of OX451740.1, forward strand.
GAGTTCAACCTCCCCTATCTGAAAGAGAATTAGTAGACATGTTTTTGGGCACCTTGTCTAGTCCCTTCTTCAATCACCTAATTAGGAGTTCATCGACAGGTTTTACTGAACTGATATTGACCGGAGAGAGGATAGAAGCAGGGATAAAAAGTGGAAAGATTCAAAAAGATACATCCTCTGCTGTTATAAGGAAGCCATTTATCGAAAGAAATAAGTGGTTGCTGTTTATCCTCAGAGAAATCAAGATAGGGACGAACGACGTCCAATGGTGGGGGTTGTTATGATTCCTAAACTTGCGCCTGATCAGCAAAGAAACAACCAACCAGGGATGGAAAGACCAGTCATACAATTCACCAGAATTAACATGACCTTATCTCAAGTATTGTCACATATGTTAAGATCCAACTTAGTCACCTTGAAAGAAGCTCCAAAGAATCCTAACACAACATCTGCTCACTATCATCCTAATGCCCGCTCTGCATACCACTCTGAGAGTCCCGGCCATGACACTAATAACTGTTGGGCTCTAAAGAATAAAGTACAAGACCTCATTGAAGCTAAAGAAATTGAATTCGATGCGCCCGAAAAGCCAAATGTCATTTCTGCCCATATGCCCAAACACATCCATAATACCAACACCATTGAGGAAGATATGTTTGTTACTCCAGTTGATGAACTTATGACCCCACTCCTGACTATCAAAAAGAACTTATTAAATGCCAGTGTATTCCCGAGTTGTGATGAAAGTTGTCATTTATGTTTGTCCTCACCAACCAGGTCTCCTTTATTGAAAGCAGGCATTCACTGCCTAATAGATAACAAGGAAATTTTGTTTGAAAAGACTTCTGTTCCACCTGTTCCTTTTAATAATGTTGCTATCATTACCATTTTTGCCAATACTTCCAGGGTCTCCACCAAAAGACATGTTAGAATTACATCAGTTCCAAAAGCAGCTCCTTTGATAATTACAATTCCTGGACCAGTCCCGTATTCGTCGGACAAAACCATACCATGGAATTATGGAAGGGATGTCTACTACCACGGTATCAAGCAAGATTGGCCAGATGTCGAAGATTCAAATTCTGAGAAAGTTGACTCTGATATCAGTAATATTGCAGGGACTAGCAAGATTACCCGAAGCGGAAGGATATTCTCTCCAGAAATTGCTCCCCCAAAAGCAGTTTCTGGACCCGTAATCGTTCTTGTTGTTGTTGCTCCTTCTAAAGTTGTTCCCAATCCTACCATTATCTCCACTAATACTCCAATTTACAAAGCTGATACAACTCATGTTATCACTCCTACTGACATTCATGTTGCCGAGTCAACAGAGACTCGAGGTAAAAGTATTCTGATTGAGCCTGTCCGGACGAAGGCACAATCATTGGCTATCCCTGAGACCTCCCGGAAAGAGATGGAGGAAATTCTAAAGATCATAAAAAGAAGAGACTACGATGTAGTTGAGCAACTTGGGCAAACTCCATCCAAAAGTTCCATGCTGGATTTACTACTATGTTCCGAGGCGCATGCAAAAACCTTGGTAAAATTCCTGAAACTGCCCATGTACCCTAAGAAACATCTGCCGATCAGTTCCAAGACTGCGTAGCCAGCTTGACGGCAGATAATGGTCTAGGTTTCTCAAATGATGATATAACACCAAGAGGAATGAAGCATAATGAGGCATTGCACGTCTCAGTTGAATGTAAGGGCACAACCTTGTCTCATGTTTTGGTGGACACTGGCTCATCTCTGAATGTATTGCCTAAAAAAGCTCTTGATAGGCTTGACTGTGAGGGATTGACATTAAAGTCAAGCAACATAGTAGTGAGGTCTTTTGACGGCTCAAAAAGAATGGTACATGGGGAAGGGGATATCCCCATAAAGGTTGGAACCCAAACATTTGATTCAACTTTTTATGTAATGGATATTCTCCCTTCATACTCCTGCTTGCTAGGCCGACCATGGATTCACAATGCCGGTGTTGTTACTTCTATGTTGCACCAAATGCTGAAGTATTCGATCCAAGGGAAGATTATCGCGATTCATGGAGAAAAAGAGTATATGACCAGTCATCTCAATTCCTTCATATATGTGGAATTAGATGGTGAATTTATTGAAACTCTATTCCAACACTTTGAAGAAGTCCCGCAAGATGTGGCAGTGACCAAGGAAATTCCCAAGATCACAAGGCCTCCGCTCAGGATGTCATCTTTGAAGGATGCCAAGACCGTAATAGAAGAAGGTGGGTGCACTATCTGGGGACAACTTCCGAATATCCCATACAAGTCATACATGTTTGGCCTGGGTTTCACTTCAGGTGCTCAGAAGGTTGTACGTCGCGCTCGTGCTGGAGGACCACCCCTGAAGATCAGCAACCGTGAAGTCAACGCGGTAGAGAATGATGAAGATGGTTGCAACCTGGAGGATTGGATCTTCCCAACTGTCGGTGGAGGGTTCAGCAACTAGGAGGCTAGAGATTTCGTCTCGATCACTTTTATCCCGCAGTAATTTATCTTTACATTTTGTTGGATCTGTAATATTAAAACAATTCGAACTCTTAAAACCTTGTGTCTTACCCGAGGCACAATGGTCCATTTGTAAGGGTTATTATCTCATTTCGATATGACATCAATGAATCATGGACGTTTTGCATACAAACTTTATGCTAATTGTTTTTCTTTTTACATTTTTATTTCTTTCAAGGGTAGCTATACCCTTACACACACTCACAATGCAAGTCTATATTCATTCGGGATCCCATGGGTAACGGTTCTGCTATGGCTTTTTGTGACTCTGAAAATCTAATCTACCAAGCCGAAGACGAAGGTGACGAAGATTGTGAAGTACCAGGGGAACTTTCCAGATTACTACAACAAGAAGAGAGAACCATTCAACCCCACGAGGAAACAGTAGACACAATCAACCTGGGTACTGAAGAAGACAAAAGAGATGTCAAGGTGGGTGCCAATCTGGAACTGAGTGTCAAAGAGCGTTTGATTCAGTTTCTACACGAGTATGTTGAGGTCTTTTCTTGGTCATATGAAGATATGTCAGGACTTGATGCAGATATTATGGTACATCGTCTGCCTACAAAAGAGGATTGTCCACCAGTAAAACAAAAGGTTCGTCGAATGCGACCAGATATGTCAAAGAATATTAAAGCAGAAGTCGTGAAACAATTTAATGCTGGATTCTTGGCCGTCACCTCTTATCCGCAATGGGTTGCCAATGTTGTTCCCGTGTCCAAAAAGGATGGCAACTTACGAATGTGCGTGGACTATAGATATTTAAATAGGGCAAGCCCTAAGGATGATTTCCCACTTCCCCACATTGACATCCTAGTTGACAATACAGCCCAGCACAAAGTGTTTTCCTTCATGGACGGCTTCTCATGTTACAACCAAATCAAAATGGCGCCTGAGGACATGGAGAAAATTACTTTTGTCACCCAGTGGGGTACATTATGATACAAGGTTATGCCATTCATACTGAAGAATGTTGGGGCAACCTATCAGCGTGCCATTGTAGCTTTATTTCACAAAATGATACATCACGAAATAGAGGTCTATGTGGACGACATGACAGCTAAATCTCAAACAGAAGAAGAGCATCTTGATCATTTACAAAAGCTGTTTGAGAGGCTAAAGAAATACAAGCTGAGATTGAACCCAAATAAATGCACGTTTGGAGTAAGGTCTGGTAAGCTCCTAGGCTTTGTCGTCAGCAATAAGGGTATTGAAGTAGATCCTGCCAAGGTGAAAGCGATACAAGAGATGCCTGCTCCTCGTACTGAGAAGGAAGTTAGAGGATTTTTGGGACGTTTGAACTACATTGCCAGATTCATTTCTCACCTGACAGCTACTTGTGAACCAATCTTCAAGCTACTGAAGAAAGATCAAGTAGTCAAATGGAATGACGAATGCCAAACTGCTTTTGACAAGATCAAAGAGTACCTGCAAGAGCCTCCTAATGCCACCATTCGAGGGAAGACCATTGATCATGTATCTGACTTTTTTAGAAAATTAAATGCGGTGTGTGTTGGGGTAGCATGACGAGTCTGGGCGAAAAGAGCACGCTATTTATTACCTGAGCAAAAAGTTTACCGACTGTGAAACAAGATATTCACTGCTCGAGAAAACTTGTTGCGCTCTGGCATGGGCTGCTCGTCGGCTAAGACAGTATATGCTGACCCATACTACATTGTTGATATCTAAAATGGATCCAATAAAATACATCTTTGGGAAACCTGCTCTCTCTGGGAGAATAGCAATATGGCAGATGATCCTGACAGAATATGACATACAATATTCTACCCAAAAAGCAATAAAGGGAAATGTACTAGCTGATCACCTTGCTCACCAAGCTATAGAAGACTACCAGTCCATGAAGTTTGAATTTCCAGATGAATACATCATGATAGTAAACAACTATGAAGAATTCAGGCCATATGACAGACCTGAACAAGGATACCGATGGACCCTGGTTTTTGATGGGGCATCCAACGCACTCGGAAATGGTATTGGTGTTGTACTCATATCTCCTGAAGGGTGTGATACTCCCTTTACTGCAAGACTCTGCTTCAATTGTACAAATAACATGGCGGAATATGAGGCATGCATTTTTGTTCTCAAAGATGCCATAGATTTAGGGATCAAATCTTTAAATGTATTCGGAGATTCAGCTTTGGTCATCAGCGAGATCAAAGGGGAATGGGACACCAAACACCCTAACCTTATCCCCTAAAAAGAACATGTGTTGACATTGCTCCCACATTTTGAGAAGATTACCTTCGAGCATTTCCCGCGAGAAGAAAATCAGCTAGCGGACGCACTAGCCACAATGTCATCCATGTTTAAACTTAAATGGGATAACGATGCTCCTCAGATCACCATTGAACGAATGGGTAAACCAGTTCACTGTCACAAGATTAATACTGAAGAAATAGTGGACCAGCCTTGGTTTCATGAAGTCAAGAGGTTCTCGAGGCTCAAGAATATTCGGAAGGAGCTTCAGTAAATGATAAGAAGTTCTTAAGGAGATTCTCTATTAAATTATTCCTTAGTAATGGCATTCTTTACAAATGCAACCATGATTCTGTGTTACTTCGGTGCGTAGACAAGGTCGAAGCTGAAAGGATCATGGTTGAGTTACATGACGGCACTTTTGGCACCCATTCCAGTGGGCATACGATGGCAAAGAAAATCCTACGGGCAGGCTATTACTGGTCTACCATGGAAGCGGATTTCTATCAACACTCTCGAACCTGCCACAAGTGTCAGATTTATGCGGACAAGGTGCACGTACCTCTGGTTCCTCTGAATGTCTTGACAGCTCCTTGGCCCTTTTCTATGTGGGGAATTGATATGATTGTGGAAATCAAGCCAAGAGCCTCCAATGGACATCGCTTCATCCTAGGGGCCATTGACTATTTAACAAAGTGGGTGGAGGCAGCTTCCTTCACTTCCATTACCAAGAACGTTGACGCCCGGTTCATCAAGCAGAATCTCATTTTTCATTACGGTATCCCAGAGAGGATCATTACAGACAATGGTACAAACTTGAATAATACTATGATCACCGCCCTGTGCGAGCAATTCAAGATCCAGCATCACAATTCTTCCCCTTATCGGCCGAAGATGAATGGTGTTGTCGAAGCCGCAAATAAGAACATCAAGAAGATTATACAGAAAATGATAGTCACATACAAAGACTGTCATGAGATGCTACCATTTGCTCTCCACAGGTATCGTACCACAACGCGTACATCAACCGGGGCAACACCCTACTCTCTGGTATATGGCATGGAGGTTTTTTTGCCTAATTAGGTCCAAATCCCCTCTCTAAGAATTATGAAGGATGCAGGGTTGAACAAAGACGATTGGATCCAGACTCGACTTGATCAACTAAACTTGATTGATGAGAAAAGGCTTATTGTTGTCTCATGGTCAAATGTATCAAAAGCGGATGATCAAGGCTTTTAACAAAAAGGTCTGACGCCAAGTATATCAGGTCAGGGATTTGGTGATCAAGCGCATCATACTTCCGCAAGGTGATCCCAGGGGAAAATGGACTCCTAGATACAAAGGACCGTTTGTAACCAAAAACATATTCTCTGGTGGAGCAATGATCGTGACCACCATGGATGGAGATGACCTGCCGCACCCTTCAAACACAGACATAGTCAAAAGATACTACGCATAAGAGACCCGCTAGGTTGACACACCTAGGCAAAACAAGGGCATCCTGGAGAACCAAAATGGTTTGGGCAAAAATTAGGGATAAAACAAAAAGATCTGTACACCCGACAAGTTGAAAACCCAAAAGGGTGACTTGGGAAAAAAAGGGTTTCCCGGTGGACTGAAAACCCGAAAGAGAGGTCCAGGAAAAAGTTAGGGAATTAAAGCGTATGACTATGTCCCGTTGGATCACCTCACGGACAACTTGCAAACTCGACATTTCTGACCAATTCAATCATCTTCGGACGAAGCAACAATTAGACAAGATGCTCAGAGATACAAAGACTATAGTAGAATGGGAACCCCATGGGATTGTTGCACATAGTTATCTTTTCTTTGTATTAAAATTTTCATTCCTTATGACGGCATTCTCTTACTAGAATGTTTGTCTCATTGTACAAAAATACTTACTCAAAGTTAATACGGAGATATCCCTTTGAAAGTGCAAAAACTATCTGTTTTTCTTTTCGCTTGTGTTTTGTTTACAAAAACATCCAATGATTCATTGTTGAACATATGCATTTGAACATAATTATTGTTTACAAATAAACAAAATAAAAGACAATCACTGATGGCTTTAAGAGATAGGGAAATCTCTCTAAGTTTATCTCCATAAAATTCCCCACAGTGAGCAGTTTAATCCCCAACAGAACAAAGCTATCAATTATCAATCCCCAGTAGAAGTCATCCAAATTTTTGAGAAATTCCCCAAACTAGAATTTTTCAAGCAGTACATGGCATTTCCCTTACAAACAGAGTTTATTTCTCTAAGGGAAATTCATCAGCACTTTAAACTTCACAACATGAAGACTTTTAATCCTCAACAGTAGACAAGGATTTATTTTCTTCAATCCAATAACAGTATAACATAATTAGCTCACATACGCATACATCGCACCCATATATCATAAACATTTGTTACACAAATGCATCATACCATGCATTTCATACAACATGACTGTGCATTTTAGCTAACATTTTACCCTTTTCAGGATAAGGTTAACAACAACCATTAACAATGTTCAAAGTTTTCAGATACAGTTCAGATACGCTCCAGATACGAATTCCATCCTGCTACTCATTCAGATTCATCTTTCAGATACGCTCCAGATACGGATGCCATCCTGATATTCATTCAGATTCAGTTTTTAGATACAGTTCAGATACACTCCAGATACGGATGCCATCTTGATACTCATTCAGATTCAGCTTTAAGATACAGTTCAGATACGCTCCAGATACGGGTGCCATCCTGATACTCATTCAGATTCATCTTTCAGATACAGTTTAGATACGCTCTAGATACGGATGCCATCCTGATACTCATTCAGATTCAGATTTCAGATACAGTTCAGATACGCTCCAGATACGGATGCCATCCTGATACTCATTCAGATTCAGATTTCAAATACAGTTCAGATACGCTCCAAACTTGGATGCCATCTTGATACTGATTCAGATTCAACTTTCAGATACAGTTTAGATACGCTCCAGGTACAGATGTCATCCTGATACTCATTTAGATTCACCTTTCAGATACAATTCAGTTATGAATATTATTCTGTTGCTTATTTAAGACCTCTTCTGTTTCAGACAAATCTCTCAACGATTATTCTGATTCTTTCCTAGTAGGTCCTTTTTTCTGTTTCAAATAAATCACTCCAAAGGTTTATTCTGATTCATTCCCAATTGAAATCAAGGCCGAACTTAGTCCATTTTCTGTCAACAGTCACCCTTGGATGGCATCTGTAAGCCCATCTCCGACAGTTATCCCTCAGTTGATCCAATGGCATCTTTAAGCCCATTTTCGATACAATAGATTCAAGGCATTACTTCGTACACCAGCAAGTGCAAATTTTTGGGCACTCTAGTGTTCAATCATCTTCCACTTTCAAGCTATGAACGGCAAGCATGCCAATCTCACTTTTCAAGTTTAAGAAGATTGAACAGGGGCAGCTATTGTACCCCAAAATTTTCCCTCCAATTTTTCATGCAAGATGCTTATCCTAGGGTTTCTCGTACACTCAATTTGTTCAAAGGTCAACCAGACAGATTCTCTTCCTATGCGGTAAATTAACAATTAGGGTTTGGTATTTCTCAGAGATAATTGAGTTTTCAAAATTTCAAATGTTCCTAAACACAATTCGCTGAAGTTTGTTAATTCTACAAGACTGACGAATGTTCTTAAAACATGTTTGATAGACAATGAAGTCCCATTTGAATCAAGTATGACATGCGAACTCATTTTGATTACCAGTTAGCCATTGGACAAGGTTTGAAGATTAATACTTTTTGACCATAAGTCTTTTGATTCAAGTTAATCAAGTGGAATTAAATTCTTAAACATTTATTTTGTTTTAGAAGTTTGATTGGAGTACAAAGTGTTTGTTTTGTTTAATCATTTTTAGTGATTGCTTGAAATACAAGTTACCCAAAACAAGGTGTTTTACTCAAAGCATTCAAATAAGCATTTCAAAGTTCAAATTTGAGATTGGTACAATAATCTTCATCACACAAAATTTATTCAAAGGCATTGTGTTCATTATATTACAAGTAAGTTAAATTTACAAATTTTGTCTTGTCTACAAATGCAATATATTACCAAGATTTGTTTTATTTACAAAAAGGAGAAATCTTGTTTCTTCAAGTCTTCATTTGCTTCATCTTCAAGCAACCCCTTCAATCTTCGTTTGCTGCCCACGCCTCATGTTCATGAAACAAAGAAGAAAAGAAGATTAGCAAGATTTTCAAATGAAAAATGGTACGATAAATCCTTCATTAAGGTTTAGGTTTAGGAATCAGATACTAAAGGGCAAGTTGCAGTAAGCAGCAGACAAGCAATACTGCAAACTGTCCAAAAACCTGCAACAAATGTAGCAAACAGGGAAGGCAAACAGGGAAAGCAAATAGGGCAAGTTGCAGCAACAAACAAGGTGCAGCAAGCAGCAAGCAAGTAACATGGCAAACTGTCCAAAAAAACCAGCAACAAATGTAGCAAACAGGGCAAGTTGCAACAGCAAACAAGCTGCATAGTATGCAACAAACTGCACAGCAGGGCAGGCTGCAGCAAGCTTCCAGAACAAAACTTGTGCAAAGTCTAAAGGGGAACAAAGTATCAAGAGTTCAGAAAAAGGAGGTTTTTTTATTCTAAGGCCTTAAACAATGTCGATTTTTGTCATGGGCCAATTATCATTGCAAATCACAAGACAAAACTTGGTTCACAATAAACAAATTCAAATGAATTCCAACCATATTTTTAGCCCATTAGAAAAAGATTCAAATCAAGAAATTCAAGCCTAATAAAGGCCTCAAAACAGTGTCCTATCATTGGCCTAAAGATATGTTTGCAAATCACAAAGTTTGGTTCACAAACAAGGGAAAACAAAATGATACAAGCCTCACAAGTCAGAATTCTATCATTAGCTAGGGATAATCTTTTGCAAATCTTAAATATTTAGTTCACAAAAGATACAGAGGAAATTAGAAAATATCAAATAAACAAGCAAAAGCCTCATGTTGCTTCAAATCAGAAAATAGTCTCAACAGAAGACCAGTACAGCAAACAATCAAAAAGCCTCAAAATTTGTAAAGTCGTTTCATGGGCCAAAACAACTTTACTACAAATCTCAAATCACAAGTTCTGTTCACAGTAAAGGAAAGAAGCAATTCAGTTCAAGGTAAAGCAAATCCAATAAGTAACTGTTATAAAATACAGCAAGTACAAAGCACAAGTAACCAATACAGCAAGGGAAAAAGTTAATTTATCAAAAAATATCAAGTCAGCAAGCAAAAGCCTCATATCTTGTTTGAACTCAAAATTTGTAAATTCATGTCATAGGCCTGGGGTATTTTACTACATATCTCAAAACAATGTTTGGTTTGGTTCACAGTAAAGAGAAAAAGAATTTAGGAAAAAATGTTCATCACAGTACAAGAGCTGTCAAACTCAGCTATAAAAAGCATCACAATTTTATCAAAGCCATAAGCCACAAAGTCAAAAAAAAAAACAGAGAAGTACAAAAGCCAACAAGTACGGCCTTATAGCAAGCAAAGTCAACATAGCAAAAGTACAACAATATTGATGTATCTGAAGTTAAAGTGACAAGTCCCAAACTGGATCCCCATCAAGTCAGTATCAGAAAACAAAGTGAACAAAGATCACAATATAAAACCGACAAGAACACAGAAGCAAAGAGGATATACAGAGATACCAAGCCAATTTCTGTTTAATACAAAACAGAATCAACAAAGCCAAATTCTGTTGATATCAAAAACAAGAATGAACAACCCAAAGTTCAACTCACCAGATATACAAACATACGGATATACAACCAACACCACCATTTTCCAAACTCATCATCATCAAAAATATACACAAACAGAAACACGAATATTGCATGCAAACAACAACAAAACCCTAAACAGTTTATCATCATCATTTTCCAGAAAACCAAACCCTTCAGAAATAACAAGGAGAAAGAGAGAGGAAAGATCTCACCGAGGTAAAGCTATCCAACCCTAGGGTTTCGTTTTCCCCCTTTTAGATTTACGCATAACCATACAACATCTGCAAAATCCAGTCATAGATTAATAAGGAGAGAGAGAGGAATCAGAAAACAGGAAAAAAAATCAAGTTTGGAACATCACCGCCGCTGTCACCTCCGTGAGGCAATTTCCGGCGTGGCCGTTTTCTTCGTCTCCGGTGAAGGAAGCTTCAAAGGGCGATAGAGAAAGTGAAACGAGAGAGAGAGAGAGAGAGAGAGAGAGAGAGAGAGAGAGAGAGAGAGAGAGAGAGAGAGAGAGAGAGAGAGAGAGAGAGAGAGAGAGAGAGAGAGAGTTCCTAGTGAAAATGACAAAGTCCTTTGTCATTCTGTTTGATTCTTTTTAATTTTTTTACATTTTTTCTTTTGGGCTTTAATCAAAAAAACACATTCAGCCCATTGCTTATTCATCACGCACCCCCTCTATTACTCAGAATAAACAAGCCCGACATTTTTTTTCTGCCATTTTTTGTTTACAAAAACAACAATTTCGGGCCCAGCGCCCTTTTCACTGTTTTTAACCCCCATTTCCATTTTTTTAACCCCCTGTCCAACTAGTTCCATATTTTACTATTTTTCATTTATATATTTATTTTACCTAAACCAAAAAACACAAGAAATGTATTTTCATTAAATTAAAAAAATATTTTTATTTTACTAAATTAATTTTTATCATTCCTTCTACAATATAAAAATATTTCTTTATTAACCTTAATTAAAATCATTTTCTAAACAAAGTTAAATTTAACTTAGGTTTTCTTTTAAGTATTTTTTTATGCTATTTTAGTTAATATTAAAATCTTTTCGTAAAAAACACTAAAAAATATCTTTCTAAATTAAGTTAATCTATTTCTTTTCTTTTTAAATCATTTTTTGAGTTTATTAGGTTAAGATGAAAACCTTTTCTTAACAAAGAAATTAATTCATTTCTTTTTCATTCAATACCTTATACATTATTTCTTTACACTCTTGTATATTATTTACTTCAATTTTTGTACATTATATCATTACTTGTGCATTATATTCATTCATATTTTTTGTACATTATTTATTCAAATTCAATATGGTTGTAATAGATAATTAGACTTTAATTTCTGGCAATCCCCATTTGTAATTTGTACGCCCCCTCCCACAAATGTTGTAATAGCGTAGTAACTTTAAATTCTGCCATTTATCGCTTTATATACAATTGCTAGTAATTAGGGTTTGTATGGAAAGACTAAAACCAATCAATTAGAAAACCCTAATTCAAGACAAAATCAAGCATGAAAATGATACACTTGCACACAAGCACCCCTAGGGTTACCCCACTTGATTGCCTTATACAAAATAACCATATTACGCATGTAAGGTGTCTTAGTAAAAAAAAGCAAATACAAGATCATAGTCCCTCAACGACGCTATCTAAGTTGCCTCACAAATGATCTTAGTCCCTCAAAAAAATAATGATAATATACCTTGCAATATTGCTAATCATGGTTATACGATGACCTACGCCCGTCCCGTTTACATTCAAAGATAGGGTTGCTTACCAAATCAATGGTAAGACAACAATGTCAAAGGATGAGAAAATGAACAAGAAAGACATTTGAGTAGGTAGATTGCACCTAATTACTTGCTCCATTTCAAGACCAACATCCTTGCTATTTTCAAAAAAAAAACACACACTTTCAAACATCTTACAAACTTGAAAATATTTTCAAAAGATCAAATATCTTTGTATACATTCTTACAAACAAGAATCATTATAAAGATTGCCTAAACAATGGCCTCTTTACAAAATACTTTCAGAAACCACACAAAGCACAATTTCAAACAAAAAGCAAGTGATCTAGAAAGTAACTAAGAGCCCATGTAAAACCATGGATGAAAAGGGTGTTAATACCTTCCCTTTTCATATTCTACCCCCCCGAACTCAAGAAAACATCTCGAAAGGTCTTTCCTGTTCTTTTCAGCCTTTCCTTTTGGATAAAAGAAAAGTCGGTGGCGACTCTTGCTAACCGCAACATTTGCGATCAAACGCAAAACACCAACGCCAATTCTCCCACCGTATCACAAAAAGTTACAAAGGTTTCTTTTTTGTTTCCCAGCTCTCTTTTCTATCCTCTAAGCGTCTCCAGCCCCCCCTTTGATGTTGTGAAGAATAACTTATTTATAAAGGAGTTTTGCTGTGGTTTTGGGTGAAAAAAAAATAATATTTGAACTGTTTGGGTATACTCTCCCCTTGTTTTCTTCGATGCATCTCTTATGTGTCCTTTTTTGTGTAAGTATGGGATTGAGACAATGCAGGCTCAACAGTATTTTGGAGTGTTGTGGCAACTTAGTGCAGGACTGTTGCATAGTAATATAGTTGGCTTGGGCTTGGTAGTATATAGGACTTTGGTCAACAAGCATCTTGAATTCTTCAGCCTTTCGTTTTGATCACTTCGACCAGACTCATCATCAGACAACAACATTTGTTTCCAACAATGTGTGTTCTTCGAATGGACCCGTTATATGTCCTTCGAATGCACCAATTATGATTCATAGTGTAGAAACTATGTGTGTTGAAGAGTTTAGAGGTGTAATCTAAGTACGTTACTTGGAAGCGTTTAATTTCCCAACTTGTGGATCAAAGGGGGTTACTTCGAAGGAAGCCATATGCCCATTTTGTGGATCAAAGGGGGTTACTTTGAAGGAAGCCAATGCCAAAATCGAAGCTTGTGATTCAGAAAAAAACACTTCCCAATTGAAGCTTGTACTCGAAGGGAGCTTCTTTCCACTCGAAGTTTGTACTCGAAAGGAGCCACTGCCCAATCGAAGGTTGTGCCTGAAGGGAGACTACATTGCCCAATCGAATTTTTCTAAATCGAATCCAACTTGTGTTTTTTAACCTAATCGAAAGGCACATTAACAACTTCAAAATTTTACATTTTCTTTATTTATTTAAACTGGTTTTTTTAATCACACATGCGAGAGAAATCTTGAGAAAATGAGAGGGCAAATTTTGGGTTACAACAGCTGCCCCCGTTCAATCTTCTTGAACCTGAAAAGTGAGAATGGCTCGTCGCCTGTTTGTAGCTTGAAGGTGGAAGATGATTGAACACTAAAGTACCCATAAATTTACACTCGATGATGTGTTAGTTGATTATGCAGGGAATGGGCTTAAAGATGTCATTTGGAGAGATGATGGATAGTTGTCAGAGATGGGCTTGTAGTTTCCATCCAAAGGTGATTGTTGACAGAAATTAGACTAAGTCTAAGCTTGACTTCAACTGGAAAAGAATCAGAATAAAACTTTGATCGATTTAAACTGAACCAGCAGAAGTCTTGAATAATTTTTAACTAGAAAGAATCAGGATAAATCTTGGGGCGATTTATCTGAACCAGAGAAAATGTCCATGTGAAAGAATCAGGATAAACTGTTGAGAGACTTAAATTTAACCAGCAGAGGTCTGGAAAAGAATCAGAATAAATCTTGGAGCAATTTAACTAAACCATAGAAAATGTCTACAGGGAAGAATCAGGATAAACCGTTGAGAGATTTAAACTGAACCAGCAGAGGTCTTGAATATCCTTTAACCTATGATGGGCCTGTGTAGGGCTGCTTTAGGAGACACATGAGAAGGAAACTTGGGTAGGGCTGCTTTATGATGAGTCTATGTAAAACTGTATCTGGAAATAAGAAGGAACCTGGGTAGGGTTTCTTCATGATGAGTCAGGGTAAAACTGCATCTAGGAAATGAGAAGGAACCTGGGTAGGGTTGCTTCATGATAATTCCGGGTAAAAATGCATCTAGGAATGAGAAGGAACCTGGGTAGGGTTGCTTCATGATGAGTCTGCATAAAACTGCTTCTAAGAATGAGAAGGAACCTGGGTAGGGTTTCTTCATGATGATTCCAGGTAAAACTACATCTAGGAAATGAGAAGGAACCTGGGTAGGGTTGCTTTATGATGATTCTGGGTAAAACTGCATCTAGGAGTGAGAAGGAACCTGGGTAGGGTTGCTTCATGATGAGTCTGGGTAAAACTGCATCTAGGAATGAGAAAGAACCTGGGTAGGGTTGCTTCATGATGAGTCCGGGTAAGACTGCGTCTGGAAATGTCTGAGAAGGAACTTGGGTAGGGTTACTTCAGCTGATTGTGTAGATAGTTGCTCTGGCTTGTTTCAGGTATTGATCTTTGACCTGAGAAAGATAGTTTTCCTGGCTTGTTATAGGTATTGATCTTTGACCTTGGAAAGATAGTTTTCCTGGCTTGGTACAGGTATTAATCTTTAATTTGCTTATGTAGATAGCTTTCCTGGCTTGTTACAGGTATTAATCTATAATCGATCGTCCATGGATAGTTGCCCTGGCTTGTTACAGGTATTAATCTGGGACTGTTGAAAATTGTTGACGATAATTTTATGTTGATTGATCTTTCCTAAAAGGTAAATAGTTAGTTGTATGCAATGTCATGATATATGAAATGCATGGCGTAATGATGTTCTCAAAATAAATGAGATTATGCTATATGCATTTATCATGTATGTAAATGTGATGCATGAAATATTGTTGGAATGTAATTTTGTCTTGGAAAATAAATCCTTGATGAAAGTTGGGGAGTTTTAGGAAGTTAAATCCCGGACTGCTGTTGGAGATGAAAATTATGTGCATCTTAGAACTTTGTTTAGAATGTATCTGCTGGGGATTCCCGTCTTGTTGCTTGAGGAGAATTCCGTTGAGGAATGTTGATTTTGCTTAAGAAGAAAACTCCGTGTAGAGTGTTGATTCCTGCTTGGGGGAAAAGAGTTCAGGAATTTTCTAGCTATCTGTTGCTTTACTGGGGAGCTATCTCTTGATGGAAGAGAAAGGGAGTTAACAATTTGTTGGGGAAAAAGAGGTTAATTGTTATTTGGTTTGGCTTCCAAGTTTTGTAGAAACTCACTGGTGATTGTAAAGCGGTCTACTGGGGAAGAAGAGTTGTGGTCCCTTAATTTGTGATAGTCTGGGAGGAAAATTCAAGCTGGGGAATCTTTCCGTTTGTTGGAGAAATAAACCTTGTTGCCAATCTGCTGGAGAGGCGTTTTCTTTTGGCATAAATCCTCGAGGATTATTGAGATCCAACCTAATTGGGGAGAAGTTTTCAGAGATTGAAACTCTTGTTGGGGATCACCCTATGAAAATGACTTTGTGGGGGATTTGTCACTGCCCCTAGTAGCAAGTGTTTGTAGTATTGCCAGGAAATGTTTGCCTGATCGTTTTTAATCCTTTATTGGAATTCACGTTCAATGCGCCAAGTGATTCAGATAACTACCTGCCCCTGGTTACTCAACATTTCTTGAGATTTCTTGGAATCTTGACTTGACTGCCCCAGGTGAATTTGGACAATGACATGTCATACCCCCATGTTTATAGGGTATTTGTCATTGGAAGTGTCATCCCTCTTGCGGTGGTTTTGTTCATTGATAGGGCTTTCGTTCACTGAATATTCGTCGTGTGAATTTCTCTGCAGTCAAACAATTAGCCATATGCAAACAACAATATTCAAAATAATGCAAAGTTTATGCTTGTCTTGAAGTTTTGAAAAATGTGTTTTAGCCGATAAAAGAATTTTGCAAGTATGTGAATTCAAATCAGGATTTAGAGTAAGCCTTACAGGAGTCAGGATACCTTTTGTAACAGTATGCTTTCAAACTAACCCATGCTTCAAATAGGACTTTGAAAGGTTGTATCGTGGTCTAGGTTCACGGTTTAAGAAACAAAGGATAAGGCTCAAAGTGTATTTGTACTCGCCCGTTCTTCGTGATGTTCTTTAGCCCTAAACTCAATTAATTGTGTGTTTGAACTCCTATTGAATCTGGAATGATGGTTCAGATATTTGGTAGTTTATTTGAGAAGGAATTCATTTTTGCAACACTTTTCATGTTGTCGAGGATTTTTAGTGACCTCTTCTTGATTTATTATCCCTGATTTTTTTGCCTGATTGTTCTTGTTTTGATATTACAATCAGCGGGATGCCCTAGTTTTTCTTAAGTCTCCTGCATAGATTTTGACTTAGTGGGCTTTTCTCTTGGAAGATAATGACTGCCTATTTGATAGGGAACCATCATCGTCTTTTGATTCCAGGGGAAACTTTTTTATTTCATTTGTTGCATACGAAGTGAAAGTTTACGACTGAACGCGTGTTTGAATTAACTAAGAAACTACCCCGCCCCAGGTTTTGATTAAAGGTTTCAATTTGTGTGAAAAAGAAAACTCCTACTTATTAGGCTCAAAGGGGTTTACTAGGGATTATCCTCCTTATAACTCCAGTGTTTAGGAATTGAAACAAATGCTTGTACATCATCAGCAAGGTCTGTCCAAAAGCATACTGTATGAGATTGTGGCATTGTTTTCGTCATCCTCCCTCTAAACGCTTGTAACTTTTAGCAAGAGTTGAATGACATAAAGAGAGTAAAAAGCGTAGCTTAAATATAGTGAAAACAAATGGATAAATTCAAGACAAACACATGCAATGCATTAATGAAACAAAGTTTAACATTAATAGATAATTGTTTGAATAACAAAAGAAATTACAATTGAAAATTCAAATTGAACTGGAACGCTCAATGATTTGGCATGGGAGTGGTGATCACGTTGGGAGCCTCTGGAGGGTCGAACTCGATCTCCTTGGTGTCAATCATGTTTGGATCTTGTATTTCAGCACCCAAAAATTGTTAGTATCATGCCCAGGACTTCTGGAATGATATGCACGTATTGCATCAGGATTGTAGTTAGGAGAAGAAGTTTTGGGGTTTGGATGAGGTCCTATCAACGTAATCAGATTCCTTTTTAACAAGTGTTGCAGTGCTAGAGACAGTGTCATGTTGATGTTGGTAAACTGTCTTTTAGGCTCGTCTTGCCTTTGTTGATTTCCCCTTTGTTGTTGCCTCGATGCAGAACCGGATATCAGGACTGCCCTCACATGTTGGTCGTAGTTGTTCTTGTTATGACCCTTTTGGCCGTAAACAACATTGGATTCTTTCTTCCCATTGTATGGCTTTTTCTGAGTATCAAAGGATGTGGTTCCTTGGACCTTTTCACTATTGATACTAGTTTCGACCCTTTCTCCAGTCAGTATTAGCTCGGTGAACCCGACCGAGGAGCTTCCGATTAGGTGATTGAAGAAAGGCCCCGTCAAGGTTCCCATAAAGATATCAATCATCTCCCTATCAATTAAGGGTGGCTTCACTCTGACTACAAAGTCTCTCCATTTTTGGGCGTACTCTTTGAAGCCCTCGTTGGAATGTATGGTCATATTTTGCAATTGCACACGAGTTGGTGCAAGATCAGCGTTGTATTGATACTGCTTGTAGAAAGCAGCAGCCAAGTCCTCCCAGGTATGAATGTTAGTTCCTTTTAACTGATAGAACCACTCCAACTGAGTTCCAGCCAAACTTTCTTGGAAGAAATGGACCCATAGCTTCCGATCAACAGTGTGAAGTTGGATCTTGCGGACATAATATCTCAGATGCATCTTAGGACAAGAGACCTCATCATACTTGGCAAAGGTAGGGATTTTGAACTTTGGCGGGATGACCACTATGGAAACCAAACCTAACTCTTCAAAGCCCAATCCAGGTATCTTCTGAGTCTCTATAGCATTGAGGCGATCCTCCAGCTGTTTGTATTTATCATCAGTGGGAGGATATTGTTCCTCAGAGAAGCCAGCTTCATCTTCATCAGTCCCCGAGCTGTTATCTCCTTCTTTTGTCTGATTGTCCCCCTCGGTTAATGGAGTTGAGAGATCTAGAGCTCTCTTGACTGGTCCTCTAAGTCATCTTCCCAAATTCAGGATGCCTACTGACTTATTTGACTTTTTCTTCTTGTCTTTGAGAAGAAGAGTCTTCAGGTCCTGTTTCCCTTTAGCCATAGCCAGGAACATTTGTTGGAATTAGGCATTTTGTGCTTGGAGATCCTTCACCGTTTGTTCCATATCCATCTTACTGAAATAAACAGTAGGAAGATAAGGAGACCTGTATGGGAGAAACCTGTCATGATATGATGCATGATATGTGGATGCAATGTTTTCAAGGATCTCGCGAGGTAAATACAAGAAGATGTTAGAAGTTGAGCTTTGATTGGAAAACTTCGTATTGATGGATGTTCTTCCATGAGAATTAAGCTCACCATGTCAAGTGGGTCATATCCCTTTACTCAAGTTACTGTGTTTTGGTCTTTGACGGAGTTTGATTATAGAATGAATCCTCTTGCCCCCTTAATAGGCGTCTGGTTAAACATGACCCTGCATCATAGGGCCTCGAGATCCTTGAAATGATTATTGAAAAAGCTATGGTATGATGTCATTATGTTATGTATAAGTATGCAAAGTAAGCAAGTTGTTATGTATAAATAATCATACACACATAAAGCAGACAAGTCCTTAGGTTAGGCTTGTATGGAGTTTGTAGGTAAGTACCCTCTTGAAATTTAGTTGGCTCAACCTGTCCTAGAAAGTAAACGGGTTCTAGGGGATCTCAATATCACTAATCTTTCTTCATCGGGCATTGTTTCAGCGCAAGCCTCTTTAATGGCGTCCGAAATATCCCGAAAGTCCAATCTCAATGAGCGTAGCATCGAGTATCAACCAACTTCGAACTGCACCAAAGCCGACTATCTCACTACTTCCTAATGGCCAAATTGTTCAATTAAGGTTCTTAGGTCAGTTAGTGCTTCATGACACCATACAGCAGCCCCGTATTCTCCTTGACTACTCAAGGGCTACCGGTACCATCAAATGTGTCACACTAACGTAGCTATTGCTTCAACCATGTCGGTATACCCCGCACAGTTTCCACAATCTATTGCTATTTACCTAAAAGGTGCCCTAGATCCGGGTAGAGGATCAAAACAAGCCCAAACAAGGAACCATAATATAAAGCAAGTAAGTCAAACAAAGAAAACAAGTAAAGGTAATCTAGCCCTAAGGTAACCCCACTTTTAAGTATTTCCCCAGCAGAGTCTCCAGTTCTGTAACACGGTGGGAGAACTGACTTGGGTATTTTGCATTTGTTTGCAATTGTTGCGGATAGCAAGATTCTCCACCGACTTTTCTTTTATCCAATGAAGGAAAGGTTGAAAAGACCAAGAAATACCTTTGAGATTATTTTCATGAGTTCGGGGGGTAGTTTATGAAAAGGGAAGCTATTAGCACCCTTTTCATTTGTAGTTATCTACGAGATCTTAGTTGCTTGATAGATCACTTGCTTTTGTTTGAAAATGTGCTTGTGGTGTGGGTTTTGAAAGTATTTTGAAAAG
The DNA here is from genome assembly GCA_948472305.1 of Vicia faba. Classification (NCBI taxonomy): domain Eukaryota; kingdom Viridiplantae; phylum Streptophyta; class Magnoliopsida; order Fabales; family Fabaceae; genus Vicia; species Vicia faba. Next base: position 819,558,662 of record OX451740.1, read on the forward strand.
GAATGTCTTTGTAATGGCTCTCGTTTCTATAAGAACGCGTACAAAGTGTTGGTTTTGAAATTAGTTCAAAGAGATGTTTGTGGAATGTGTTTTTGAAAGTAATTTTAAAAAGCTATCTTTGTAATGGTTCTCGTTTCTATAAGAACGTGTACAAAGTGTTTTGTCTTTTGAAAATGTTTCAAAGTGAAATTGTGGGTGTATAAAATGTTTTTGTTGTGAGCAAGCGAGCAACTAGGAGAATCCTACCTACTCAAAAGGTCTTAATGTTCTTTTCCTCCTCCTTTAGATATTGTTATCTTACCATTGATTTGGTAAGAAGCCCTATCGTTGGATGTGAAGGGACGGGCGTGGGACGTTTGTATAGTCATAGAAGGCAACCTATGGGACGTTTTAACATTGTCGTTTAAGGACTAGATCGTTTACCGAAGGCAACTTGAGGGTCATCGAGGGACTACGATCTTTTATCAAGGGTCTTTGCTAAAACTCCCATATTCGAGGGACATGACTATTTTTCCAAGGGAACAAGTGATATTACCCTAAGGGTACATGTGTGAATAGTGTGTTTGATTTGCATGCATTTAGTCTTTGATTAGGGGTTGTCTAAGATTTGTTTTTATCTTGCCACACCCTATTTTACTAGCAATGAAAAGCGGTAAGTTTGCGGAAAAAAATAAATCCTACGCTATTACATTAGTAGGGGAGTGGGGGTACAATTTACAAGTGGGATGAAGCGGATGTCTAAATATTACAACCATATAGAAATAAGCTATGAAGAAAAAAATATGAAAACATGTGAAAAGAATAACAATAAAATAAAGGAAAGCAAATCCTTCGATTTTCAATGTTGAGGCACATTTTGAATCATGCATGTGTGCATCGAAACATGCTTTCCTTCGACACAGTTTCTCCAAATCGAAACCAGTGCAATTCGAAGCGTAGGTCCTTCGATTCACACATCCCTTCTGCTTTCCTGCAAGTCAGCGTGTTCGAAGCAAGTGTGTATCGTAGCATGTGTGTGCAACGAACAGGTGTGTGTCAAAGCACATATTCTTTTCCTTTCTGTTTGAGCCTGTCAAAGCCTAAAGGCTTTATATCAAAGTATGCACATTTTTTACTCCAACATTTTTTAAGGTCTGTACAGATTAGTTCTTAAGGAAAACAAAAAATATTAACATCGAAGGCCATGGTTGTTACATGTTGGCCTCGAAGATGAATCAACAAAGATTCTTGAAATGAAAGAGTTAAAGTCAGAAAGACTTACCTCAAAGATGGATTGTGGGTTTCGAACTTGAATTTCTGCCTGGATGGTTCTGGAATTCGAAGAGTTGTCACAGGGGGTTTGCTTTTGGTTCAAAGAGTTGCCACAAAATATTGTCCTTGAGCTTGAACAAAGTTCTATATGTGGGTTGTTCTGGATAGTTGATTTATAAGAGTTGGAAAGATGAGATAATGGATTTTGATTTTGTGTTTATATGTGAAAGTAGAGTTGATATTTGAGTGAGAAAAAGTTACAAAGGTTTCTGTTTTGTTACCCAACTCTCTTTTCTCTCCTCTAAGCGTCTCCAGCCCCCCTTTTAATATTGTGAAGAATAGTTTATTTATAGAGGAGTTTTGTTGTGGTTTTAGGGGGGAAAACAAATAACATTTGAACTGTTTGGGTATACTGACCCCTTCCTTTCTTCGATGCAGCTCTTATGTGCCCTTTTTTTGTGCAAGTATGGGGCTGAGACAATGCAGGCTCAGCAGTATTTTGGAGTGTTGTGGCAGCTTGGTGCAGGACTGTTGCATAGCAGTACAGCTGGCTTGGGCTTGGTAGTATATAGGACTTTGGTCAACAAGCATCTTGAATACTTCACCCTTTTGTTTTGATCACTTCGACCAGACTCATCATCAGACAACAACATTCGTTTCCAACAATGTCTGTTCTTCGAATGGACCCATTATATGTCCTTCGAATCCACCAATTATGATTCATAGTTTAGAAACTATGGTGTTGAAGAGTTTAGAGGTGTAATCTAAGTATGTTGCGTCGAAGGGTTTAATTGCCCAACTTGTGGATCGAAGTGGGTTACTTAGAAGGAAGCCATATGCCCAGTTTGTGAATCGAAGGGGGTTATTTCAAAGGAAGCCAATGCCCAAATCGAAGCTTGTGATTAAAAAAAAATCACTGCCCAATTGAAGCTTGTACTCGAAGGGAACCTATGTCCATTCGAAGCTTGTACTCGAAGGGAGCCACTGCCCAATCGAAGCTTGTGCCTGAAGGAAGACTATATTGTCCAGTCGAATTTTGCTAAATCGAAGCCAACTTGTTTTTTTTTCTGACCTAATCGAAAGGCACATTAACAACTTCATAATTTTACATTTTCTTTATTTCTTTAAACAGTATTTTGTAATCACACATGCGAGAGAAATCTTGAGAAAATTAAAGGGAAAATTTTGGGGTACAACAGAAAGTGTTGGTGTGTTTTGAAATATGTTTTGAAAATGATTTTGAGAAAGCAACTATGAACGTTCTACCTACTCAAAAAGTATTTGTTCATTTCCTCCTCCTCTAGATATTTCTATCTTACCATTGATTGATAAGAAGCCCTATCATTGGTTGTGAAGGGACGGATGTGGGTCATCGTATATTCGTAGAAAGCAACATTGTAGGATACCCTAGCAATTTTTGTAAGGGTCTAAGATAATTTATAAAGGCAACATTTGAAGGGTCATCGAGGGACTATGATCTTGTTTTCGATTGTTTTTGCTAAAGAATCCCACGTTTGCGTAATATGACTTTAGGCAACAAGTGAGGTTAGTCCTAGAGGTGCAAGTGTGTAAAGTGTTTGTTTTCATGCTTTGCCTTTGAATTAAGGTTTTCTACTTGTTGATTTTATGTCTTGTCATACAAACCCTAATTACTAGCATTTATATTCAAAATGATAAATTGCATAAATGTAAAATTCTACGCTATTACATCATTTAGGGATGAGGGTACAATTTATAAATGGGGGAAGAAAGAAATTAAACCCTAATTTGGTATTACAACCATATTTAATATTGCAAAATAAAATGTACAAAAATATAGAGGTAATGTGCAAGAAGAGAGACTTGTTTTAGTTTTTTATGAGAGGTCTTAATTTACCCAAACTAATAAAAGAAAGAAAATAATTAGTCTAAGTTGATTTAATAAAAATTAAAATTAAATTAATTTAAGAAAAATAAATTAAGTTAATTAAGAGAACTATTTTTTAAGGTTTTTTATGAAAGGAAGATTTTAGTAACTTAACCTAATTAAAACTAATTAATTATTTAACAAAATAAATTTACTATTTATTTGATAAAAACCTAAAGTCTTTAAAAAAGGAAAAATTTAAATAAACCTAAGTATAATTTAATTCCAATTCTAAAAAAAAGAAATTAATTAGTTAAGAAAAAAATATTTTTAGTGGTTTGTTCACAAAATAAATAAGGTGAAAAAAATTAAAATTAGAAAATTATTTAAGAAAAGTGTATTTTTTATATATTTTAGTCAAAAATAAAAATAAATAAATAAATAAAAGTAAAGAAAATATATAAAGAAAATAACAATATCGGGCTAGGTGTTAAAAAGTAGAAAGGGGGTTAAAAGTCAGCAAAAGGGGTTAGGCCCAAGATGTCATTTTTTGTTTGATGCTGAAAACAATAAAAAAAAATGTATGCTGGGCCTGAGCTGAAAAGCAAAATGGGGGGTATGAGTTTGAAATAAATCATGCCCAACAATCAAATGTCCGGCGCCTGTTTTGATCCCATGTGGCTGACTTCTGAAGGTGCATCATGGTCCTAATCATGTAAAGCGTTGGATCTGGATTGCTGGATATCCAATGGCGTCAGTATGAAGTCTATGGTACGCGCACCTTGCTTGTATGCATGGAGTCTGAATTAAACAAATAAATGAAATGCAAAAGAGTACCATTGGGACTCGAACCCAGGTCCCTAAAGTTCCAAGCTTTACGCGCGCTCTCTCTACCACTAGGGTGGCTATACATCCGGTGTTATAACCAAAACTATAAATATATATTACAAAACCAATCTTAGGCATGTATCATCTTCAACCTCGCGCCAGAAAATTCCACAAGATTTTCAAAACCTGTAACTTCTTCATCTCTCAACCAAAATGGAAAATGTAAACATGAAAGTTGCGTAAAATTTCATCACGAATCCAGAAATGTAAATAACTAAAGCTATAGATCAAAGATGAATGAGAATTTCTAATGGTACCAAATTTTGACCTAACTTTTTCAAGAAGTTCAAACTTGAAATTCACATTACTCGGGCAATATAAATGAAATCTAAGGGCATGGTTAGCTTCAGGGCTATGATGTCTATATTTTATCTTCACAAATGGAAACCAATTGATCCCTATACGAAGAGTTCAAAAGTCAGAAAACTCACCTTGAAAATGGAATTCGTGTTTTGAGTTTGAGAAGCTTTCAAGGTGTTGTAATGATCTGGTTAGCTTCCTTGAACCTCTAGGAAGCTAATGCAATGATTAGTTTGGATTGAGGATGGCTAAATCGTACTGGAGAAGTCAATGTGAAGCACCTTTTTTTTGGTTATGGAGGATAGTGAAGATGGAGTTACAGTTGTGTAACAGGTGTTGGGATGGGTTATATTTTATGTGAGGAACCTTTAGGATTGATTTGGGGAAGAAACGCACGAATGGTTTAAGAGATGGAAGTTCTTGGGAAGAATTGTGATAAAAATGGAGTTTTTATGAATTTTCTGGTTTGAGTGGGTTTGAGGGAGTTTCAATGCTTGTTCTTTCGTGTACTAAGTTGCATAAGAGTGTCTTAAATTTATAGGAAAAGATTTGGAGACTTGGAATGATCAGAATCACAAGATCACAAGTTATGAGATCTTGACTTATTTTTGAAGCAAGGTTGACAAGTATGGTTTCAAGGCAAGGTAAAAAGCTATCTAGAGTGGTTCCAAACTTTAAACATGCTTATCTGACTTTGTAGAGGAAGCTTGTGCAGAAGGAACAAGTGCAAAGCTCAATACAAGTTGACTTTGCATAATGCTTGATTTATGAGAATGGAATGGTAACTTTCTTCCAAATATGGCAAATTTCTTTGGATAATGGCTTAATCACTTGGACCATACCTCAATTAATTGTGTAAACAATTAATTATGGAGTGTTTACAAGTTAGAAGCCTGCAAAACAAAGATTGTGCATCATAGGCTTGAGATTTGAATTCTTGTTCATCACAAAATTGACCTATAATTCAAGAATGGATGACCAACTTCTTGCCTTCGATTCTATTAGCTCCAAAATGATCTCATTGAGTTCTTGGACATTTTGAAAATCTTGGAAAATTATCTATAACTTTTATGTTGGTCATTTTGACAAAATCCCATTGGAGCTTGGTGATATTTTACCAAGAAGTTAGGTCAAAAATCTGCCTAAACTAGATCAAATTTTCACCAAGTGTTTAAGAAAAAGTGCATGACTTTATGGATTCATAACTCAAAATCTAAGCATTTCTAGGACTTGATCAGTAAAGAAAAGTTGTATGTATCATCAAGATATACAACTTTAATATTGGAAGTTTTCTTTGAATCATCTTGCATCTTGGTGAAAAGTTGGCATGAAGTCATGAAAAAATAAGACTTAAAAACTTAGAAAAATTCTAAGTCTTGAAAAGTTTAAATTTTTTAAGATGAATTTTGAATTTCTTGATTTCTTGATTATTAAGTTTCATATTTTTTAATGTCTTGATGAAATTTGATCTTTGAAACTCAATTTTGATCAAAAGGTCAAAGTTTGACTTTTGATGTATCAGTTGACTTTTCCTCAGTTCATTGAATTTCAACTATTAATCAATTGATCTTTGAAAAATGAATTGAGTCATGCAATTAGGTCAACATGTTGTACTTTAATCCTTGAGATTGTTATTCAAGCCATTAGATCATGTATTAGGTCAAAAAACCCTTCATCAGTCAAATACAATCAAAACCCTAATTTTGACCATTTTGCCCTTTTGGTGATTTGAACATTTTTTCTTGGGGAATTATGATCCAAACTTGATCAATTGATAAATATAACTTCAAAATGTTGATATTGGTCAAAAATATTGAAGTTTGACTATAAGTTGACCATAATTGACTTTTTACCCAATAAAGTTGATTTTGGTTCATCTGATCAATTGACTGAGCAATTTTGAGATGCAAGACTTGAAACTTGATATGAGCATTCTTGAAGGTCCCTAATGATCCATGAAAGTCAATTGAAGCATTAGAAGTCTAATTGTACTTGTGAAAAATCCAAATCCTAATTTGAGACATTAGTGTTGAGGAGATGGCTAGACCTAGTCAATACTTGTGTAAGCTTGAACCATTAAATATCTTTGTGAGAAATATCTTGAGAAAAGAGAAGGAAAATTTTGGGGTACAACATCTGCCCCTGCTCAATCTTCTTAAACTTGAAGAGTTATATTGGCGGGTACGCCGTTCGTGACCTGAAGGTGGAAGATGATTGAACACTAGAGTGCCCAGAAATTTGCACTTGATGATATGTTAGTTGATTGTGTCGGGAATGGGATTAAAGATGCCATTTGAATAAGTGGTAAAGAATTTGTCAGAGATGGGCTTATATATGCCATCCAATGTGATTATTGACAGAGATTGGAAAAAGTATCAGAATAAATCTTTGGTCTATTTATATTGAATCAAGCAGAAGTCTTGAATAATCTTTAATTGGATAATGAATCAGTGTAAATCTTCGGAGCGATTTAACTGAACCAGAGAAAGTGTCTATCAGAATGGAATCAGGATAAGTCATTGATCGATTTAAACTAAACCAGTAGAGGTCTTGAATAATCTTTAACTGGATAAAAAATCAATATAAATCTTCGAAGCGATTTAACTCAACCAGAGAAAGTGTCTACCGGAACGGAATCAGGGTAAATCATTCATCGGTTTAAACTGAACCAGCAGAGGTCTTGAATAATTTCAAACTGGAGAAAGAATCAATATAAATCTTCGGAGCGATTTAACTGAACCAGATAAAGTGTCTACCGTAACGAAATCAGGATAAATATTTGATCAATTTAAACTGAACCAATAGAGGTCTTGAATAACCTTTAACTGGAGAACGAATCAGTATAAATCTTCGGAGCAATTTAATTGAACCAGAGAAAGAGTCTACCGGAATGTAATCAGGATAAATCATTGATCAATTTAAACTGAACTTACAGAGGTCTTGAATAATTTTTAACTGGAGAACGCATCAGTATAAATCTTATGAGCGATTTAACTAAACTAGAGAAAGTGTCTACCAAAATGGAATCAAGATAAATCATTGATCAATTTAAACTGATCCAGTAGAGGTCTATTTATCACTGGTGATATTTATCTGATGACTGATCTTTCCTGAAAAGATAAAGAATTAGTTGTGATGCAATGTCATGATGCATGCATTGCATAATGATGTTCTCAAAATAAATGAGATTATGCTATATGCATTTTATATGCATATGTCATGATGCATAAATTTGAGATGTTATTGAAGTAAATATTTGTCTGGAAAATAAATCCTTGACAACTGCTGGGGAGATTTGGGAAGCTAAATCCTGAACTACTGCTGGTGCTGGAGAATATGTGTATCTTTGACTTTATTTAGAGTGTTCCGCTGGGGATTCCTGTCTCATTGTTTTGAGGAAATTCTGTGGGGAATGTAGATTTCTGCTTGAGGGGTAGAGCTCAGGAACCTTGGTTGTCCATTACTCTACCGGGGAATTATAAATTGACTGGGGAGAGTAAAAGTTAACTGGTATTTGGTCAAGTTCCAGGCTTTGCAGCAACTTTCAGGGGATAGTAACGACTCCGCTGGGGACAAAAGGAATTTGTCCATTTATTTGTAATAGTCTGAAAAAAGACTTTGTAGTTTGTTGGGGAAATAAACCCCGTTGAGGAGAACATTTTGAAGATCTTATTGGGGAGATGAATTCAAAAGGTTTCTTTTTTCAATTAAGACCAACTCAGCTGAGGAGAGGGTTTTTAGGAGATTATACTTTGTGGGGATAATCTTATTGAAGCAACTCTGTGGGGATATTCCAAATCCTTAAGGAAATGCTTGTTACATACATATGTTAATAGTTAATCATGTTCATATGCATATGTTCATTCAATTTTAATTATTGGACGATTTTGCACTCAAAACAGAAAAAACAAAAAGTTTGCATTTCGAAGTATATATATTTGTATTGATGTTTTGCCTATAAACAGGCGTTTTTTGTACAAGGAGACAGAAATCCTAGTAAGAGGAAATTGTCGAAAGAATGAACAAAATAATATCCATATGAAAGTAATCTCATTGGGTTCCAAATCCGCCATTGCCCCTATGTCTTCGAACATCATCCCTTGTTGTGGAAAGAAGTTGATTGAATTGATCTTACACCATTGAACTTGGACCTTGGTAATAAAGTCGTCTGTAGTGATTTCATAGGACATAGTCATACGCTTTGATCCTTAACTTTTGCCTGGACCTCCCTTTCGGTTTTTCATCCCACCAGGATACCCTTTTTTGCCCAAGCCTCCATTTCTAGTTTTCGACTTGCCGGATGTACGATCTTTTGTATATATCCCTAACTTTTGCCTGAACCTCTTTGATTCATAGAGATGCCCTTATTTTTTCCTAGGTATGTTAACCTAGCTGGTTATTCTTATGCGTAGTATTTTTTAACTATGCTTGCATTCACCGGATGTGGAAAATCTTCGTCGTCCATAGTAGTTAGCATCATAGCTCCGCCAGAGAATACTCTTTTAACCACAAATGGCCCTTCGAAAGTGGAAGTCCATTTGTCCCTGGGATCGCCTTGAGGAAGAATAATGTGTTTTATTACCAAATCTCCAGTCTGATACACTTGAGGTTTGACCTTTTTGTTGAAAGCCTTGATCATACGCTTTTGATACATTTGACCATGACAAATAGAAGCCAGTCTCTTCTCATCAATTAAGTTCAATTGATCCAACCTAGTCTGGATCCTTTCATCTTCGCCTAAGTCTGCTTCTTTCATCATCCTTAAGGATGGGATCTGAACTTCCACAGGCAGAACAACTTCTATTCCATAGACTAAAGAGAAAGGAGTTGCCCCAATTGATGTTCAAGCTGAAGTACGGTAACCATGAAGAGAAAATGGTAACATCTCATGCCAATCTTTGTAGTTCACCACCATCTTTTGCATAATCTTCTTTATGTTCATATTAGCCACTTCCACTGCGCCATTCATCTTAGGTCTTGTCATACACCAATTTTTGACCTAAGATCCCATTTTCATTTGTATTTTATACAAAAGTAAAGGTCACGAAATACGGTCGGTTTTAACCTCTCACCTTCGAGCATTGCCTATGCAGAGATTGTCAAGTGTTTTGAATATTTTTTAGCCTATGTGTCACTAACTTCTAATTGCATACAAAGGTGTATGTTCGTGTTTTCTTTTGTTTCATATGCAGAGATAGATCTGAATCAAGAGCATCAGGCATTGCGCCTCAATTAGGGTTTTCTATGGACTCGTTTACTTCTTTACTTCAAGTTGTATCATTCATATCCAAGATTTCTTTAATGCATTTCCACTAAGAGCGCATCCAGTCGAGAATATTCTGAGTATTGAGGGGGCGAAAGTGTTGAGTTATGGTATAAAATATGAGGGGTGGAATATTGTTATTCACATCATTGTTTCCATTCCAATTCAAATTCACCAAAAGCTTTGGGTAAGGTTATTTCCTTACTGCCTGTCAAGAGAATTGGAGTTTTTTTCCTCCATGAAGTTTGAGTTACTCATCAACCGAGACTCAATGGTTTTTCATGATAAAGCTATTTTGGTTATACGTATGTCCACATTCATTCTCAAAAGTTTCTTCAAGGCAATATTTTGATTTTGATTATCAAGTCATGGAACGAAAGTGAAGTGGTAATCAAGACATTCATTTGTTACTAGTAACTTGATTTTATGGATTGAATTAGGGTGTCTTTGAGAAATGATAACTAATTTGAATTCTTCTATTATATCTCCATGTTAATTGGACCAAGATTTCTAAAGATGGCATGTTCACGTATTTGGTTTTGCTTGGAAGTTAAGTGACAAGTTCACTCAACAACATTCAAGGAAATTTACGAAACTCCTTATGGATAATTCACGAAGTTTTAGAATAAATTTGTATTCCATTCAAATTTTATTCTAAGTGCACTCATGTCCAAAATTCTATCAAAGACATTCAAGATTTCCAACAAGTCACGTCATAATTCAAGAACTCATTCCATATGACTTTATTCTATTAACTTGCAAAATTCATCAACCAAACTTTTCAAACGAGATCATTCCAAATATCGTTCACAAAACTCAAGATTCATTCAAGTTTCCAAATTATAAGAGATCGAAACCAAGGAGGAAAGATTCGACTTGAAGCTCATTATAAATTTACATTCATCATTATTATAATGTTACAAGAGGAATTATAAGTGTGTACATCAAAACTATAATTCTAATCTCCTATAGCTTCATACTTTAAAACTTGCAGTCCACTTTATGCCAAATTTGAACCATGTGCCCAATTTCCAGCCATCCTACAACACATAAATTTGTCCAAAATGTTGTTGTCCACTCTGCATATCAGCCCTGCAAAAGACAGATCAGGATCAGCTATACACCAGTCCAAAAACAGCCTCTATGCTTCCATGAATCATGTCCAAACCTGCACCATATCAAGCTAAGAGTTACACGAAATTAGTTATACAAAAGCTCCATCAAGAAAGCTAGAATAGAGCATACTACTTTTGTTTAATGTTCCCAAAAGCTTTCCCTCCAAAGTCACTCCAACAGGCTTATAAGAAGGCTAATGTGTGTTGTGGTAACTACGACGAGGTGTAACTTTGCAACCTCAAGCAAATAACCCTCTTGTCAACAATGCAGTAGGGGAATTGGCTTTTAAAATGACAGAAAAAACATCGAAGGACCCCTTCTTCCCATTTGATTTGGGATACTTATTATTGTACCCCAAAATTTTCCCTCTCATTTCTCAAGGAATTTCTCACAAGGATTCTAAAAATTCAAACTTGCACAAGTACAACTGGATTTTTCAGCATCAAGTTAAATAGGAAACTGTTAAAAAAGGGGAAAACAGATAAAAATAATCTTTTTGACAAAATTGAAGGAAAAACAAGTTTCCTTCGATTCACATCTTTCGATTAGACTTCTGGAATCTTTCGATGCAAGTTTGGCTTGCATCCTTCGATTGGGCGTGGGCCTCTGGCACGCTGGCTTTGATTCACAAGGCATGATTTTCCTACATGCCACCTTCGATTGCATCTTTGGCCTCACAGGGTTCACAATGCAATGGCTTTCTGTGTGCCTGCTTCGATTAAATGTTTGATGCTTGCATGCATGTGTTAACTGGACAAATATTTCCCCCATGCTTGCTTTGATTCACAAGTTGATGACTAGCTGCATACAAGCCTTCCATTGATCCATAACTCCTTTTTTGCGTGCAAGAGGCACCCACAAGACCAGCAGGCACAAGGAAAGATCCTCTTGTAGCCTCCTTCGATTCCAAGGCAAAAAGCCTCCTTTGTTACAAGTTTCGATTGCACATTTTTCCTCCTGTATGCCTCCTTTGTTTGGGGCATGTGGGCTTCCTTTGTTGCAAGCTTCTATTGTGCACTTTATCCTCTGCGTGCATTCTTCATTTGGGGCGTGTGAATCCTTCAGTACAAGTTTTTGGTTACACCTTTCGTTTTGGCATGTGGTTCCCTTCATGCAAGCGTTCGTTTGAGCAAAGATCTCTTGCATATTTGCATGAAACCACAAAGCAGGGACCCCCTACATACACCCTTTCGTTTGGCCATATGACCCCTTGCAGGCAAGTTTGAGTGGGCAATATCTCCCTTGGAAATAGTTTGCATCAACACACAAATTCTACACTATGCCATTGTCTCGTATGAAAGAAGTACCATGGTGGCACATTCTAAGGACTTTCTAGACATGCCTGGATGTCCCAATTGAATGAAATGTTTTGTTGATCCACTCCAGGAGCATGTATTTGGACCATTCGAAGGAACCCACAAAAGGCTTGGTCGAAAGACACCCATTTGGGCCCCTTCAAAGGATACCCATATGAGCCCTTCGAAGGACACTTTGATTTGAAAAAAGAAAATGTTGTTGAGGAGTCTGGTCAAAGGATAGGGCTAGGGGGTCAAAACAAAAGGTTGAGATACCCAAAGGTACTTGCTGACCAAGTCCCATGTGAAGATGTGAAAAACACAAGAAGGGGGGTTGAATTGAAAAAACTTGGATCAAATAAAAAACAGCTTTAGGACACAGTATTTTTATCCTGGTTCGTTTGATCTCAAACTACTCCAGTCCACCCGTCAAGGTGATTTCGCCTCTCTCCAACGAGGTCTTAATCCACTATTCTCAAAGGATTACAATAGCTACTTTAACAACTGTTAAAGTCTTCTTGAGTATAACCACAAACCGGTTTATCTCAAGGAAATATTTTACAAGTAATGAACAAGAGTGTGTTGTTGTTTTCTTAACAAAACAGTATATCACAACTGTGATAGTTACACAAATTAAGCTTGGAATAAAATGAATTTTCTAAAGCTTTGAATATGCGTGGTTTGGAAGGCTTGGCAAATTGTTGTGTGCGTACGTACGTGCTTCTTTCACAAGCAGACTTGTTTATATAGGCAAGCAAAGATACGTTGTCCATAAAGCAAGTTTAATGATAATAACACACTTTCCTTTTGAAGAAGATCTTGTCTGAAGAAAGCCGTTAGCATTTAATTCTGCCTTGAATAATTAATAACGCTTCAGAGTCTTCTTTGCTGTAACTGCTGATAACGCTTCAGAGTGTTAATGACTTGATAAGGATGTATTTGATTAGAGTCAGAGTGTATTTGTTTAGGCGCAGATTCTGGTCATCAAGCTTCAGCGTATAATCTGGTAGCTTCAGCGTGTAGCACATATTGCTGATCTTCTGATGCTGATTCCATCAGAACTTCTGCATATACAAAACATAATTTTAAGAAGCATATTTGTTCTTTATATATATCTTTAAATTTATTTATTCTTTGTATTTTGTTATCATCAAAACTCTAATCAAGGGTTGTAGAATCAAACTATGTTCTAACAATCTCCCCCTTTTTGATGATGACAAAAACCAGATTTTTCAATTTAAAAATAAAGAATAAGGAATATAGAATTTTAAGAAGAAAAAATCCCCTTGAGTTGATTGCTTCCCTTAAATTCTTTGAGTCCTTGAGCATCAGAATTTGACTACGTTTTTCATCAGATTTTTGTACCTGTTCAAGCTTTTCAGAAGAAGGAATTTAAGTAGATCAGAATGTTTGAGACTTATGTCTCAGTAATCCGTTATTGAAAATATCTTGTTCTTTCTCCCCCTTTTTGTCAGATATCAAAAAGAACATATAATCAGAAACAAAAAGGATTTATATTAATTAGAAGCAACGATAAGAAGTTCGGAACAGTAGAAATGTAGAAAATATTACAGATAAACAGATTTTTAAAAACAAAGAAAATCTAAGATGGAGGAGGAAGACGCGTGAACAAAGCTTCCAACAAGCCCTTGATCTGGGTGTTGGTTTCCTCTTGTTTGGTTAACATGCTCTTGATTTCTGAAATTTTGTCATCCTGTTTATCCATCCTTTCCTGCATAATAATATATTCTCTCTTCAGTTCTTCCAGAGTCTGCCTTTCATAGGAGGAAGCTTGAAAAACTTTAGTAACTTGATGCTTCTCAGAGCATTCTGCAACGTCATCTTTTTGACCCAGTTCTTCTGCAGGAATCATCTTCTCTGGAGTATCAGTCAGAATGAGACCTTCTGGCTCTGGTTGAAGTTTGTCTGCTGGACGATGTTCTGACCAAGGAGCATTGTCCAGAGGGAGAACTTCTTCCTTGAGCAGTTGGCTCAGAACTTGGTCTTCAATTACTTTTAGCAGATTACTGAAATTCTTTTGAGCTTGTCCGTAGCTCTGTTCTTGCATCTTATGAGTTTCAGAACATACCAATTTTCTGAAACTGGTCCAAAGATAATCTGAAGCAGCATGATTAATCATCTCAAGACTAGCTTGCTTCACGGAAGTTATCCACTTCTTCATTTCTGTTTCAAACATCAATAAACTTGTACCAACATCTGGTGAGGGTTCAGATGGTTTTGGTTTTGGAATAGATGTTTTGTGGGTTATGGAAGCAAGGCGTTCAAAAACAGTTAAATCAATGACAGTTTTGGCGTTGTCATCTGGATTGTTCTTTGGTGAGGGAGTGGGAGAGTCTGTAATAATTATTGGCTGAAGAAGTGGGAGAGTCTAGAATAATTATTGGCTGAAAATCATCAAAACAATGAAGTCGCCATCGAACGTCTTTTATCCCACATGTAGGGAAAGGTAAACATCGAGAAAATCTGAGGAATGGAGAAGTCACGGTCTTGCGACCGAGAGATCGGGTAAGGGAGTCTGTTACGCAACGGGAAGGTATTAGCACCCCACACGCCCATAGTACTCTACGGTATCCATTCTTATTGTCTATCTTATGGGTGTGTTTAATCTATGCTTACTGTTTATTACTGCTAAAGGGAGAATGCATGCAGAAGAAAAGAGAAAAGAATGTAGGGAAAATAAAATTGTGCTCGCTTGGGCCCTACCCCAATGCCTACGTATCCGTTTTGAGGAATCAGAGCTACCGTAGTTCGGCTCATATGTTTTTGTTTGTTTGTGTTTTTTTATGGACGAAGTTAATTCCGCCTTCTGCCGCAGCTCGACCTTTGGAGACTTATGCGTTGGCATAGAAGTAAACTAATCGTGTCCTTACCTGAAAAGGGTTTTTTAGAAAAGTGCTCGAGCGCACAAATGGTTTGAGTTGATTTGTATTTTCGTTGCAGATAGTGACTAGTCGACCTCAAGAGAGAGATATTAGCCACTTTTCTACTTAGCTATGAAAGGAGTCTTTGAGAATTGAACCACACCTAGGCTTGAGATGAAGAACAATAAGCTCGAGATGAGACTCGCTTATCACTTCTCATACTAAGCGAAGGCGTGATTCTCATCAGTAGTTTTAAAATGTTTTGAATGTTGAAAGAAAAAAGAAGT
Source organism: Vicia faba (assembly GCA_948472305.1). Lineage (NCBI taxonomy): Eukaryota > Viridiplantae > Streptophyta > Magnoliopsida > Fabales > Fabaceae > Vicia > Vicia faba. The sequence goes on from OX451740.1 coordinate 819,573,790, forward strand.
TTTGTTTTAAATGCGTATGCGAAAGGAGAAAGAAAACTCAAATGGGGACTAACCTATTTCTAAACCTAATGTTATCGTGCATTAGTAGACCTGAAGTTAGAATGAATGAAAGGGAAACATCTACCTAATGTTAGCATGCATATGGATTACGGTAAAGTACGAAAATGAATAATAAAATATGGTTGTGACGATACCGAATGGAAAAGGTCTATTTCCTCTTCCAAACCCCGCAAGCAATAAGAAAAATTTATTAAAAGCTTCCCTAGAGAGACGGGACACTTCTTCGCCTGTTATAATATCCAAGGAACTTTTAATCGAAATTTAAACAATAAAATTACAATAATTAGTAACAAATGTCTAATGTCCAACAAAAGCGATCCAAGGCCTCCACGTGTACCTATTAACATCTACACAAAATTTCCGCAAAAAATCATGAAGGAATCATCAACAATTAATTGCACAAAATTAATAACCAAATGAAAATTAAAGGAAAAGCCAGGTGGTGTATGGATCAGGCAGCGGGGTTGCAAAACAACAACTCATTCCAGAATGAGGTCCATTAACATTTTTTGTACAATCCACATGCTCTCAAAAAAACTCCCTTTGGGCCAAGAAGAGGGTGGATCGGCCAAGCAACCTACAATACCGTTCCATATTTTTTTTTGTTTCCCTTATTAATATATATTAAAAAAGAGTAAAACTATAAGGAAAAAAAAGAAATCTAAATTAAAGAAGGATTAGGATTCAGTGTCTGTCGTTTGGACTTCTTCGACCCTATTCCTCCTTTGCGGCGCCGCTAGCCCTTTCTCTACTCCGATAAGCTTCGTCGGCTCCGATCGGCTAACGCCTATGTGTTGGAATCATCTCTTCCTTTGCGATCCTGTTCGCCTTCGTCTCAAACTCTTCCTCATCGGTTTTACCATAGAGCCACTGTAAACACTCCGCTCATCATCTAACCTCCGTCTGACTTTGATTCTGTTTTCCATTTATTCATAATTCAAATGCTTCTCTGACGAATTCAAGCCATTTAACCTTTAACGCATCAACCTCCATCGTTAGTTCATGATTTGAGGAAAATTCGTCTTCGTTCTGATCATTCGACCGAAGAAGCATTCTTCATGAAATCCAAAGAAATTCAAGAGAAAATCTGATGCGCAACATCATCGTGAGTTCCGTTTCTTTACCCTCTCTACTTCCTTCAATCTTGCAATTCTGAATAAATTGGTAATGTTGTTGTTGATGTTCACAGGATATCGATTGGGATAGAGAAAGATGATAATGACAATTTTGTTATTGCAGTATGCTTGAAGAAGAAGCATTGAAGTTTTTGTGATGAATCGGATAAGCCACATAGATTAAGATTCAACGTTATTGACAAATATTTGTAGATCGGTTCTATGTTTATGAAGTTTGAAGAAGTGAAGGAGGTTTTTGGAGACTCTTCTGCAGAATTGATGGAGTTATGGCATGTGAGTGTTGTTGTTTCAGAGATGATGAAAGATGATGAAATCTTGTGGTTACGGATCGATGAAGATAGCAGAGTATTACAGAAGGTTGCTGAACGATGAAGACTAAGGAAGAATTGATGACGTTTGTATGAAGCTTCAGTGAGATGGACTGGTGCGGTTCAGAGAGAGCTCTAGAGATTTTTGCAGGTGAAATTTTGTAGTTTTCGGAGAGAGAGAGAGAGTGAGAGAGTAGGGAATTTTGGTTGTGACTCTTATGTGAATTAAAAGATGAAGAAGGTTGAAGATGATGATAGTTGAAGAGGAATATTGAAAGGTAGTTGAAGATTAAAGCCTGAAGCCGAGAGAGAGTTTCTTTCTGGTTTATCTGGTGAGTTTTTCTCTGGACTTTTTCTGGTTATCTCTGCTGGAAGTTGTTACAGTTAGGATTGGTTTTGATTTTCTGTTATTTCTATTGGAGTTTGTTGGTAAAATTGGTTAGGGGTTGGTTGGACTGTTAGTTGGTTAGGGAATTTGTTAGCTGTTATGACATTTTTTTTGTTAAATTCTGTTGAAGTTTGTTACTAGTTTTGTTTGTTATTGTGTAGGGTTGTTATGGTAGTTGGAATTCGGTTAGAGTGGTTAGGAGGTTTGTTAGTTAGTAATGAGTTAGTTTCTGTTAACAATTACAGCAGGGCTATTTTGGAATTGTTTGAAACTGTTAAAGGATTGCTAATTGTTTTGAATTTTTCTAAGCTAGTTTTATTAATTTGGTACAGGGCTGAACTTGTATTTCAACTGATGTAGGGCCAATTGTTTTTGAATTCTGAACCGACTTCTATTGCTTTGCGAAACTGCAGGATTGAGAAAACCTGAGATGGATTCAAGTGATACATGAAGCTTTGGGCATAGCTTGAAGATATGGTGTCTTGGTCATGAGAAGCAAGCATGAAGATGTATGGGCACTAAGAATTAGGCTTAGAACAAAAGTTTGTATGGTTATGAATGTAATTGGATGAAACTCAGGTGCTATATGTATTTGTAATTTAGCTCTGAATTGTAACTTGTTTTTTTGTATAACATCAACATGGCTTGTAAATTTTCACGATTATGACCTTGAACAATCATGAATATCTGAAGTTGGATAGAACTCTGATGAATGCAAGCAATGAATAAATGAATAACCTGGTTATTCTTACCAACAAATTTCATGTTTTTATTTGTCGTTCCAAGTCAAACATATCTTGGAATCATGCACAAAACTTAATTGATTAAGTGATGCATAAATGAATCCATATCTTCTCTTGTATGAAAACCATGTAAACATTCTTCCCACTTTGATCCATTCTTCGCACAAACCATAATTATTGCCTTCTAACCCAAAAATCTTGGATTGAATTAGTAAACGATAGAATCATAAAATGTGATGCCACCATCCCTTACAATTTGAGCCTTAATTGATTAGAGAATATGCTGATGACCTTGACTTGGTGAATAAATGAATTATATCCATTTAATAGCAAACCTCTTGACATTAATCTTGATCAATCATAAGAAGGTTCAACATGACTCTCTTCCCTATGAAATCCTCAGATTAAAACTAAGCTTTAGAAACATCAAAGGAAAGAGGTTCAATTGGAATATTGATTCAGTCATTAAGCGTCACAAATGAAACTTTAATACACTTGTCTCAGAATGGAAATTTGATGAAGACAGAAGTCCGTAATGACCATGAATACATAACCCTAGCTTCAAACCATTGATCTTTGCAAAAAACTCGCAAACAATTGAATGCTGAAGAAATCAGTTGAATCTCCCTAAATGAAGACGAGGGCTTAAAAGTATAGAGAAACCCAAATTCCATCATATCACTGATTCCATGCCAATTTATGTTGTTAGCGAATGTATGCAGTGTTAAATGACCTAATGGAGATATGTACATGAGAAAAGCGCGACAATGCATAAACCAGATAAAAGTAGAAGGGTAGGACAGATTTGGGGTATTACAGCTGCCCCTATTTAATTGTCTTAAACCTGAAAGTACGATTGGCGCATGCCTTTCGTAAGTTCAAGGTGGAAGATGATTAAATACCAATGCCGAAAATTTGTCCTGGGAGGAAGTATAAGTGTTTTCTTTATTTATTTATTTTGGTATCTGCTGGGGGAATTTTTTTTTTAATGAAGGGACAGAGATTGGACTTGTAACATGGAGTGATGCCAATACAAGACAAATGGTTGGTATGAAAAGACAATGGACGAGGTCTACGGGTGACCTACGATCCTAAGGTGACACATGAGAGTGATTTAACAGAGAACCTAGCCAAAGGGCGATCTTAGGTTCTAAGACAAAGTATATGGGAAGAACCTAGCCAAGAGGCGATCTCAGGTTCGATGATGATTTGAGGGAAGAACCTAGCCAAGAGGCGATCTCAGGTTCTAAGAAGGTGATCTAAGAAGGAACCTAGCCAAGAGGAGATCTCAGGTTCTAAGATGATGATTTGAGGGAAGAACCTAGCCAAGAGGAGATCTCAGGTTCTAAGATGATCTAAGGAAGAACCTAGCCTACGGGCGATCATAGGTTCGACGGTGATCTATGGGAAGAACCTAGACAAGAGGAGATCTTAGGTTCGACGATGATGAGGGAAGAACCTAGCCAAGAGGCGATCTCAGGTTCTAAGAAGGTGATCTAAGGAGGAACCTAGCCAAGAGGCGATCTCAGGTTCGACGATGATCTAAGGAAGAACCTAGCCTACGGGCGATCTCAGGTTCTAAGATGATGATTTGAGGGAAGAACCTAGCCAAGAGGCAATTTCAGGTTCGACGGTGATCTATGGGAAGAACCTAGCCTACGGGCGATCTCAGGTTCGACGACGACCTATGGGAAGAACCTAACCTACGAGTGATCTCAGGTTCCACGATGATCTATGGGAAGAACCTAGCCTACGGGCGATCTCAGGTTCGATGACGACCTATGGGAAGAACCTAGCCTACGAGCGATCTCAGGTTCGACGATGATCTATGGGAAGAACCTAGCATACGGGCGATCTCAGGTTCGACGACAATCTATGGGAAGAACCTAGCCTACGGGCAATCTCAGGTTCGACGATGATCTATGGGAAGAACCTAGCCTACGGGTGATCTCAGGTTCGACGATGATCTATGGGAAGAACCTAGCCTACGGGCGATCTCAGGTTCGACGAAGATCTATAGGAAGAACCTAGCCTACGGGCGATCTCAGGTTCGACGATGAACGGAAGAACCTAGCCTATGGGCGATCTCAGGTTCGACGATGATCTAAGGGAAAAACCTAGCCAAGAGGAGATCTCCGGTTCGACGATGATCTAAGGGAAGAACCTAGCCAAGAGGAGATCTCAGGTTCGAAGAAGGAAACACGGGTTACGACATGACGATTGTTTAGATAAACGACACGGACGAGCATCAAGAAAGGTTAAACACAGACGAGTGTTTGAATCAATACGGACGAGTATTGAAAGAAGATACGGACGAGTATCAAAGGTTAAACACGGACGAGTGTTTGAATCAATACGAACGAGTATTGAAAGAAAATACGAACAAGTATCAAGGAAGAGATAACGCGGACGAGTGTTAGAATCAATACGGACGAGTACTGAAAGAAGATACGGATGAGTACTAAAATTTAAACACGGACGAGTGTTTGAATCAATACGAACGAGTATTGAAAGAAAATACGAATGAGTATCAAGGAAGAGATAACGCGGACGAGTGTTGGAATCAATACGGACGAGTACTGAAAGAAGATACAGATGAGTATCAAGGAAGAGATAACACAGACGAGTGTTAGAATCAATACGGACGAGTACTGAAAGAAGATACAGACAAGTATCAAAAGTTTTAAACACGGACGAGTGTTTAGGAATGGACACGGACGAGTGTTTAGGAATGGACATGGACGAGTGTTTAGGGAACTGACTACCAGACAAGAACTGGGTTCAGAATGACAAAGTGTATTGATTTTGTTGGGCATTGAAAAGGTGAAGGTCATTGACTAGGGATTTTGGGCATGATACCCTCCTGTAGGGATGTATTGTTTTCCTTGAATAATTCAGGTCTTTTACGTAAGGTACCTGATCTGGCTTATGCTTCGTATGCATGTTTGAATTTCTTTTGACGTAAAGATCCACTCTGATGGATCTGCTACGCGCTTTTGAGGATGCAATGTTATGTAATGATAACTATATGCAATGCGAAGAAATAAACTTCATGGGGATAAGAGAAGGCCCATTGGGAACCGCTGCTCATTACTGGGTATGCCAATACATATCGACGCTGGAAGTCTGCAGTACCAAAGATTGCTGGGGATACCGATAAGAGTACACACTGGGGAGCCCATGATATCGAAGATTATTGATGACTTTGCTAAAGATTGAATTGCTGACGAAGCGAGTCTTCAGGTACGCTGCTGGATTCTGAATTGTACCGTTGGGGAAGAGATAATCCAGATAGACTTCCACACATCCTAAACTGAAGAAGATGGTAGAACTGAATATGCCGAAGAATGGATATTGAACACCATGTGGATCTCTTTGAATACATGTCCCAAGTTTACGCACACTGGGGAATTATCTCTTGAATCACTTGGGGAATAAGAGATGGGCGTGGACACTTACGAGTGCCCCGGTTGAACTCTGCGAATGCCCCGGTTTAGCTCTGTGAATGCCCCGGTTTAGCTCCATTGGGGATGTTCTTGATTAACTCCACTGAGGATGCATTTGTGCGTGCTGAGTCAAAAGATGATTCTAGATTTTCTGAATTCACTTGGGGAATCAGACTTGAAATTGTCTGCAGCAAATGAAGACAGCTTTGTGCATTGGCCAAGTCAAGGTGATTGTCATGATGCTTTCAGCTGATTGTAGTGGTCTCGTGCAACATAATTGACTTGAGCAACTTTGCAAGTATGGATGAGGAATGCCCCTGTCTGGAGGATCTCTGGGGAGATCTATGTTGAATAGAAGACCAGAAGATTCGTGCCACAATACGATACGAGGTGGCCTGCCCCAATGTCTTGAGCCACGAAATAAACTGCTCTTGATTACAACTTTCTTGGAGAGATTTGTTGAATCTCGACGTAACTTCCCCAGGTTGAATGAATTCTGAATAGGTTTCTCGGTGTGATAGCCTTTGATCGATCAGGCTTGAAGCGATTTATCGACGTGATAGCCCCTGATTGATCGAGCTTGAAGAGATTTATCGACATGATAGCCTTTGATTGATAACTTTGAGGGAATGCCCCAGATTTGGCTGAGCTTGGAGAGATCTACTCTTGACTTGATTGCCCCAGGTTGGCTAAACTTGGAGAGATCGACTCTCGACTTGATTGCCCCAGATTGGCTGGCTCTGCTAACTTCATCCTTGAAGGATACTCAAACTGTGAAGCACCAAGATGTTTTCTCTGGACAAAATCACTGGTTAACATGCCTCTGGATTAATCATTTCTCTTGTGGCAGTTGACTCTTGCTTCAACAGGGTATTCAAGCCTCTCTTCTCTGACAAGATTGAGCTCTTTACCGATTGTTCATTGTGTAAACTTACTTGATGTCAATCAGTTGTTTTGTATGCAGAAGAATGTTTATTATGAGAATGATAATTCTAATGCAACACATATGTAAGTCTTGAAGTTTGAAAAAACTTTGAATGAAATAACGTCACAACTCTGTTGTGAACGAGTCACTAGCTAGAGAGAAACATTTGCAAATTCTTTTTTATGAAAGATAATGCAAGCATATGTTGCCAACACATATATTCAAACATACCTCTTAGGAGTCAGTTAAACGCTATCTCGTTGTAGCACGCTTTCAAATTGACTCATGCTTCAGTTAGGACTTTGAAAGGGTTGTAACGTGGCCTGGTTCACGGTTTTAGAAAAAGGATTTAAGGCTCAAAATTATTTGGTGCCCACCCATTCTCCATGATGTTCTCCATTCCTGCGTTCATTTGACCCGATACAATCATTCATCTCTCTTATAAGAGTTTGTGATGGTTGAGGAACCACTGTGGTTTCTTGGACACGACAGCCACTTCACCTTTTGCTTTTGGTGTTTGATCAGACGACTTTGTTCTTTGATGAGTATTTTCTTTGGTAATCCTTTTCTCGCCTTTTAGGCTTTTCAATTTCTTAATTGCTTTCCCTATTTTTTGCCTGGACAAATTCTTTTGAATTTTGATTTGGAAGTCCAGCGGGATGCCCCAATTTTTGCCTAAGCGAATTGTTTTCAAGCTTCGACTTAGCGGGGATATTTGTTTCTTTCTTATTCGTATTTTCCATTTTGAACAAGTCGTTGATCTTTGCGTTGTCTTTGATTTGTCAGAAGAGATCGTGACTGCCCGAGTCTTCAGTAAATGATGGATAACCATTATAGTATCGTCATTTGTCGACCTCCTGATGTGCGAGGGATACCCATTGGGGTATCGTTAGTTGACGCACGTTACTTATAGATGAGGATTAACCATTGTGGTTTCGACTTTCCTCGACCTTTTTATGGATAACCATTGTTGTATCCTTGGATGCACACTCTTGATGAGTTCTGAATGCTTGATTAGATCGGCTGAACACTACCCGCCCCAGAGTTGAAATGAGGGTTTTTTCTGAACAGAAAGGAAACTCCTAATTCGAAGGCTCAGAGGGGTTAACGAGGGTCTATCTCCCTTATATCTCCAGTGTTTAGGGATTTGAAACAAGGCTTGTACATCGTCAGCAGGGTCTTACTCAAAAGCGTACCAACCAGAGATTTTGCGTTTTCAAATTGTTGTCATCCTCCTTTGAATCTTTACCTAAGCATAAGACTAGGAAATTTGGCATCAATATGCAAGTAAAATATTTAAAGAGTGATAACGAATGGATGAGTAAAAATGAAAGGAACACTTCAAGACAAGCATACTTATTGCATTAAGATTTTCGTTCAAAATTAGACAAGTTTCTACATACAAGCGATGTTTAAACAAACAAGCAAGAATGCAAATGAAAATGCAGTAAAGAAACCAATGATTGCCATTGTTGAGGAGACTTGACTCTGTATGGACTTGCTGATTTTGACGACTTTCTGTAGTCTTGATGCTCGAGTGTGCGAGAGAATTCTCTTTCAGATCTGATGTGAGCATGACAGTCTCTGAATTGATCCAGTCTTGGACTTGGTCTCTAGATGACATACCATCTTCAATCGAATGGCCAGGTGCCCCAGTATAATATGCATAGAAGATCCTTTCAGGAGAACGAATGAATGACTTACCCAACGAATCGGTATAAACTGCATCACCAAGCATATCATGTCTTAAAGAAATAATAGACATCATCATCAGAGTTTCCATGACCTGGCTTATCTGAGTCTTTAATCCATTATCTTCCTGCTTGAAGAAGTTTCTGACTACGAGCCAAAGCTTGCATGTACCACTCGGAGTTATTCCATAACTGATCTCTGAGCATGTGCGGTGAGAAATCAGGTGGAACCTCTGAAGAAAGCCCCATAGGTCTGAATAAGAATCCCCAATCTCCGGGCACCTGTTATGAATGCATGAATATGCATGGGGTGTATGAATGAATGCCATGTCATGTTCTGTCATTTCCAAGGAAATAACAGAACATGTATGTTAAGCATGTGGTTATCCATGTTATGTATGCAAAGGCATGAGATCAAAGAGGATCAAGGTTCCATCGTTCCTGAATATGATTGCTCCACTGTTCTGAACCATGTGAGTATCATCAGATCAAAGGTCTGACATAGCTTCTGCATATATAAGAACCAAGTACCATGTAGATCTCCCATTGTACTAGATTAATGCTTCTGGAACATCGGATACTGTTGAGAATTTTCTGAATATGCTGGGAATACCAAGATTGAAGGCTTGAATGAACCTCCAAGTAAACAAGTCAGAAACTCAAAATAAATCTGAGAACCATACGGTCACCAATAGAATATAGCATCTGAATAAAGTCATCAACAGAAATCCAAAACATAGCCATTAGAACAAATAGTCACCGTCTGATCATAGTCACCATTTGTACCTGTAATAAAATTCCCTCCCCATTCACGGGTGAAGACTAGGTCAGGGTAAGACGATGGTAACTCGAAAATCACGGGTCCGCCTGAAAGTGCTATGGGCTTACCCACATATGTGGGTGCCGATAGTAATTCATTTGAACCTCATCCGAGCATGGTATATGACATGACTGCACTAATCGGACCACGTCCTATAGCCGTCATGCCCCCACTCTATTTCTAGGTGTCCTAGTGCACTCTGGCCTGGGTACTGGGCCTTTTACCTCAATAGTAGCATCCCAACCCAAACAAGAAGCAAATCCAGTACAGCAGTAGTATATGGAAGACAGTAAAATGCAATGCATACGTATGCTCAAGTATATACAAAATGAATGAATAAACTGAAAGTGTAAAGATAAACACCCAAAAAAAAAAGCAAGAGCTACGAACGACTCCGGGATGGACCAGCATTTGGTCGACCTATTCCCCAGTGAAGTCGCCAGCTGAAACAACCGGTTGAAAATCATCAAAACAATGAAGTCTCCATCAAACGTCTTTTATCCCACATGTAGGGAAAGGTAAACATCGAGAAAACCTGAGGAAGGGAGAAGTCACGGTCTTGCGACCGAGAGATCGGGTAAGGGAGTCTGTTACGCGAGGGGAAGGTATTAGCACCCCACACGCCCGTAGTACTCTACGGTATCCACTCTTGTTGTCTATCTTATGGGTGTGTTTAATCTATGCTTACTGTTTATTACTGCTAAAGGGAGAATGCATGCAAAAGAAAAGAGAAAAGAATGTAGGGAAAATAAAATTGTGCTCGCTTGGGCCCTACCCCAATGCCTACGTATCCGTTTTGAGGAATCAGAGCTACCGTAGTTCGGCTCATATGTTTTTGTTTGTGTGTGTTTTTTTATGGACGAAGTTAATTCCGCCTTCTGCCGCAGCTCGACCTTTGGAGACTTATGCGTTGGCATAGAAGTAAACTAATCGTGTCCTTACCTGAAAAGGGTTTTTTAGAAAAGTGCTCGAGCACACAAAAGGTTTGAGTTGATTTGTATTTTCGTTGCAGATAGCGACTAGTCGACCTCAAGAGAGAGATATTAGCCACTTTTCTACTTAGCTACGAAAGGAGTCTTTGAGAATTGAACCACACCTAGGCTTGAGATGAAGAACAATAAGATCGAGAAGAGACTCGCTTATTACTTCTCATACTAAGCGAAGGCGTGATTCTCATCAGTAGTTTTAAAATGTTTTGAATGTTGAAAGAAAAAAGAAGTTTTGTTTTAAATGTGTATGCGAAAGTTGAAAGAAAAGTCAAATGGGGACTAACCTATTTCTAAACCTAATGTTATCGTGCATTAGTAGACCTGTCGTTAGAATGAATGAAAGGGAAACATCTACCTAATGTTAGCATGCATATGGATTACGGTAAAGTACGGAAATGAAGAATAAAAGATGGTTATGACGATACCGAACGGAGAAGGTCCGATTCCTCTTCCAAACCCCGCAAGCAATAAGAAAAATTTATTAAAAGCTTCCCTAGAGAGACGAGACACTTCTTCGCCTGTTATAATATCCAAGGAACTTTTAATCGATATTTAAACGATAAAATTACAATAATTAGTAACAAATGTCTAATGTCCAACAAAAGCGATCCAAGGCCTCCACGTGTACCTATTAACATCTACACAAAACTTCCGCAAAAAATCATGAAGGAATCATTAACAATTAATTGCACAAAATTAATAACCAAATGAAAATTAAAGGAAAAGCCAGGTGGTGTGTGGATCAGGCAGCGGGGTTACAAAATAACAGTCCATTCCAGAATGAGATCCATTAACATTTTTTGTACAATCCACATGCTCTCAAAAAAACTCCCTTTGGGCCAAGAAGAGGGTGGATCGGCCAAGCAACCTACAATACCATTCCATTTTTTTTGTTTCCCTTATTAATATATATTAAAAAAGAGTAAAACTATAAGGAAAAAAAAGAAATCTAAATTAAAGAAGGATTAGGGTTCAGTGTCTGTCGTTTGGACTTCTTCGACCCTCTTCCTATTTTGCGGCGCCGCTAGCCCTTTCTCTACTCCGATAAGCTTCGTCATCTCCGATCGGCTAACGCCTCTGTGTCGGCATCATATCTTCCTTTGCGATCCTGTTCGCCTTCATCTCAAACTCTTCCTCATCGGTTTCACCATAGAGCCACCGTAAACACCCCACTCATTATCTAACCTCCATCCGACTTTGATTCCATTTTCCATTTATTCATAATTCAAACGCTTCTCTGACAAATTCAAGCCGTTTAACCTTCAACGCATCAACCTCCATTGTTAGTTCATGATTTGAGGAAAATTCGTCTCCGTTCTGATCATTCGACCGAAGAAGCATTCTTCATGAAATCCAAAGAAATTCAAGAGAAAATCTGATGCGCGACATCGTCGTGAGTTCCGTTTCTTTACCCTCTCTACTTCCTTCAATCTTGCAATTCTGAATAAATTGGTAATGTTGTTGTTGATGTTCACATGATATCGATTGGGATAGAGAAAGATGATAATGACAATTTTGTTATTGCAGTATGCTTGAAGAAGAAGCACTGAAGTTTTTGTGATGAATCGGATAAGCCACATAGATTAAGATTCAACGTTATTGACAAATATTTGTAGAACGGTTCTGTGTTGATGAAGTTTGAAGAAGTGAAGGAAGTTTTTGGAGACTCTTCTGCAGAATTGATGGAGTTATGGCATGTGTGTGTTGCTGTTTCAGAGATGATGAAAGATGATGAAATCTTGTGGTTGCGGATCGATGAAGATAGCGGAGTATTACAGAAGGTTGCTGAATGATGAAGACTAAGGAAGAATTGATGACGTTTGTATGAAGCTTCAGTGAGATGGACTGGTGCGGTTCAGAGAGAGTTCTAGAGATTTTTGCAGGTGAAATTTTGTAGTTTTCGGAGAGAGAGAGAGAGAGAGAGAGAGAGAGAGAGAGAGAGAGTAGGGAATTTTGGTGGTGACTCATATGTGAATTAAAAGATGAAGAAGGTTGAAGATGATGATAGTTGAAGAGGAAGATTGAAAGGTAGTTGAAGATTAAAGCCTGAAGCCGAGAGAGAGTTTCTTTCTGGTTTATCTGGTGAGTTTTTCTCTGGCCTTTTTCTGGTTATCTCTGCTGTAAGTTGTTACAGTTAGGATTGGTTTTGATTTTCTGTTATTTCTATTGGAGTTTGTTGGTAAAATTGGTTAGGGGTTGGTTGGACTGTTAGTTGGTTAGGGAATTTGTTAGCTGTTATGACAGTTTTTTTGTTAAATTCTGTTGAAGTTTGTTACTAGATCTGTTTGTTATTGTGTAGGGCTGTTATGGTAGTTGGAATTCGGTTAGAGTGGTTAGGAGGTTTGTTAGTTAGTAATGAGTTAGTTTCTGTTAACAATTACAGCAGGGCTATTTTGGAATTGTTTGAAACTGTTAAAGGATTGCTAATTGTTTTGAATTTTTCTAAGCTAGTTTTATTAATTTGGTACAGGGCTGAACTTGTATTTCAACTGATGCAGGGCCAATTGTTTTTGAATTCTGAACCGACTTCTATTGCTTTGCGAAACTGCAGGATTGAGAAAACCTGAGATGGATTCAAGTGATACATGAAGCTTTGGGCATAGCTTGAAGATATAATGTCTTGGTCATGGGAAGCAAGCATGAAGATGTATGGGCACTAAGACTTAGGCTTAGAACAAAAGTTTGTGTGGTTATGAATGTAATTGGATGAAACTCAGATGCTATATGTATTTGTAATTTAGTTTTGTGAATTGTAACTTGTTTTTTTGTATAACATCAACATGGCTTGTAAATTTGCACGATTATGACCTTGAACAATCATGAATATCTGAAGTTGGATAGAACTCTGATGAATGCAAGCAATGAATAAATGAATAACATGGTTATTCTTACCAACAAATTTCATGTTTTGATTTGTCGTTCCAAGTCAAACATATCTTGGAATCATGCACAAAACTTAATTGATTAAGTGATGCATAAATGAATCCATATCTTCTCTTGTATGAAAACCATGTAAACATTCTCCCCACTTTGATCCATTCTTCGCACAAACCATAATTATTGCCTTCTAACCCAAAAATCTTGGATTGAATTAGTAAAAGATAGAATCATAAAATGCGATGCCACCATCCCTTACAATTCGAGCCTTAATTGATTAGAGAATGTGCTGATGACCTTGGCTTGGTGAATAAATGAATTATATCCATTTAATAGCAAACCTCTTGACATTAATCTTGATCAATCATAAGAAGGTTCAACATGACTCTCTTCCCTATGAAATCCTCAGATTAAAACTAAGCTTTAGAAACATCAAAGGAAAGAGGTTCAATTGGAATATTGATTCAGTCATTAAGCGTCACAAATGAAACCTTAATACACTTGTCTCAGGATGGAAATTTGATGAAGACAGAAGTCCGTAATGACCATGAATACACAACCCTAGCTTCAAACCATTGATCTTTGCAAAAAACTCGCAAACCATTGAATGCTGAAGAAATCAGTTGAATCTCCCTAAATGAAGACGAGGGCTTAAAAGTATAGAGAAACCCAAATTCCATCATATCACTGATTCCATGCCAATTTATGTTATTAGCGAATGTATGCAGTGTTAAATGACCTAATGGAGATATGTACATGAGAAAAGCGCGACAATGCATAAACCAGATAAAAGTAGAAGGGTAGGACAAATTTGGGGTATTACATGTGGGTTATGGCAGCAAGGCGTTCAAAAACAGTTAAATCAATGACAGTTTTGGCGTTGTCATCTGGATTGTTCTTTGGTGAGGGAGTGGGAGAGTCTGGAATAATTATTGGACTAGTTGGGGAGTTTGGTGGAGTTGATTCTAGTGAAGAGGGAATTTGGGGAATACCCAGAATGGTCAGGGGCATACGGATGGCCAGAGGTTCAGTGATTCCAGGAATGGGAATGGTATTAGAATCAACAGTTTGGTTGGTTTGAACATTATGAGGTTCTGGTTCACCGGATTCAGAAGGTTGAACCTCAGAAGTTTGAACTTCTGATTGAAATAGTTCAGGTTATGGAGAAGGTGGATGAATATCTAGTTGAGGAGATGGAGGTAGTGTATTTCTGGTTGAGGAGAGAGGGGAATTTTTGGTTGTGGTGCTTCTGTGATGGTTTCAGAGTTTGGATTTTCTGGTATGGGAGCAGAAATATGTTGGTCAAAGGTTTCAATATCTGATAGAACTTTTGCAAGTTCTGGTTGAGTTGTTTCAATATTTGGATTGATAGGTAGGGAGTGAGTTCCTCTAAGAGTTAAAGATTCTGAGGGGTCAAACTCTATGTCAAAATCATCAAATGTTTGTGGGGTAGGAATTTCTGATTGGGTAGGAATTGGTTCATATGTTGATAAAGATATTGATTCTAAAACATTAACAGTAGAAGGATTACCTTTCCTTTTAGCAGCTTTGGGAGTCCGCTGGGATGATCCTTCTGTTGTTGCCTTTCTTTTCTTGTTCTTCTTCAACACAACTTCTGGAGCCTTCTGTTGCAAGTCCTGAATATTTAACTCTGGTGTCGTACCATCTGCCTTGCATGCATCCAGATATCTGACTATAATCTCTGGCTTAGAATAAATTTCTAAGAACATAGGAAAATCATCCAGCGGAATCCTTCTGCTGGTGATTGTTGCAAAAGAAGTAACACTGGGTTCCTTTTTGATGTTCTCAATAATCTTCATCTTTTTCAGATTCTTCGCATTCAAAGGCTTTCCAGCAGTTGCCTATAAAGTGCTGATTTCCTGTGCTTCTGTTAGATGCTCTATCAGCCTATTCTCTGTCAGAATATCTGATATGAGCCTTCCTAGGGGTATCCAGTCCCTTTTAGTGCGCTCATCTTCTCTAGTATTCTTAACACTGGTCCTCAGATGATTGAACAGCAAGTGAGCCAGATTCACCATAGTCTTCTGGGAGATGAAGTAGATTAGAAATTGCTGATCTATGTTGATGTAGTCAGGAGAGCTGGTTGGCTTCCTGTGGTTTATGCATCCTAGAATAATCTTAGCCCATATTTTGTGGTGGTCCTTCAGATCCCTTATCTTGCTGGAGGGAAGACCAAGAGTGAAAATTTCTCTAGCAATTAAAGCGACATCAACACATCTTTCAGCCATGTCTATACACCTTACGCCACCACCACTGTAACCTATCAATCTTGCAATAAGGTCTTCAGTTATGACTATCTTCTTTCCCATTACATACGAAGTAACTTGATGGTTGGAGGATGAAGCATGAATCCAAAATTCCTTCACAAGGATTGGGAATGTTGGACCTAGAAGACGGTCGAAATACCTGTTCCATCCCTGAGCCTTTACTTCTTCAGACAAATTGAATCCATTCTCTTGAAGACTTTCAAAATCCACTATCAGTTCTGAAAGCACTTCTAGGTTGTCAATGGGCGTGAGGAGAGTTCTGAATGGTTCTTCATATTGTTCTGTGGATTCTGTTCTCTGAGCACTGGTATTAGGAATGCTTGAGGAAGCCATGTTCACACAGAAAAAAATTGAGAAGAAAATGAAGGGGTTTTTGAAAAGAAATTGCAAACTGAAAACAATTATATTGTAGAGAAAGTGAAAGTGAAAGAGTGTAAAGAGTAAAAGAATTGTGTTTAAATAGATTTTGAAAACATAAACTGAAAGAGAGAGAAATAAATTGTAATGATTGTAAGCATTAATGACAGCTGATTTTGGGGGATTCAGAAAGATATTGGAACGGTTACCCATGACATGTGTCTCAATGCACCCAATCAGCGCTTTTGACCTTTTAGAAAAGTGAACGCGTGTTCAGCCTCAGAAGGTAGCTGATGAATGGATGACAACTGTTTGCTTACGTGAACAACACACTTCTATCCTTGATGAAACGCTCAGATCTTTATGGATAGATTCTGATACAATCTGTACTTCTAACAATCTGAAGGCAGGTTGATCAGCAGTTCACAGAAAATGATAAAAATTCTGAAGATTAAGATATGTAAATAAAACAGTTTATTCTGGGCAAAGCTTCATGCTGAGATGTTTCATAATGAAGTTAAACCTATCTTCAGAAAGAGGTTTTGTAAAGACATCAGCCCATTGATGGTCTGTGTCAATGAATTTTAAATTGAGAATCCCTCTCTGAATATAGTCCCTAATAAAATGGTGTTTTATTTCTATATGCTTAGCCCTAGAATGCAAAATAGGATTTTTACTGAGATAAATAGTAGAAGTATTGTCATAGAGGATAGGGATGTTACTCTCAAATATATTGAAGTGCTCAAGTTGACTTTTCATCCAGAGCATTTGTGTGCTGCATCCAGCTGCTGCTATGTATTCAGCATTTGCTGTTGATAGAGATATTGTGGATTGTCTTTTGCTGGACCATGAGATCAGATTTTCTCCCAGAAACTGGAAGCTTCCAGAAGTGCTTTTACGTTCTACTCTGTCTCCAGCAAAATCAGCATCACAGTATCCTACTAAGCTATAATCACTTGATTTTCTATAAAACAAACCCAGATTAGCAGTACCTTTTAGATACTTGAAAATTCGCTTAACTACTGTTAAGTGAGATTCTCTAGGATCTGATTGGAATCTAGCACAAATGCAAACACTGAATAGAATGTCAGGCCTTGAAGCAGTCAGATAGAGAAGAGAACCAATCATACCTCTGTAGATCTTCTGTTCTACCTTTTTACTTACCTCTTCTTTTCCCAGAATGCACGTGGGATGCATTGGAATCTTTGATGGCTTACATTCTGAGAGATCAAATTTCTTCAGAAGTTCTCTGACATATTTTCTCTGATGAATGTAAGTTCCTTCAGGAGTTTGATTAATCGGAATGCCCAGAAAGAATTTTAGTTCCCCCATTAGGCTCATCTCAAATTCTGCCTGCATACATTTAGCAAACTCTCTTCCCATAGAGGGTTTAGTGGATCCAAATATGATGTCATCAATGAGAAGGTGAAGTTGATTCAAGAGAAGATGAAAGCTTCACAAAGTAGACAGAATAGTTATCATGATAAGCGAAGGAAAGATTTTGAATTTCAAGCTGGTGATCATGTTTTTTTTAGAGTTACACCTGTGACTGGTGTTGGGCGAGCATTGAAGTCTAAGAAGCTCACTTCTCGTTTTATTGGACCGTATCAGATTTCAGAGAGAGTGGGGAATGTTGCTTACAGAGTGGCTTTACCGCCTAATCTTTTGAACTTGCATGATGTGTTTCATGTGTCGCAACTTCCGAAGTATATTTCAGATCCATCTCATGTGATTCATATGGATGATGTGCAAGTACGGGATAATCTTACGGTGGAAACGATGCCTGTACAGATCGCGGATCGTGAAATGAATACTCTGAGGGGTAAAGAGATTGCATTAGTTAAAGTGGTTTGGCTAGGAGCTACTAGTGAAAGCATGACTTGGGAGTTGGAGGGCAAGATACGAGACTCCTATCCTGAATTGTTTGATTGAGGTAAATTTTTTAGGACGAAAATATTCTAAGTGGGGGAGAGTTGTAACGCCCGTAATTTAATTAATTATTTAATTAAATTATTTTTGGAATATTTGTGAAGATGTGTTATAATTAAATTGGATTTATTTTATTAAGTGGAGAAATAATATTAGAGATATAATATTATGTGGTGAAATAATATTAAAAGTGTAATATTATTTGATGTGGGCTTATTTTGAGAGAGTAGAAGTAATAAAGGGGTGTAGGTTTTGAGTCCAATAAGAAATAAGGAATAATAGAATATTAGGTTATTTTATTATTTGTGAGAAGGTAGAGAAGAAAGAAGCAGTAGAAGAAAATAAGGATTTGGAAGAGAACGTGAAGCTGCTGGAAAAAGTGGAAAACGGCGAGAACGAAGATTCAACCCAAAAATTGTAGAGAAACCTTCAATCCAAGGTAAGGGTGAAGTTCTGACTTTATAATTGGGTTCATGATGTTTGATATGTGGGGTTAGAGGATTGTTGTTTGTTCTTGAATTGGATGTATTATGAATGATCTTTGATGAGGATTGATGAATTCTTGATGAATAATGATGTTATTATATTGTTTGATCGAGGTGGTAATAGAGGATAATGTTAGGAGATGAAATATCATGTTTATAATGAGGTTTGTAGGACTGTAACATAATTCCCGTAGTGAAATTACAGAAGAAAACGCAGAAATTATGCAGACTGTAGCAGGATGTGTCGATCCCAAACTGAATGTGTCGATACATGAAGGCTGTAAGACTCAGGATGAGTCGACACAAGAAGGGGATGCGTTGATGCATGGTAGTTGCAAGACTCGGGATGAGTCGACCGGTGAGGTGCATGTGTCGATACATGCTGTGATTTAAAGCCAGGATGAGTCGACCCATAAGGGGGATGTGTCGACTCATAGTGTAAAGATGAAGCAAGATGAGTCGATCCATAAGGTTTTGTGTCGATACATAATGTCTGGTTTTTGACAGAATTGACTTTTAATTGCTGTAACTTGAGTTTTAGGATGTTGTTTGAGATGTCATTCGAAGCGTTGATTAACTAATGCGATGAACTTTATTCTAGATGATTAAATGAAGAATGAGAAGTGTAATCCTAGCAGATAATGGAGGATTTAGAATTAATTCCCGTAGATGACCGTTGTGCTGATTTTTGGACAGAACAATGAATAGTAGATGTTTAGAGGAAGCTGTTAGAATTATGACTGTAGGATTAGTAACAGTAACGATATAAATTAGCAGAATAACAAGATGGATTACTGTACTATTAATATATAGTTGAGTATTAGTGAGATGTTATTGACGAAGTTGTGTTCGATGATTTTGTGATAATAAATGATGTTTAATAAATTATTTTGATGTTCTGAGATGTTGTTAATTGAGATGTTTTAAGATGATCGAGATGTTTTTGTTTTGAGATGATCGAGATCTTTTTATTTTGAGATGATTGAGATGTTGTTGTTTGGAGAGGATTGAAATGTTGTTATGTTATTTGAGATGTTAATTGAGATGTTTTGAGATGATTTGAGATGTTGGTAATTTGGGTGTTGTTATTACATTCATGATGAGTCGCATACATTGCATTTTTGAGATGGAGCTTATGCTCGTTGAGATGGCCTGGATTGGAAAAATTTGAGATGAAGGTTATGCCTTGTTGATGCCTCTATTAATTGGCAGATTTTTGAGATGGGAGTTCTGCTCCAATGGTACCACATGCATGTGCATAGTTTTGAGTCGCATTATATGATTGAATAATGAAGTGTATTTGATGTTGATGAATGAGTATATATACTGTAATTATTGTTGATTATGAGATGAGAAGTGGTGACGTTTTTTTAATCTAACTTAATATATTAATTATCATGCGCTTTATTATATTGTTAGATTTCTCACCCCTTCTGTTTGAATGTTGCCCTCATGTTGGTAACGTGCAGGTAATCGAGAGTGAAGACTGTATACCTTCAATAGTTCGAGTTGGTGTTATTGCTCTGATATGTAACACTCGGGGGGATGAACGCTTGCTGATTTTTGATTGCTGATTTTCATTTGCTGAGTTTTGAATTGATTATCATTAAATATGAGATGTTTCGAAGTTGCTGTTTTGTTGTTAGAAATGTTATTAAGAATTCCGCTGCGTAGATGTTGATTTATTTGGTTACAGATGTTATGTTGGTGGTTCATCCGATGTTTGAAAAAGTGTTATATATCCACGATGAATGCAATGAATTTGTTAGAAGAATTTGTGACGTCCCGATTCGTTTGTATGATTGAAATTTTATAACTCTGATTTATTTTGCATAATTGCTTGGTGTAGAATTGGGGTGTTACACCAGGCCCAATCGAAAGGCACGCTTTCACTACTCCTGGGCCAAATCGAAGGAAGCCAAGAAATGCAAAATCGAAGAGTGTGGCTGCCTGAATCGAAAAATACCATTTTCCTTTATGTTATTTTGTCTTTATATTTCCTTGAAATTCAATATGGTTGTAATAGTGTGAGATTTATTTTTCTGCATTTTTATTGCTTTTGTACAAATGTTAGTAATTAGGATGTATGACAAGATAAAAACAACAAGTATACAACCCAAAAAATCAAAGACAAAATGCATGCAATCAAACACACTACTCACACATGCACCTCTAGGGAAATCTCACTTGTTGCCTCGGAAAAAATAGTCATGTCCCTCGAATATGGGCATTTTAGCAAAGACCCTCGATAAAAGATGTAGTCCCTCGATGACCCTAAATGTTGCCTTTGATAAACGATCTAGTCCCTAAACGACATTGCTAAAACGTCTCATAGGTTGCCTTCTATGACTATATAAATGTCTCACGCCTGTCCCTTCACATCAAATGATGGGGCTTCTTACCAAATCAATGGTAAGATAGCAACATCTAAAGGAGGAGGAAAATAACATAGACCTATTGAGTAGGTAGAATGCTCTTAGTTTATCGCTTGCTTATAAAAAAAACATGTTATACAGCAACACTTTCATTTTGAAACATTTTCAAAAGACAAAACACTTTGTACGCGTTCTTATAGAAACGAGAACCATTACAAAGACACTTTTCAAAATCACTTTCAAAAACACATTCCACAAACACCTCTTTGAACAATTTTCAAAACAACACTTTGTACACGTTCTTATAGAAATGAGAACCATTACAAAGACGTTTTCAAAATACTTTCAAAATCCACACCACAAGCACATTTTCAAACAAAAGAAAGTGATCTAGCAAGCAACTAAGAGTCCGTAGATGACTACGGATGAAAAGGGTGCCAATACCTTCCCTTTTCATAACTTTCCCCCCGAACTCAAGAAATAATCTCGAAAGGTCTTTCCTGTTCTTTTCAAACTTTCCTTATTGGATAAAAGAAAATTCGGTGGCGACTCTTGCTATCCGCAACAATTGGGATCAAACGCAAAACACCCAAGTCAGTTTCTCCCACCGTATTACACTTATCGTTCGGTAGATTTGCTAACTGGGTTAGCAATAGGAGAACCTAAATAATTGTACTAGTTAATGGGCAAGTATTTTTGGTTTTTGAGGCAATGTTATTGCCTGTGGATGTGCATCAAGTGGTTTTCCATTTCTGTGACTTAAACCAAGCTAAGCTGCTTTGTATATATGGTTTTAAAACAACAGAAACCAAGTTAAGTTGTTGTGTAATTATAGTTTTGAAACAGCAGCAACGGGAGTCGAAGAAATTAGAAGAAGAATTTATACCTAATGCGGATTAATCATGGGTATTATTCTAGGCATTCGTGACGAGTCAGTTTCAACAATAATCCAGACGAGTCTCCGTCTCGTAGGTAAGCCTTAAACCTTCATCATTTCCGCATTTGACTATGTAAATCCATTGCTATGAGTTACTGAGATTGTGAACGATTCTGTGATATCAAAAAAGAATCTTAAATTGAAAAATACGGAGAAAAAACAGAGGTAAACCGCGAGGCCTAGAATCGATTGTTGTTGTTGTAGTAGCATTAGAAACAGCGTGACCAGAGAGGTACGATCAAGGAAGAAGGCGAGGTTGAAGGTGAGTGGTTGAAGAAGTATTGTTATTGTTTAGGAGCATGAGGAAATGGAATAGAGATGAGATAAATTGGGTTGGGAACAGAGGAAATTTCGTGGAACAAAGGGATTTGGAAAAAGAGCGTACTGCTCTTGTCGCTTTAGGGTTCAATCAACCCGCAAATTTTTGTGAGGGCTGGGTCCGGACCCGACCCGGTCCGGCCCAGCATTTTTTTGTTTTTATTTGTTTGTTCTTTTTGGGATATATTTTTGTTATTAGCATGGGCCTGTTAACTATCATTACCTTTTAGCCCAGTCCAAGTTACTCTCTTTATTGCCTTCAATAATTATTAGTTACACCCTTTCTTGTTGTTTATTTTAAATATTAATCAGTTTAGTTAATTTAGTTTTTTTTAGATTTAATCAAATAACTTTGTTTTAGTTAATTATATAATTATTTAAATTAGTTTTAGGAATTTTTTTTGAATAACCAGGTATTAAAAAAATTTCGCAAATAACCACGTTTCAGAAAAAATTACGCAAATAACCATATTTCAGATGACTCCCCAAAGGAGGAGCCATCTCACTTGGCGCCTCCACTTAGCATTTATCCCTAGGCACCATATCACTTGGGACCTCCTCTCTCTTTTAGCCAACTGAGATGGAGCATGCACTTTAAAAGTGAGAGGAGGCGCCATCTCACTTGGCTCCTAGGGCAAAATGTTGTTTTTATAAATAATTCGTCCGTTTCTCCATCATTTCTCACACTTTCTCGCACTATTTTCTTATTTTTTTTACTCTGTTATTTGCGTCATGACATCGCCTATGATTTTTACCAGATATGGTTATGTTATCTTCTCCGCCACAAAACCTGCGATGAAAATGAAATTCTGGCACATTCACTCCATGGAGCGTCTGAAGCGGGAGTTGATGCGATGGCTAGATGGAGACATCGTGGAGGGGGGAAAATTCTAAGGATCCAGCAAAGACGAACAACAACCTCACATGCGACAGGAAGACCTAATGTTTGGTTGGAGGAAGTCAAAACAGACAGCGACGTAATGTTGATGATGCATGGGTCAGATGATATTGTTTTAACAGTTGTAATTTCGTAGACGGAATGTCGTGTTTTTTTTCTTGTACGCACAATGTTTATTGTAGCAAATACTGTTAACAAAAAACCCTAATATTTACAACATAATTAAGGAAATATTTTATGTAATACAATTTTTATGTGGTCGAGGCAGACGCCCGATTCGGACAATTTTTGCAATTGTGTCCGACCTGACGGCATAAACCACACTTTCTTTCCAGCTTGTCAAGGGAGTCCATTTCGGTTGTGATGCGCTTACTTTTGGGACGACCCTTTTTGTTCCTTCGCATTTGGTCATTGTGCCATACTATTTCACCGTCGTATGCAGGCCAATAATCTGGTTTTGCTACCAAAGGGAAGATGTTGTTGTAAACGTTGAGCAACGTTTTAGATTTGTAAATGTGTGACAAAAGTTGTAGCGCATCTTCATGGGTATAAGCACACGCGGCAATGACATGAGAGCAAGGCATACGAAAGGCTTGAAACTTGCCACAATCGCACCAACGAGAAGGTAGTACAACCCTATATTCTTGTCTTGGCAGGCCCTCGTTGTGGTTGATTGTCTCTTTCACAATGAAGTTGTGGCTGTGTCGATCAAACCGTATAACCATATGGATGTTGGCTTTGGCACATTCTGCCTTAATGTACTTCATGCAGCTTTCACTCCATAGTTGTCCAGATTGTAACACCGCATTCCATATTTCACCTCTTTTGGCAAACAACGAAGCCATCCTAAAATACGTAGATTTTACCAAAGTAGTGAACGGGAGGTTTCATATGCCTTTGAATACCCCATTCATCGATTCAATTAGATTTGTTGTCATGTGCCCCCATCTTTGGCCGTTGTCGTATGACCTAGTCCATTTTTCTACCGGAATATTATCGATCCACCTACCAGCTTCCGGATTTGACAAACAGATCTCGTTGCGGTAATATTTGAATGTGGGTTGTGTCAATGCATATCCCACATTCATAACCGCTTTCCTTAGTGTTTTGTCCTTGATCTCCCTCGTGAAATTTTGGATGATATGTCTAACGCAATAGACATGCGTAGAAGGCGGGTCATGCCAACCGGTTGCAGGATTATTGTATGCACTTTCAATGGATGCATGTCTATCCAAGATCAAACAGAGATCTGGTTGAGGAGCCACGTGTGTTCGCAGGTTTTTCAGAAAAAAGCTCCAAGCACCACCGGTCTCCCCCTCGACTAGGGCAAAGGCAATTGGGAAAATGTTGTTGTTTCCATCTTGTGCAACTTCCATCAGTAGCGTGCCTTTGTATTTCCCATACAACCAAGTCCCATCAATTTGTATAATTGGTTTGCATGATTCAAACCCTATGATGCAAGGTTGAAATGCCCAAAACACTCGACTGAATATTCCATTTCCATTTAGTTGACTACCATCTTGGGCGTATACTGGCACTGTTTCCAGAATGTAAACAGTACCCGGAGAATAAGTCTGGAGTGCATTCAGGTAGCGAGGAAGTTCTTGGTATGACTCCTCCCAGTTTCCGTACACCTTTTAAATTGCCTTGGTCTTTGCTAACCACTCCTTACGGTAAGACAGAGTATAGTTAAAAACCATAGTGATGTGGGAGATGATGGTTTTCACCTTTAAAGATGGATCGTTGCTAACGAGTGGTAGGATTTCTTGACAAATGAGATCGTAATTAAGTTTTTGATGGTCCTGTGATTGAGGATAACTGACACAAGTGTCGATAGACATGGAACCTATGACCCAGCAATCACCTCTTAATCTGTATGATGCAGTGAGCTCGAATATACAATCAGGGTGGACACACTTGATCTTGTACCTTTCTGGGTTTACACGGTCCACCTTAAAATCGACCGAGTTGAGCATGTGGAATTTTTCGATGGCTCTGATACATTCTTCTTTGTTACGAAACTTGTCTTTCTCTTTTAAGTTTTCATCCGACTGCATATACGGATTGAAAAATAAATCAGAAGACGGTTCATCTCCGCCCATGTTGAAGTTTGTTATGTGCGGAGGTGGTGTGTAGATCTCGTTTGCAGGAATACCAGGTATCCCATCGTCTTCGGAATCAACATTGACCATTTTTTCAAACTCTAACTCGTCATCTTCTTCTTCTTCATCAACTGCATCTACCTCTGCTTGTTCGGTCTCCAAAGGATCAACCACTTGTGTCACCTGAGGCTGTCGCAGCATAATGTACAACTCAATAGAGTCGTACCCGGAATACACATGACTGGAAAACATATTCTGAAGATCCTCATCATCTTGAACCTCAACCTTATAAAATATTATTTGGTTGTTACCAAAAAAACTGGATTTTGATAAAATATTTGTGTCACCGGGCCTCGTCCAAGTTTTGCCTCCAATCATTTTTTGAAGTACAAGAAATTGGCTTTCCCGTTTAAATGAAATTGGATGTTGTCTGTGTCTCTAAACAAAAACCCAGAGGTGGGACAAATGTATGTCTCACCATTGAAATGTGAACTGATGACATATTGGGGTGCAGAGGCCGTTGCGTATGATTGTTTGAAGGTTTGAAGGTTTAAAGGTTGGAAGGTTTGAAGTTTATGAGTTATTCGAAGGTTTGAAGGTTTGATTGTTTGAAGGTTTGAAGGTTTGATTATTTGAAGGTTTGAAGGTTGGAAGGTTTGAGAGATTAAGTGAATCAGTTTTTTAATAAATGTAAAACTAAATAGGTCATACTGAATTTGAATTAACTAAGGCTATAACCTCTAAGGCTCCTTCCATCACGTCCAATAGTATTACCAAGGTTGTCACCTAGCATGCGCCTACTCTGCAAACCAGTCCACCTCTTATTCGCCAATGGGGATGGCGACACCTTTCATTTTTGTACTCTTTCGCCAAGTCCAATGGCGCCTCCCTTCACGTCCAATAGTGTTACATGCATTCAGCGATGCCTTCTCCAAGGCTTCCACCTAGCCTGCGCCTACTCTGCACCTACACTTAACCTGTAAGTCTCCTCCCATCACCTCCAATAATGTTACATGCATTCAGGCATGCATTCTCCAAGGCTAACACCTAGCCTGCGCTTACTCTGCAAACCATGCCACCTCTTATTCGCCAATGGGGATGGCGACACCTTTCATTTTTGTACTCTTTCGCCGAGTCCATTGGCGCCTCCCTTCATGTCCAATCGTGTTATAAGCATGCAGAGATGCCTTCTCCAAGGCTGCCACCTAGTCTGCGCCTACACTGCAAGAGTGACACTTATCATGCATGCACCAGCTACCACCTCACTTACTCTATGAAATTGTTTTGCCTATAAATACAGAGCATAACATACTTCTCTCGCACCTACAATCGTCTCACTCTCTGCTACAAACTCTTTCATAATCTCTTACAATTTCTAAGTCTTTCATAATCTCAAGAATTTTCAACAATGGCTCTTCTCACAATGGGTGATTCTCACAGAGGCATAAGGGATAACATTGCAGCATTTGTAAGTTTCTTTTATAGTTATACATTTTTTATACTTCTGGTAATGCTTTATTCATCTTACTTAGTCTTACACCTTTTATATTATTAACTCAGGATACCAAAATATTCAGAATCAGGTCTCACAACTACCTTTCTTCCGACCCATTTATCGTACCATATCTAGAATACGCAGGTTTCAGACATGTTATAAAGATCTCCAACTGCACAATTGATTCAAATTTCATACTTGAAATGTTGGAAAGGTAGAGACCAGAGACCCATACATTTCACCTACCAATAGGTGAATGTACTGTCACGCTAGAGGATGTGTACATGTTACTGGGTCTCCCTATCGATGGTAAGGTCGTTAACGGGTCGGTTCAACAACCCAATTCTCTGTGTGAAGAATTGTTGGGCAGGGATATAGTTGAAGGTGGTGGTGCGAGAGGTCAGGGTATACTACTAACTGAGCTTAAAAATCATTATGCGGCTTTGGAATTAAACGAAAATTCCTCCAAGCAAGACAGGGTAATAAAAGCTAGAACTTATCTAATGATACTATTTGGAACCTTTTTATTTCCCGAAAGTATGGGAAATAGTGTAAATTTTATGTATTTAAATTTACTTAGAGACTTCGAAAAAACTAGAAAGTATAGTTGGGGTTCTGCTGTTTTAGCCCACCTATACAGTTCCTTGTGCAAAAATGCAATCAAGGAAAAATGTACATTTTATGGCTGCGCTTTTTTACTTCAAGCCTGGGGTTGGTGGAGGATGGAGTCCCTAAACCCCGTCAACAACAACACATTCGTTTTCCCGTACGCAACAAAGTAAGTCACCAAGTTATATCATTTATTACTATTCATCTCTTCACCAAAGATATGATAAAAATAAAATATTTTTCATTTCCTTTAGGTATTGCGTGAAGGGTATGGATTACGGCAAGAATCCAAGATTCAATATCGCACTATACCGCAATCTATTGGATCACCTAGGCCCGGATGATGTACGTCGTACCTTTCAACTTTTCTACTTTTAAATTATTTATATATTACGTTTTCATTAACCTGATTTAATTTTATGTGCAGTTTGTCTGGAGACCATATTTGGGTTTGGGCCATGAACCAAACCCCGAGGATGCAACAATTTGGAGCGCCAAGACTGGAATCATACAGTTCAATGTTGTGGAGATGCACCACAGTGACCGTGTGAAGATGTAGTTCGGAATGCATCAAGAGATACCCAGTGATCCGACTTGTTTGTCCCTGTGGCATCTCAAAAGGGTCGACGCCCAATGGGGTCTTACCAACTGGAAAGACTTTGCTCCAGAATGGTGTAAGATGTGGCAGAGGCATCAGCGACATGTCTTTCAATTCCAGGTTTTCCTCAATCATGGTAATATGCGACACACCGATCAATATTTATCTTGGTATAGGTCGGTTAGTAACCCTGAAATGCACATATCTCATCCAAGGTATTTGGTTGACCCACGAACATAATGGGCACAACCCTCGTTTCCCCAACAATAAACCCAACACACATCAACCTCCCACCAACCCTCCAAACGAAACATAACCACAAACACCCAACCACAGTCGCCACCATAATACACTTACACACAAATGCCCCACAACCAACCACAATCACCACCTCAGTACCAATACCCCCATATGCCTCACACCCAACCGCAATTCCAATCACAATACCAATACACCCGCATACCCCACACATAATTTCAGTCTTCTGTATATCCCAATATGGGGCCCTCAACATCCAACCTTAGCCCTGATCTGGGAATGTCGGAAGATTATGAACCAACCGACCCAACTTACCATCAACCACAGTATCACCAAACCACCCAACATCCTCAATACCAAACACCCCAAGATCCATTTCCTTTCTACCCCCCGTACTAAGACGATCAATGCTACAGACCAACCATGGAACTCCACCCACCGCCAACACGACCAAACTTTGAGGGTATGGGTAACCGACTATACCAAAGAGGATCTTCTAGATATGGAGATCTGACTGATTTTATGGATCCGGAACACATTGAATTCGCTGGGCCATCGACCCTGCCACAGCAGGAAACGCGACGACACCCAACACGGGAAATGTGAGGATGGGGATGCGGAACCGGGGGTCATTACCGGGTTCCGGGGGACCACTGATTAATCTGTTTTTTTATTTAATCTGTTTTTTTATGTAATACTTATGGGTGTAATCATTTTTTGTAAATAAAAAGTCAATTTTGTTGATCCTATATCGAATACGTAACGCACTGGATTGAAAAAAAAACGTGAAAATTGCCCTACCAAATGCACTAAGGCGCCATCTCACTTGGCTTAGGGCAAGCCCTAAGCACCTAGATGCCAAGTGAGATGGCGCCTCCCCTTAAAAAGTAGGTGTAGGCGCCAAGTGAGATGGCTCCTCCTTTGGGGAGTCATCTGAAACATGGTTATTTGCGTAATTTTTTCTGAAACATGGTTATTTGCGAAAAAAATTCTAATACCTGGTTATTCTATAAAAAAATTCTAGTTTTAGACTTAATAATTTTAAGATTTTAATTTAGCTAGATTTTAATTAAGTAATTTTAGAACCTTTAATTAGTTTAAATATATTTTAGTAATTTTAGAGCTTTAATAATTTTAGAATTTTATTTGGTTTAGATTTAATTTGATTTAGATTTGATTTAATAAACTTAGAATTTTTATTTGATTTAGATTTAGTTTAGTAATTTTAGAATTTTTATTCAATTTAGATCTAGTTTAGTAACTTTGGAAATTTTATTTGTTTAGATTTAATTTAGTGACCTTAGAATTTTAATTTAGTTTAGATTTAATTTACTAATATTAAAATTTTAATTTAGTTTAGATCTAATTTAGTAATTTTAGAATTATTTTTATAAACCTTAGAATTCGTAATTATTTTAGGATTATTTTAGTAAGTAATCTTAGAATTTTAATTTAGATAATTGGCTCCATTCTCTTTTATTTATATATATATTTGTCATTTTAATTTCTCGGTGGCTTTTGGTCATTAATCTGTTTCGTTAGATTTATTTTTTTGTGAATTTTCTATTGCTTATATTTTGATGTCCATTTTACTTCGCTCGCCCGATCTAATCCAACGAAAATGTTTTTACTTTGTTGACTTCATGTCATCAAATATATTTTATATGATTGTGCGAAACCCCTTCATACATTTTAGTTTTTGTTAAACTTAAGTTAAATATCCTAAAAATAAATTTTAAACTTACCCTCCTTTTAGTCAAAACTTCGACACTAGGTGGTCGTATCTTTAAAATCTCATTCACACCCATTTTGACCATACAGACAATTTTAACCAAAAAATAGATATTTCAAAAGCTTCCTGCGGAGTACCGTAAATAAATTGGGTGCTAGTACCTTCCCATTGTATAACCAACCCCCGAACCTTCTATCTCTTTCAAAAACTCATTGTATTTTCATTACTTTTTAAGTAATAAACATATTTAAGGGTTTTATTTCGCTCTTTTCCCTTTTCACTTGGAAATAATAAAGCGCGGTGGTGACTCTTGCTTTTGAGAGTCGAGTTAATTAATAGCTCGATCTCTTATTTTCACTATTACAGGTCTGTATGGAGAAGAATTGTGATGCTTGATTTTGAACTGCGTACAAAGTTCAGTGATCATGGCATTGTTGAGATTGGTTCTGTTATCAGTGATGATCCTTTCAGGAATACCGTACCGAAAGATGAGGTTATGCTTTATAAACCGGGCTATCATATTTTTAGTGATTGAGGCAAATGAAGCAGCCTCAACCCATTTAGTGAAGTAGTTGATGGCAACGAGGATGAAATGATGACCATTAGAGGCAGTTGGCTTGATCTCTCCAATCATGTCAATACCCCACATTACAAATGGCCAGGGAGCAGTCATGACATTCAAAGGAATTTGAGGCACATGATCCTTGTCGGCATAGATTTGACACTTATGGTAAGTCCTCGAGTGATGGTGATAATCAGTTTCTATAGTCGACCAATAGCAACCAACCCTCGGAATTTTCTTAGCCATAGTGTGTCCGCTAAAATGAGTTACAAAAACACCTTCATGCATTTCTTCAATGATTTTCTATGCCTCCTTCTTGTCCATACAATGGAGCATAGTAGAATCATGGTTGCGTTTGTACAGGATCCCATTGCTTAGGAAGAATTTGGCTGAGAACCTTCGCAAAAATTTCTTGTCATTGACTGAAGCTCCTTCAGGATACTCTTGTGCTTCAAGATATCTCTTTACTTCATGATACCTAGGCTTATCCTCATCAATGTCAATCTCATAGCAGTACGCAGGTTCGTCAAATCTTTTGATAGTAACTTTGGGAGCTTCGTTGTCCCAATTGACCTTTGACATGGATAACATTGTTGCTAAGGCATCTGCCAACCGATTTTATTCTCTTGGGAAGTGTTCAAAGGTAACCTCCTCAAAGTATGGGATCAAGGTTAACACGAACTCTTTGTAATGGGTCATGTTTGGATGTTTGGTATCCCACTCTCCTTTAACTTGACTGATTACTAGAGTTGAATCTTCGTATACGCTTAAGAATTTTATTCTTAGGTCAATGGCAGCCTTGAGACCCAAGATGCACGCTTCATACTCGGCCATGTTATTTGTATAGTCGAAGCATAGTCTGGAAATGAAAGGCATATGGCCACCTTCGGGGAAAATAATCATAATACCAATTATGTTACATAAAGCATTGGAAGCTCCATCAAAAACCATAGTCCATCGGGATCCTTGTTCAGGTCCATCATACAGTCCAGGCTTTTCACAATCAGTTATCAGCGTGATATTCTCGTCCGAGAATTCAAAGTTCATGGATTAATAATCATCAACAACTTAGTGGTCCAAATGATCTGCTAGCACACTTCCTTTGGTGGCCTTTTATATAGTGTATTGGATATCATATTCAACCAAGATTATTTTCCATCTAGCTATTCGTCCGGAGAGAGCTGGCTTCTCGAAGATATACTTGATGGGGTCCATCTTAGAAATCAATAAAGTGGTGTGAGTCAATATATATTGTCTTAGACGGAGAGCATCCCATGCCACAGTGCATCAAGTTTTCTTGAGCAGTGAATATCTTGTTTCACAGTCGATAAACTTTTAGCTCAGGTAGTATATTGCACGCTCTTTTCGACCAGACTCGTCATGTTGGCCCAACACACACCCCCATTGAATTATCTAATACAGTAAAGTACATAATCAGAGGTCTTCCTTCAACTGGAGGCATCAGGACTGAAGGTTCTTGCAGATATTCTTTAATTTTGTCAAAGGCTGCTTGGCAGTCGTCGTTCCATTTGACTACTTGATCTTTCTTCAACAGTTTGAAGATTGGCTCACAAGTAGCAGTTAGGTGAGATATGAACCGAGAAATATAGTTGAGTCAACCTAATAAACCTCTGACCTCCTTCTCAGTACATGGAGCTGGAATTTATTGTATGGATTTGACTTTTGTAGGGTCAACTTCAATACCTTTTTCACTGACGACAAACCCTAAGAGTTTTCTAGATCTTACCCTGAAGGTGCATTTGTTGGGATTCAGCCTTAGCTTGTATTTCTTCAACCTCTCAAACAACTTGTGAAGATAACCAATATGTTGTTCCTTAGTTTGCGACCTTGCAATCATATCATTAACGTACACTTCTATCTCATGATGGATCATATCATGAAATAGAGCTACCATAGCTCGTTGATAGGTTGCCCACTCATTCTTCAAATCGAAAGGCATGACCTTATAGCAGAAACCATCCATGAAGGAGAAGACTTTATGTTGAGTCGTATTGTCGACCTAGACGTCAATGTATGGTAATGGGAAACCATCCTTGGGACTGGCCCTATTCAAATCTCCGTAGTCTATGCACATACGGACTTTTCCATCTTTCTTGGGTACCGATACCACATTTTCAACCCATTGGAGATATGACGTAACTTCCAGAAAACCTGCATCGAACTATTTCATTACCCCGGCTTTTATTTTCTCATACATGTCTGGCCGCATGTGACGAACCTTTTGCTTGACTGGAGGACAGTCTTCCTTCATTGGCAGATGATGAACCATAATGTCAGTATCAAGTCCCGACATATTTTCATATGACCAAGCAAACACCTCAACATAATCGTGCAACATCTGAACCAATCTGCCCTTGACAATGTCTTCCAAGTTGGCGCCGATCTTGACTTCCCTCTTGTCTATCTCAGTACCTAGGTTGATCACTTCAACTGGTTCTTCGTGCGGTTGGATGGCCTTTTCCTCTTGCATCAGAAGTCTGGCTAGTTCCCCGGGTATTTCATAATCTTCTTCGACTTCGTCTTCGGCTTGGTAGATTGTATGTTCAAAGTCATAGATGGCAATAGCAAAGTCGTTGTCAATGAGATTCAGAATGGATGTGGATCTGCAAATGTGTGTGTGTGCATGTAAGGTCACATGGCTATTTTTAAAATTCAATAAAGTGAAAGAAATACAATGAGCGTAAAATTTGAATGCAAACGAGTCCAATGTTTTTCATTAAATGATCATATGGCATATGAAAATGAGCAAACCCTTAACAAATGGACCATGGTGCCCCGGGCATGGCACATGGCTTAAAGTCATTGTTTCAATAAAATTACAGACAGAGTTCTTAAATTAATAAAACAGTAAATGGTAAGTACTCCTTGTTAAAGGAGATTGGAATGAAGTCTTTGGTACGCCAGTTGTTGAGTCCTTCATCAGCAGTAGGGTAGATCCAGTCATCAAAGTCACAATCATCGTCAGAGTCTTCAAGGGCATTCACTTCATGATTACTGATGTGAAAAGGTGGTTTCCCTGCACGAGCACGTCTGACCTCTTTTTGAGCTTTGGAAGTGAAGCCCAAATCACATTTGTCTATCTTGAAAGGGATGCCAGGGAGTTGTCCCCAAATGGTAAAACCTCCATCTTCTATCACAACACAAGCATCATTGAGGGAAGCCATCCTTGGCACATCTTCAACAGCTTTCGGAATATCAGAAGAGACTTTGGCAGAAACAACCATGGGAGAAACCACTTTGAAGGCTTGACAAGGAGTTTTTATGAACTCGTTGTCCATCTCAACATACTCATACAAATTTAGATGGCTAACCATAAACTCTTCTTCACCGTAGATGGTAACAATCTTTCCCTTGACTGGATATTTCAACTTTTGATGAAGAGTGGAAGTCACCGCTCCTGCCCTATGTATCCAAGGGCGTCCAAGTAGGCAAGAGTAAGAAGGACGGATATCCATCACATAGAAAGTTGAATTGAAAATTTGAGACCCAACTTTGATGGGGAGATCAACTTCCCCATGGACCATCCTTTCTTACTCATTGAATGCCCTTACCACAATGTCTCTTGGATTCAACACCAAACCTTCGCACTCCAATCGATCTAGGGCACCTTTAGGCAGGACATTCAAAGAGGACCCTGTATCCACCAATACATGGGATAGAGTGGTTCCTTTACATTCAATGGAGACATGCAAAGCTTTGTTACGATTTCTTCTGGTGGGAGTTAAATCAGTATCCGAGAATCCCAATCCACTATCAACAGTCAAACTCGCTACACAATTTTCAAACTGATCAGCCGTAGTCTCTTGAGGAACATGCGCATTCTTCAAAAAAATTATCAATGCTTGAGCATGCGCATCTGAGCATAGTAATAAAGATAACATAGAAATCTTTAAGGGTGTTTTCCCCAACTGCTCTACTATCTTATAATCACTTTTCCTTATAATCTTCAAAATCTCCTCCATTTCTTGAGTAGAGGGTTCCTCAGTAATAATGTCTTTGGCAGGCGCCTCCATCCTGGAAGGCTCAATCATCCTTTCTTTGCCCCTAGCATCAGTTCTAGGTTTTTCAACAGTAATGCAAACAGGTGTAATTATGGTAGTTGATGGTGAAATATCAGGAGAGAAAATTCTCCATGTTCTAGTCACCTTGCTAGACCCAGCAATGTTGGTAATATCAGCAGTCTTGTCTTCATCAATCCAGGAGTCTTGTCTAATACCATGGTAGTATACTTCAACGCCATAATTCCAAGGTACCGCCTTATCGGAAGAATAAGGGACTGGCCCTGGTGTGGTAATTATCAATGGAGTTATCTTCAGTTCATTGGAAATCCTAATAGGACCTTTTAAAGTTATCCTAATAGGTTTGTTGGAGACAGTGATAATGGATATGTCTTCAACTTCTTGAGGCACAACTTCAGTCAAACTTTTTACGGGTGGAGTTCTTTCTAATAGGATCTCATGGTTGTCCATTAGGTGTTGGACACCTCTTTTCAACCATTCACAGCCATTGCTTTGCACAATACAGCAACAACAATCTTCAAGGCTACCGGGGAAAACACCAGCTTTCAACAAATTGTTTTTAACAAACTTTAGCGGAGTGGTCAAGTCATTAACAGAGGAAACAAAAGTAGTATCTTCAATAGTGTTGACACCTTTTCCATGATTCGGAGTAGATGCAGTGATTACATTCGGAATTGGAGGAGGATCAAATTCAATGTTCTTGTTGTCAATGAGGTCTTGGATTTTATTCTTGAGAGACCAACAATCATTTGTGTCGTGTCCGGGGCTATTCGAATGGTAGACACATTTGGCGTTGGGGTTGTATTTTGGAAAATCAATATTAGGGTTGGAAGGAATATCTCGCAAGGTCACCAAGTCAGCTTTCAAAATATGTTGTAGAGCTTGAGATAGTTGCATATTGATTTTGGTAAATTATCTTCTTTGAACATCCGGTCTTTGTTGATTATTTTGTTGACGAGGTCATTGAGTTAGAGTTGGATTGGAAATTAATACAGCCCATATAGAATAGTGACGGTCATTCCTAGCATGACTTTTTGACCTGTATACAAAATTAGTCTCTTTTTTGCCGATAAACGGCTTTTTCACAACATTCAATGTAGAGGCAGAGGCCATGGGTATCTTTCCACTTTTAATACCGCTCTTAACCCTTTCACCAGTCAAGATTAACTCAGTGAACCCATATGATGAGCTCCCAATTAGTAAGTTGAAAAATGGCCCAGTTAATGTTCCCATAAACATATCTACCAATTCCATGTCAGTCAATGGTGGCTGCACCCTGCCAGCCAAGTCTCTCCATTTTTGCGCATACTCTAGTTGGCGCTAGATCGATATTATACTGATATTGACGGTAGAAGGCAGTGGCTAAGTCTTCCCGGGAATGGATGTTGGAACCTTCTAATTGGTAAAACCACTCCAACTGAGTCCCAGATAAACTATCTTAAAAGAAGTGCACTCACAACTTCTTACCAGTGGTATGCGGTTGAATTTTACGGACTTAAGATCTCAAGTGAAGTTTTAGGCATGAAATGCCATCGTACTTGGCGAAAATTGGGATCTTGAATTTGTGGGAGATTGCTACCCCAGGAACCAAACACAAATCACCAAAATCTAGGCCAGACACAGCTTGAATTTCCATAGCCTTCAATATGTCCTCCAGTTGCTTATACTTGTCTTCAGCCGGTGGATATTGTTCGTCAAAATAATCCTCATCCTCAGATATTGGATTG
The DNA here is from genome assembly GCA_948472305.1 of Vicia faba. Lineage (NCBI taxonomy): Eukaryota > Viridiplantae > Streptophyta > Magnoliopsida > Fabales > Fabaceae > Vicia > Vicia faba. The sequence continues at coordinate 819,609,883 of OX451740.1, forward strand.
TTACCACCCCCAACATGGGTTCTCCTTGCATCTTCATCCTGATTCTCATCTTCCTCAGAGGAGTCTTCTACCACTTGAACTTATCGAACGGGGCCCTTGAATTTCTTCCCCATTTTTATCAAAGCCTTCTTCTTGTTCTTTTTCTTTGCAACTAGAAGTGACATCATATCTTGCTGCCCTTTGGCCAAGTTGAGCAAGGTTTCTTGAAATTGAGAATTTTGTGTCTGCAAGTCCTTCACAATCTACTCGAGATCCATCTTACTGAAATAAATAGTAGAAAGATGAGGAAACCTATGTCGGAAAATCTTCTTATGTAATGATGCATGTAATGTGAATGCAAATGTTTTCACAGACCTTTAAGATTTAAACTTGTTTAAACAAAGAAGGAACAAACATTAATTGTATTAATAAGCTCAAATGGTTACAAAAGATGCCTCTTGGGCTTACAACGAAAGAAAAACAAACAAAATGAACTAATATAAAAGGCTCAGGTCTCCCATGGATGCTTTATCTTTGGAGTAATGTAGGCATTCAAATTCTGCTCCTCGTGGAGTTGCCTTGTGAGCTCCAACACTTTCTTCTCTCTTGCATAGAACTGGGTTTCAAAGGTGTCTCGCTCCTCTTTGAGTTAAATCCATGATCTTTTCAACTCCTCGAGGGTAGTATAGGGAACATCTCCTTAGATGATAGGCTCCATGGTGATAGGTGTTGTACCCCAAAATTTTCCCTCTCATTTATCAAGATTATTCTCACAAGATTTCTTTGACTCAAGACTGGATTAGGGTTTGACCAGCTCAAGACCTCTCATCAGACACTGATCACCCAAAATTAGGGTTTGAGTTTGCCCAAGGATTTTTGGGCTATCAATACTTCATATGACTTTCAAACATCATTATGGACCCTTAAGATTACTCATGACAAGTTTCAAGCTTTGAACCACATTTTTGATCAATCAATTGGACAGTTGACCTAAAAATCAATTGTATTAGGGAAAAATTCAACCATGGCCAATTTATAGTCAAACTTCATAATTTTTTATCCATATCAACATTCTAGACTCATATGTATCATTTTATCAAGTTTGGACCATAATTTCTCAAGAAATCTTATCAAATCATCAAAAGGGCAAAATGGTCAAAATTAGGGTTTTGATTGAGGAAAGGCAATTTCTGATTTTTGACCTGGAAAATGACCAATTGATTTGAAGCATGATTTCAAGGGATCAATTGCATCATCTTTACCTAATGACATGGTTCAAAACATTGCATTTTCATTGGATTGATAGATGAAATTTGCAGTCAACTGATCAAAATTCAACTGTATACTGAAACGTCAAACTTTGACTTTTTGGTCAAAATCAAATACCAAGGATCACAATTCATAAAAACATGTAAAAATATGAAACTTTTTCATCAAGGAATCAAAGGTTGAAGATTTGGTTTTGAATTTTGAATTTTTCTTAACTTAGAAAGTTTTCTAAGTATAGAAAATTTCTTATTTTTTCTCAACTTTAGACCAATTTTCCACCATGATACAAGATGATTCAAAGAAAGTTCCCAACATGAAAGTTGTAGACCTCCATGAAATCTAGAACTTTTCTTCACACATTTTTTCCTAAAGATGCTTGGATCTCAAGATATACTTTTATGAACACATGCCCATGAACTAAAATAGCTTAGTGAAATTTTGCCCTAATTTAGGCAGGTTTTTAACCCAACTTCATGGCAATTTCTCACCTAGTTCCAAGAGGAATCTTGAAATGCATTTCAAATATGAGTTATAGAGAACATTTCAAGCTTTCCAAAATGTCCAAGAACTCATTGAGATCATTTTTTAGTAGAGAGAATCGAAGAGATGAAGTTGGAAATTTCTCACTTTGAATTCAAGCTATTTCATGAAGAACAAAATTCAAATCCTCAAGCATGTTGTACAATCTTCACTTTTCAGGCCTCAAACTCGTTTGTCACTCCACCATTAATGGAATGCACAAGATTTCATGCCTTAAAGCCAAGCATTCAATGCATTGTACAAGAAAATAACCATTTATGGAAGAAAGGCAACATTGCCATTTTGGAAAAGCATACTTTATGCATTTTTTTCATTTCTTGAGCCTTGGACTTGTTCTTTCTGCACAAACTAAGCCTCTAAGCCTGAACGAAACATGTTTAAAACCTCACACTACCCTACAAGATCAGAATCATGCATTAAGAAGTCATTTCTCACACTTGCTTCAAAAACAAGAAATGTAGCAAGACATATGATCTTGTACTTCTGAGCAAGCACAAGTCCTCCAATCTTTTGCTCTATATAAAGCTATCACTTTGCAACTAAAAGCACGAATGCCCAAGCCTTGAAACAACCTAGAATCATAAATTGCATACCAAGCTTCCAAACTTGCCATTTCTGACTTGTGAATTGAATCTTCCATTCCACTCGTGCGTTTTCAGGCCTTTTGCTTCCCTAAGCTTCCTTACCTTACAAGAAAACCATCCCACACCCTGAAACATCACTGTAACTCCATCTTCCCCATTGTTGAACTTCAAAAACAGAGTAACACAGGTGGACTTCTAGAGATCATTCCAGCCACCCTCAAGACAAGCTAAGCATTGCATTAGCTTCCTAGAGGTTCAAGGAAGCTAACCTGATCATCACAGCATCCTAAAGCAGGCTCATTTCCAAAATATGATTTCCATTTTCAAGGTGAGTTTTCTGTTTTTCCAACTCTTGATATAGGCATAATTAGCTTTCCATTTGTGAATATACAATGTAGACATCATTGCTATGAAGTTGTACATATCCATAACTTGCATTTATTTGGCCTGAGTTGAGAGAATTTTGAGTTTGAAGTTTCTGAAAAAATTAGGTTAAGAATTAGGGCCATTAAAATTCTCTTTAATCTTGGACTTATAGTTTTAGTTATGCACATGGTTAGAATCGTGAGATAAAATGCTATAACATTCATGTTATCACTTTCCATTTTTGTTGAGAGATGAAAGAGTTACATGAGGTCTGGCTAGCTAGAGGAAGAAGACGAAGTACAGGGCCAAGGAGGCTTTTTGTGTTATGTTTTTCTTGTTTCACATAAACTAACGGATGTACAGCCACCCCTATGGCAAGGTAGCGCGCTGGAAATGCATAGGTCGTGGGTTCGAACCTTGGCGCTACCTTTTGTTTTTTTCATATTTTTCCAGTTTCATTTTTTGGCTGTTTGTAGGATGGGCTTCAACATTTGGGCCTTAGTGTTTTTTGCTAACATACTACCCCTTGTTTGCTTGTAGCACCCCTGGCCCATAAATTTTATTATTCATTTTTATTTTCATTTCTATTTTATTAAATATATTTTCCTTAATATTAAAAATCATAAAAAAATATAAAAATGCTAAATTTATATTTTTGGTCCATTTCTATTTTATTTTATTTTATTTTCATGAATATTATTTATTATTTTTAATATACAAAGAATACACAAAAGTAATACTTAAAGAACTTCATTTTCCCTTTGATTAGAAATTAGGATTAACCATTTTTCTCAAGAAATAATTTCCTTTTTTTTTTTATTTTTAGGATTAGGTTAAAACTCCTTTTCACATAAAAATAAAACAATTTCTTTTCCTTGTATATACATAATATTGCACATTTAATTTATATTGTATCTTATTTATTCAAATATTTGTACAAATTCGATTTGGTTGTAATAACTTAATTAGATTTACATTATTGCAAATCCCCATTCACAATTTGTATCCCCTCCTCCCATAAAATGTTGTAATAGCGTAGTAATCTTTAAATTACGTAATTTACCGATTTTACCTACCATGCTAGTAATTAGGGTTTGAATGGAAAGATAAAAACAAATCAAATAGAAAACCCTAAATCCAAGACAAAATCAAAGCATGAAAATAACACACTTGTACACAAGCACCCTTAGGGTTTCTCCACTTGGTTTCCTTATACAAAAATGACCATATTATGCATGCGAAGTATCTTGGCAAAACAAACAAGTATAAGATCATAGTCCCTCGATGACGCTATTCAAAGTTTCCTTACAAGATGATCTTGGTCCCTCAAAAATGCTAAGATACTTTGCAACATTGCTAATCATGATTATACGATGACCCACGCCCGTCCCGTTTACATCCAAAGATTGGGTTGCTTACCAAATCAATGGTGAGACAACAATGTCAAACGAATAGAAAATGAACAAGAAAGACATTTGAGTAGGTAGATTACTTCTAGTTACTTCCTCTATTTTCAAACAACTATCCTTGCTATTTTCAAAACAAACACATACATTTTCAAACATTGAAAACATTTTCAAAAAGACAAACATCTTTGTATACATTCTTACGAACGAGAATCATTACAAAGATTGCCTAAACAAATGGCCTCTTTTACAAAATACTTTCAAAACCACACCAAACACAATTTCAAACAACAAAAGCAAGTGATCTAGCAAGTAACTAAGAGCCCATGGAAAACCATGGATGAAAAGGGTGCTAATACCTTCCCTTTTCATAATCTACCCCCCGAACTCAAGAAACAATCTCAAAGGTCTTTCCTATGATTTTTCACCTTTCCTTTTGGATAAAAGAAAAGTCGGTGGCGACTCTTGCTAACTGCAACATTTGCGATAGAACGTGAAACACCCAAGTCAGTTTTCCCACCGTATCACAGAACTGGCGACTCTGTTGGGGAAAATTATAAAAGTGGGGTTACCTTAGGGCTAGATCACATTTATTTGCTTACATTGTTTGACTTGTATGCTTTACTTTATGGTTCCTTGTTTGGGTTTGAAATCCTCTACCCGGATTTAGGATACATTATAGATAAATAGCAATACGTTGTGGAAACTGTGCGGGGTATACCGACATGGTCTAAGCAATAGCTATGTTAGTGTGACATATTTGTGGGTACCGGTAGCCTTTGAGTCAATCAAAGAGAATACGGGGCCGCTGAGTGATGTCATGAAGAACTAATGAACTTCTAGAACCCTTTACTTGACCAACTTGGCCTTTAGGATGTAGTGAGATGACCGGCTTTGGTGCAGTCTGAAGTTGGTAGATACTCGATACTACACTCATTGAGGTTTGGTTTCTTGGGATATTTTGGTCGTCATTAAAGAGGCTTGAGCTGAAACAATGACCAAGGAAACAATCTGGTGATATTGAGCTCCTTAGAACCCGGAGACAATTACTAGGACAGGTTTAAGCCAACTAAACTTCAAGAGGGTACTTACCTATAAAACCCAATTCAAGCCTAAACTAAGAACTTGTTTTCTTTGCTTGTATATGCATACTTGTACATAACATCATGGACATCATGAACATCATATACATCACTAACCATTTCAAGGATTTTGGAGATTCATCTTTGTTCTTGTTTTGTAGGATATGGATTCACTTCGCAGGAAAACTATCCAAGTCAATCTTGTAAGGATTCCTCCACAACTTAAGGAGCTAGCTTCAAGGATCCCTGAGAACTCTCCATTCACCGAGAGGCATGGTCGTCTACTCAACTTGGTCACCTCCAACACAGATGAGGATATGATGAAGGTGCTCTTTCATTTCTTTGATCCTTTGCACCATTGCTTCACATTTCCAGACTATCAGCTTGTGCCTACTTTGGAATAATTCTCCCAACTCTTGAGGATTCCCATTATCAATAAACTACCTTTCAACGGTACGGAAAGAGACCCAAATCCAGAAGAGATTTCTCAAGCTCTGCACTTGCACTCATCTGATGTCACAACTTATTGGGAAACTAGGAGTGGTGTCAAAGGCTTCTTAGCAAAAATCCTGTTTGAGAAAGCCCAAAGTTGTTGGAATTCCTTAGACTTGCAAGCCTTTGAGGAAATTGTGGATCTTCTTATCTATGGGATGGTTTTGTTCCCCAATCCTGACCAACTTATAGATGTGAGTTCCGTCAAAATCTTCATATCACGCAACCCAGTGCCTACATTGCTAGGGGATATCCTACACTCTTTTCACACTCGCACAATGAAGAAGAGAGGTGTTCTTATGTGTTGCACTCCTCTCATGGCAAGATGGTTTATTTCTCATATTCCTCAATCAGTCTTAAAGAATGAGCAAGGTTTTAGGTGGTCACAATGGTTAATGACGCTCAAACATTCAGATATTCATTGGTGCTCCCGATCCAAAGAGAATGTTATCATTGTTGACCATTGTGGGGAATTCCCTAATGTCCTTCTACTTGGCATTAGGGGAGGCATCACCTACAACCCATGCTTAGCTCTAAGACAGTTTGGTTATGCCTGAAGGGATGGCCCACATGAGATGTTAATTTAAGGCTTGATATTCGACTACGACAATGACGATCAAGTTCTTTGCCAGAGATTCATCCGATCTTGGAGGATGATAAACAAGGTGGATAGCAAGACTTTGGGACACAAGAATTCCATCCCTATTAAGCCTTGCCTCAAGTGGGTACGAACCCGTGCTCAAAATCTTATGATGCCTTATCCTTCCATCCTTCCGGTGATCATTGAGCCTGTTAAGGAGGGAGAAGTTCCATGCACTATCCTACATCCTAACATGCCCACATCTCTTGAAGACTTACAAAGGGATTGGATACAGCTCAAAGGAGAGCAAGATACTTTCGAAGCTCAATTCTACGCAAGCGAGAAGAAGGTTTTGGAACTCACTAGGCTACTTCATGAGGAGCAGACTCTAAATGCCTACATAGCAGCAAAGAGGATACGCACTACTTTTTTATCTTAGAGTGTTGTATTATTTTTCCCAAGGGGAATTAATGTACTCAAACTCTATCTTATTAATATAATGTGTGTTTCTTTTTGTCTAAAACGAACTTGAATCTTTAAAAATCCTTGAAAATATTACATATGCACATATCATTCATCATAACATAAACAGGTCTTTTGCAACGAGTTTCCTCATCTCTCTATTGTTTATTTCAGTAAGATGGATCTCGAACAGATAGTCAAAGATCTTCAAGTTCAAAATACGCAGTTTCAACAGTTACTCGTGACCCTAGCCAAGGGGCAAGAAGAGTTGAAGACTCTGTTAGCTAAAGAAAGAAAGAAGAAAGCAAAGAAGGTCACTGGGGTTTTGAACATGGGGAGAAGGTTTCAGGGATAGACTAGAAGAACCTTGAATTTTGCAACCACTTCTGGGGAAGGAGAAGGGAAAAGAAAAGAAATAGTGGTTCCGTCAGAATCTGAAGAGGAGGAAGAAGATGAAGACTACTCTGAGGAACAGTATCCTCCAACAGATGATAAGTACAGACATCTTGAAGAGCGTTTGAGCGCTATGGAAATACAAAAGGTGCCCGGTCTAGACTTTGAAGAATTAGGACTAGTGTCGGGAATTGTGATCCCACCAAAGTTCAAAGTGTCGTTGTTTGCAAAATATGATGGGGTGTCATGTCCTAAGATGCACCTCTGATCATATGTGAGAAAGATCCATCCGTACTCCGCCGATAAAGACCTGTGGGTGCATTTTTTCCAAGATAGCCTATCTGGAACACAACTCGATTGGTTTTACCAATTAGAAAGGGCCAACGTCCACAATTGGGAAGATCTTGCCGCAACTTTCTATAAGCAATACCAATATAATACAGATTTGGCGCCTACCCGTACTCAACTTCAGAGTATGGCCATGGCTTCCAATGAGGGTTTCAAGGATTACGCGCAGAAGTGGAGAGATCTAGCTGGGAGAGTTCAACCCCCTCTGTCTGAAAGGGAGTTGGTGGACATGTTCTTAGGTACTCTATCGGGCCCTTTCTTCAACCATTTGATTGGAAGCTCATCTGTAGGATTTACTGAGTTAATACTGATCGGGGAAAGGGTGGAAGCTGGCATAAAAAGTGGAAAGATTCAGAAGGATTCATCTACCTCTACAACTGTGAGGAAACATTTCATTAGGAAGAAGGAGGTATCTGTTGTATATCCACAAAGGAATCAAGGGAGAGCCGAACGCCGACCAATGGTAGGGGTCGTTATGATCCCAAATCCTACATCTGATCAACCAAGAAGTAATCAACCGAGGGTGGAGAGGCCAGTCCGGCAATTCACCAGAATTAATATGACTCTAGCCCAGGTTTTATTGCACCTTCTGAAATTAAATTTTGAAACTTTAAAATAAGCTCCAAAAAACCCCAACACAGCGTCCCCTCATTATCACCCAAATGCCTGTTGCGCATATCATTCCGAAAGTTTGGGTCACGACACCAACAACTGTTGGGCCTTGAAAAACAAAATTCAAGATCTTATAGAGGCAAAAGAGATTGAGTTTGATGCGCCCGAGAATCCAAATGTCATTTCTTCTCTTATGCCTAGACATGGTCATAACGCCAATGCAATTGAAGAAGATTTGTTTGTTACCACAGTCAATGAACTCGTGACTCCACTCCCAATTATTAAGATAAACTTATTGAAAGTCGGTGTATTCCCGGGTTGTAATGAAGACTGCCACCTCTGCTTATCCTCACCAACTGTTTGCCCTTTGTTGAAAACCGGCATTCAACGCTTGATAGACAACAAAGAAATCATGTTCGAAAGTACTCCTGTTTCACCTGTTCTTGTTGAAGACGTTTCAATCATAACCATCTCCGCCAATTCTTCCAGGGTCCACAAAAGACCCGTTAGAATTACATCGGTTCCAAAAATTACTCCTCTTATAATCACAATGCCTGGGCCAGTCCCGTATGAATCATACAAAACTGTACCGTGGAATTACAGTGGGGACATCTACTACCATGGCATCAAACAAGATGGGCTGGCCGCCGAAGAGATGAGCTCCGAAGAAGAAGACTCTGACATTAGCAATATTTCTGGAACCAATAAAATTACCCGAAGCGGTAGAATATTCTCTCCAGAAATTGCCCCCCTAAAGGCAGTTTTTGGACCTGTGGTTGCTCCAAAGGTTACCTCTGTACCGATAATCATATTTGCAAGTGCTCCTATTGACAAAGACGACACAACCCCTGTTGTTATCCCTATCAACACTCCTACTGCTGAAACCCAAGGAAAAAATATTCAAGAAGAGCCTGTCCGGATGAAGGCTCAACCACTGACTATCCCCAAAACCTCCAAGAAGGAAATGGAGGAGATCTTGAGAATAATAAAGAAGAGCGACTACGACGTAGTTGAACAGTTGGGGCAAACTCCCTCCAAAATCTCCATGCTGGCATTGTTCCTGTGTTCCAAGGCACATGCAAAAGCTCTGGTAAAGTTCCTAAAGACAGCCCATGTGCCTCAAGAGACATCGGCTGACCAATTTCAAGACTGTGTGGCCAGCTTGACGGTGGATAACGGCCTAGGCTTATCGGATGTTGATCTGACACCAAGGGGAAGAAGGCACAAAGAGGCATTGCATGTCTCTGTGGAATGTAGAGGAACAACTCTGGCCCATGTCTTGGTGGACACTGGTTCATCTTTGAATGTTTTACCGAAGAAAGCTCTCGACAGACTAGACTGCGAAGGACTGACGTTGAAACCCAGTAACATAGTCGTGAGAGCATTTGATGGCTCAAAGAGGATGGTTCATGGGGAGGTGGATATCCTCATAAAGGTTGGGACTCAAACTTTCAACTCAACCTTCTATGTAATGGACATCCGCCCCTCTTACTCCTGTCTGCTAGGACGGCCGTGGATCCATAATGTCGGCGTTGTCACCTCTACACTGCACCAGATGCTGAAATATCCGGTCCAAGGAAAGATTATCACTGTCCACGGAGAGGAAGACTATATGATTAGCCACCTTAATTCCTTCAGGTATATGGAATTGGACGGCGAGTTCACTGAAACTCCTTTTTAACATTTCGAAGAGGTCCCCCAAGAGGTAGCAGTAACCAAAGATGTGTCCCAGATTCCCAAGATTACAAGACCTCCACTCTGGATGTCATCGCTGAAGGACGCCAAGGCAGTAGTAGAGGAGGGTGGATGCACCATCTGGGGGAAACTTCCGGATATTTCGTATAAATATGACAAGTTTGGTTTAGGGTTCACTTCAAGTGCTCAGAAGGTTGTACGTCGTGCCCGTGCTGGAGGGCCACCCTTGAAGATTAGCAATCGAGAGGTCAATGCGGCGGAAGATGGTGAAGAGGATTGCAGCTTGGAGGATTAGATCTTTCCTACTGTCAACGGAGGACTTCGTAATTGGGAGGCCAGAGAGTTTGTCCCAATAACTTTCATCCCTCAGTAATTTATCTTTACATTTCTGTTGGACTTGTAATATTCACAAACAATTCACACATTTAAAACCTTGTGTCTTTCCCGAGGCATAATGGTCCATTTGTAAGGGTTTTTATTTCATCTTCATATGACATTCAATGAATCATGGACGTTTTTTCACATACAAACTTTTGTGCTCATTGTTTTTCTTTTACATTTTATTTTTTAAAGGATGGCTATACCCTTACACACACCTACACTCACAAATGCAGGTACCCCTCCATTCCAGATTCCATGGGTAACAATACTACTATGTCCTTTTGTGACTCTGAGGATCTAATCTACCAAGCTGAAGACGAAGGTGAGGAAGATTGTGAAGTACTAGGGGAATTGGCCAGACTACTACAACAAGAGGAACGGGCCATTCAGCCTCATGAGGAACCTGTGGATACAATCAATCTGGGTACCGAGGAGGATAAAAAAGAGGTCAAGGTGGGTGCCAATCTGGAGCCCAGTGTCAAGGAGCGTTTGATTCAGCTGTTGCATGATTATGTTGAGATCTTTGCCTGGTCATATGAAGACATGCCAGGACTTGATACAGACATCGTGGTACATGGTCTACCTACAAGAGAAGACTGTCAACTAGTAAAACAAAATTTTTGCCGCATGAGACCTGATATGTCAGAGAAGATCAAAGCGGAAGTCATGAAACAATTCAATGCTGGATTCTTGGTTGTCACTTCCTATCCCCAATGGGTTGCCAACATTGTTCCCTTGCCTAAAAAGGACGGCAAAGTACGAATGTGCATGGACTATAGAGATTTGAATAGGGCCAGCCCTAAAGATGATTTTCCACTCCCCCACATAGATATCATGGTTGACAATACGGCCCAGCACAAAGTGTTTTCCTTCATGGACAAATTCTTAGGTTACAACCAAATCAAAATGGCACCTGGGGACATGGAGAAAACAACATTTGTCACAAAAAGTTTACCGTTGATTATGTATCTGATTGTTTTAGAAAACTCAATGGGGTGTGTGTTGGGGCAGCATGACGAGTCTGGCCGAAAAGAGCATGTTATTTACTACATGAGCAAAAAGTTTATCGACTCTGAAACCAGATATTCACTGCTCGAGAAAACTTGTTGCGCTCTGGCATGGGTTGCTCGCCGGCTAAGACATTATATGTTGACTCATACTACCTTGTTGATATCTAAGATGGATCCGATAAAGTACATCTTCGAAAAGCCTGCTACGTCTGGGAGAATAGCTAGGTGGCAGATGATCCTGACAGAATATGACATACAGTATACTACCCAAAAAGCTATAAAGGGCAGTGTGCTAGCTGATCACCTTGCTCATCAGGCTGTAGAAGACTATCAGTCCATGAAGTTTGAATTCTCGGATGAAGACATCATGACATTAGATAACTGTGAAGAAATCATACCATATGACGGACCTGAACAAGGATCCTGATGGACCATGTTCTTTGATGGGGCACCCAATGCACTTGGTAATGGTATCAGCGTTGTACTCATATCTCCAGAAGAGTGTCATACTCCTTTTACTGCCAGACTTTGCTTCAACTGTACGAACAACATGGTGGAATACGAAGCATGCATCTTTGGTCTCAGAGCTGCCATAGACTTGGGAATCAAATCTTTAGATGTATTAGGAGATTCAGCTTTGGTCATCAGTCAGATCAAGGGGGAATGGGACACTAAGCACCCAAACCTTATCCCTTACAAAGAACATGTTTTGACATTGTTACCACATTTTAAGAAGATTACCTTTGAGCATTTCCCGCGAGAAGAAAATCAGATAGCAGACGCTCTAGCCATAATGTCATCTATGTTTAAACTTAATTGGGATAACGAGGCTCCCCAGATCACCATCGATCGAATGGATGAACCAGCACACTGTCACGAGATTAATACTGAAGAAATAGTGGACCAGCCTTGGTTTCATGAAGTCAAGAGGTATCTCGAGGTTCCAGAATATCCAAAAGGATCTTCAATCAATGATAAGAAGTTCTTAAGGAGATTCTCTGCTAAGTTCTTCCTTAGTAATGGCATCCTGTACAAACGCAATCATGACTCCATTTTTCTTAAGTGCATGGATAAGGTTGAAGCTGAAAAGATCATGGCTAAATTACATGAAGGTACTTTTGGCACTCACTCCAGTGGGCATACGATGGCGAAGAAAATCCTACGGGCAGGCTATTACTGGTCTACCGTGGAAACAGATTGCTATCAACACTCTCGGACCTGTCATAAGTGTCAAATTTATGCTGACAAGGTACACGTACCTCCGGTTCCTCTGAATGTCTTGACAGCTCCTTGGCCCTTTGCTATATGGGGAATTGATATGATTGGATAGATCAAGCCTACATCCTCCAATGGACACCGCTTCATCCTAGTGGCCATTGATTATTTCACAAAGTGGGTTGAAGCAGCCTCCTTCGCCTCCGTTACCAAGAATATTGTGGCTTGCTTCATCGAGCAAAACCTTATTTGCTGATACGGTATCCCGGAAAGGATCATCACTGACAATGGTACAAATCGTAACAACACTATGATCATCTCCTTGTGCGAGCAATTCAAGATTCAGCATCACAATTCTTCCCCCTATCGGCCAAAGATGAATGGTGTTGTCGAAGCTGCAAATAAAAACATTAAAAAGATCATACAAAAGATGACAGTCACATACAAAGACTGGCATGAGATGCTACCATTCGCTCTCCACGGGTATAGTACCACGGCTCGCACATCAACTGGGGCAACACCCTATTCTTTGGTATATGGTATGGAAGTTGTTTTGCCTATTGAGGTTCAGATCCCCTCTCTGAGGATTATGAAAGATGCAGGTTTGAATGAAGACGATTGGATCCAGACTCGACTTGATCAACTGAACTTAATTGATGAAAGGAGACTTACTGTTGTTTGCCATGGTCAAATGTATCAAAAACGGATTATCAAGGCTTTCAACAAGAAAATCAGATGCCAAGTATATCAAGTGGGGGATCTAGTAATCAAACGTATCATTTTGCCACAAAGTGATCCCAGGGGCAAATGGACTCCTACCTATGAAGGACCATCTGTAATCAAGAACATATTCTCCGGGGAGGCGATGATCTTGACCACCATGGATGGCGACGACCTGCCACACCCTGTGAACGCGAACATAGTCAAAAGATACTACGCATAAGAGACCCGCTAGGTTGACACACCCGGCAAGTTGAAAACAAGAAAGGGCGACTTGGGGAAAAAAGGGTTTCTCGGTGGACTAAAAACCCGAAAGGGCGGTCCAGGAAAAAGTTAGGGAATTAAAGCGTATGACTATATCCCGTCGGATCAATTAACAAACAACATTTGACTTCCACTGACAAACTCGGAGTTTCTGATCAATTCAATCATCTTCGGACAAAGCAACAAATAGACAAGAATTTCGGAGATATAAAGGCTATAGCAGAATGGGAACCCCATGGAATTATTACACATAGCTATCTTTCTTTGTATAATTTTTTCTTGTTTTATGGCACCATTCTCTTACTAGAATGATTGTCTCCTTTGTACAAAATACTTATTCAAAGTCAATACAAAGATACCCCTTTGAAAGTGCAAAAAAAATATCTGTCTTTTGTTTACGATTGTGTTTTGTTTGCAAAAGCGTCCAATGATTCATTGATGAACATATGGATTTGAACATAATTACTGTTTACAAATAAAAAAAATGAGAAAGACAATTACTGACAGGTTGAAAGGACAGGAAAACGTCTCTAGGCTATTCCATAAGTAACCCCCACAGTACGTCATTTAAATCCCCAGCGGAACAAATTTCAATTTATTAATCCCCAGTAGAAATCGTCAAATTTCTTAGGATTCCCCAAACAGGTCTTACAAGCAGTACATGGCATTGTCCTCACGACAGAATATACTTCTCTCAATAAGAGGTCGTCAGTACTTCAACTTCAAAACATGAAAATTCAACATAGCCTCAGTAGCATTCAAGGATTTATTTTCCTCAATCATACATCAATACAGCAAACCAGCTTACATGCACGTACGTTGCATCCATATATCATAAACATTGATAAAACAAATACGTTGCATCATACATTTCATGCAACATAACTTTGTGTTTCAGCTAACATTTTACCCTTTTCAGGATAAGATTAACAACTACCATTAACAATATGCAATCATGATACATTGCAGATACGCTCCAGACACACATGTCATTCTAATACTCATTCAGATTTCAAGTTCGGATACACTCCATACACAGATGCCATTCTGATGCTCATTCAGAATTCAGATACATTTCAGATACGCTCCATACACGGATGCCATTCTGATACTCATTCAGATTCAACCTTTTCATACAGTTCAGATACGCTCCAGACATGGACGCCATTCTGATGCTCATTCAGATTCAGAATTCAGATATAGTTCATATATGCTCCATACACGGATGCCTTTCTAATACTTACTCGGCTATAGTTCAGATACGCGCCAGACACGGATGCCATTCTGATACTTAGTCAAAATCAACTTTTAGATACGGTTCAGACGCGCTCCAGACACGGACTCAGTTCTGATACTCATCCTTTCAGCTTACAACTTACAAATCAACAAACATTTTTGGATGTCATCTACAAGCCCATCTCCAACAAGATTCTATCACTTCTCCAAATGGCATCTTTAAGCCCATTCCCTCAACTACACATCGTCGAGTGCAAATTTATGGGCACTCTAGTGTCCAATCATCTTTCACCTTCGATTCACGAATGGAAAAACTCACCAATCTAACTCTTCAGGTTTAAGAAGATTGAACAGGGCAGCTGTTGTACCCTAAAATTTGCCCTCTCATTTATCAAGATTATTCTCATAAGATTTCTTTGACTCAAGACTGGATTAGGGTTTGACCAGCTCAAGACCTCTCATCAAACACTGATCACCCAAAATTAGGGTTTGAGTTTTCCCAAGGATTTTTGGGCTATCAATACTTCATATGACTTTCAAACATCATTATGGACCCTTAAGATTACTCATGACAAGTTTCAAGCTTTGAACCACATTTTTGATCAGTCAATTGGATAGTTGACCTAAAAATCAGCTGTATTAGGGAAAAAGTCAACCATGGCCAATTTACAGTAAAACTTCATAATTTTTTATCCACATCAACATTCTAGACTCATATGTATCATTTTATCAAGTTTGGACCAAAATTCCTCAAGAAATATGATCAAATCATCAAAAGGGCAAAATGGTCAAAATTATGGTTTTGACTGAGGAAGGGCAATTTCTGATTTTTGACCTGGAAAATGACCAATTGATTTGAAGCATGATTTCAAGGGATCAATTTCATCATCTTTACCTAATGACATGGTTCAAAACATTGAATTTTCATTGGATTGATAGATGAAATTTGCAGTCAACTGATCAAAAGTCAATTGTACACTGAAAAGTCAAACTTTGACTTTTTGGTCAAAATCAAATACCAAGGATCACAATTCATCAAAACATGTAAAAATATGAAACTTGTTCATCAAGGAATCAAAGGTTGAAGATTTGGTATTGAAATTTGAATTTTTCTTAACTTAGAAATTTTTCTAAGTATAGAAAATTTCTTATTTTTTCTCAAATTTAGGCCAATTTTCCACCATGATACAAGATGATTCAAAGAAAGTTCCCAACATGAAAGTTGTATA
Source organism: Vicia faba (assembly GCA_948472305.1). Classification (NCBI taxonomy): domain Eukaryota; kingdom Viridiplantae; phylum Streptophyta; class Magnoliopsida; order Fabales; family Fabaceae; genus Vicia; species Vicia faba. The sequence goes on from OX451740.1 coordinate 819,625,746, forward strand.
CCTTCATGAAATCTACAACTTTGATTCACACATTTTCCCCTAAATATGCTTGGATCTCAAGATATAACTTTATGAACACATGCCCATGAACTAAAATAACTTAGTGAAATTTTGCCCTAATTTAGGCAGGTTTTTGACCCAACTTCATGGCAATTTTTCACCTAGTTCCAAGAGGAATCTTGAAATGAATTTCAAAGATTAGTTATATATAACATTGCAATATTTCCAAAATGTCCAAGAACTCCTTGAGATCATTTTTTTAGTAGAGAGAATCGAAGAGATGAAGTTGGCAATTTCTCACTTTGAATTCAAGCCATTTCATGAAGAACAAAATTCAAATCCTCAAGCATGTTGTACAATCTTCACTTTCCAGGCCTCAAACTCGTTTGTCACTCCACCATTAATGGAATGCACAAGATTTCATGCCCTAAATCCAAGCATTCAATGCATTGTACAAGAAAATAACCATTTATGGAAGAAAGGCAACATTGCCATTTTGGAAAAGCATACTTTATGCATTTTTTTATTTCTTGAGCCTTGGACTTGTTCTTTCTGCACAAACCAAGCCTCTAAGCCTGAACAAAACATGTTTAAAGCCTCAAACTACCCTACAAGATCAGAACCATGCATTAAGATGTCATTTCTCACACTTGCTTCAAAACCAAGAAATGTAGCAAGACATGTGATCTTGTACTTCTGAGCAAGCACAAGTCCAACAATCTTTTGCTCTATATAAAGCTATCACTTTGCAACTAAAAGCACGAATGCCCAAGCCTTGAAATACCCTAGAATCAAAAATTGCATACCAAGCTTCCAAACTTGCTATTTCTGACTTGTGAATTGAATCTTCCATTACACTCGTGCGTTTTCAGGCCTTTTGCTTCCCTAAGCTTCCTTACCTTACAAGAAAACCATCGCACACCCTGAAACATCACTGTAACTCCATCTTCCCCATTGTTGAACTTCAAAAACAGAGTAACACAGGTGGACTTCTATAGATCATTCTATCCACCCTCAAGACAAGCTAAGCATTGCATTAGCTTCCTAGAGGTTCAAGGAAGCTAACCTGATCATCACAGCATCCTAAAGCAGGCTCATTACTAGAACACGATTTCCATTTTCAAGGTGAGTTTTCTGATTTTCCAACTCTTGATACCGGCATAGTTAGATTTCTATTTGTGAATATACAATGTAGACATCATTGCTATGAAGCTGTACATATCCATAACTTGCATTTATTTGGCCTGAGTTGAGAGAATTTTAAGTTTGAAGTTTCTGAAAAAATTAGGTTAAGAATTAGGGCCATTAAAATTATCTTTAATCTTGGACTTATAGTTTTAGTTATGCACATGGTTAGAATCGTGAGATAAAATGCTATAACATCCATGTTATCAATTTCCATTTTTGTTGAGAAATGAAAGAGTTACAAGAGGTCCGGCTAGCTAGAGGAAGAAGACGAAGTACAGGGCCAAGGAAGCTTTTTGTATTATGTTTTTCTTGTTTCACATAAACTAACGGGTGTACAGCCACCCCAGTGGCAAGGTAGCGCGCTGGAAATGCATAGTTCGTGGGTTCGAACCTTGACGCTACCTTTTGTTTTTTTCATATTTTTCCAGTTTCATTTTTTGGCAGTTTGCATGATGGGCTTCAACATTTGGGCCTTAGTATTTTTTGCTAACATACTACCCCCTATTTGCTTGTAGCACCCCTGGCCCATAAATTTTATTATTCATTTTTATTTTAATTTCTATTTTATTAAATATATTTTCCTTAATATTAAAAATCATAAAAAATATAAAAATGCTAAATTTATATTTTTTGTCCATTTTATTTTATTTTTTCTCATAAAAAAATATATTTTGTTTTAGTTATATATATATATATATATATATATATATATATATATATATATATATATATATATATATATATATATATATATATATATATATATATATATATATATATATATATATATATATATATATATATATATATATATATATATATATATATATATATATATATATATATATATATATATATATTCTTTAATAAACTTGTAAATAAAAAATAGAATTAGTTTAATCATTTATTTCATTTTTCTCACATTTATAAATATTTTTTTAACATATAAAAAGACTTATTATTTTCATAAATATTATTTATTATTTTTAATATACAAAGAATACACAAAAGTAATACTTAAAGAACTTCATTTTCCCTTTATTTAGAAATTAGGGTTAACCATTTTTCTCAAGAAATAATTTCCTTTTTTTTATTTTTAGGATTAGGTTAAAACTCCTTTTCACATAAAAATAAAGAAATTTTTTTTCCTTGTATATACATAATATTGCACATTTAATTTATATTGTATCTTATTGATTCAAATATTTGTATAAATTCGATTTGGTTGTAATAGTTTAATTAGATTTACATTATTGCAAATCCCCATTCACAATTTGTATCCCCTACTCCAATAAAATGTTGTAATAGCGTAGTAATCTTTAAATTACGCAATTTACCGCTTTTACCTACCATGCTAGTAATTAGGGTTTGAATGGCAAGATAAAAACAAATCAAATAGAAAACCCTAAATCCAAGACAAAATCAAAGCATGAAAATAACACACTTATACACAAGCACCCTTAGGGTTTCTCCACTTGGTTGCCTTATACAAAAATGGCCATATTATGCATGCGAAGTATCCTGGCAAAACAAACAAGTATAAGATCATAGTCTCTCGATGACGCTATTCAAAGTTGCCTAACAAGATGATCTTGGTCCCTCAAAAATGCTAAGATACTTTGCAACTTTGCTAATCATGGTTATACGATGACCCATGCCCGTCCCGTTTACATCCAAAGATTGGGTTGCTTACCAAATCAATGGTGAGACAACAATGTCAAAGGAATATAAAATGAACAAGAAAGACATTTGAGTAGGTAGATTACTTCTAGTTACTTGCTTTATTTTCGAACAACTATTCTTGCTATTTTCAAAACAAACACATACATTTTCAAACATTGAAAACATTTTCAAAAAGACAAACATCTTGGTATACATTCTTACGAACGAGAATCATTACAAAGATTGCCTAAACAAATGGCCTCTTTTACAAAATACTTTCAAAACCACACCAAACACAATTTCAAACAACAAAAGCAAGTGATCTAGAAAGTAACTAAGAGCCCATGGAAAACCATGGATGAAAAGGGTGCTAATACCTTCCCTTTTCATAATCTATCCCCCGAAATCAAGAAAAAATCTCAAAGGTCTTTCTTGTGCTTTTTCACCTTTCCTTTTGGATAAAAGAAAAGTCGGTGGCGACTCTTGCTAACCGCAACATTTGCGATCAAATGCAAAACCTTCAAGTCAGTTCTCCCACCGTATCACAATAGGTAAGATGGCAGGATACGACATCATGAGGCTTTGAGCACGAGTTCGCACCCATTTGAGATAAGGCTCCAATGGAATAGAGTTCTTATGCCCCAAATTTATACTATCGACTTTGTTCACCATGCACCAAGCTCGTACAAATCTTTGACGATAACCTTGTACATCGTTTTCATAGTCAAATACAATTCCTTGGACAAGCACGTTATGAGGGCCATCCCTCCAAGCATACCTAAACTGTCGTAGAGCCAAACAAGGATTATATGTGATACCTCCCCTAATTCCAAAGAGAGGGACATTATGGAATTCCCCATAACGATCATTAATGGTGACATCCTCCAAAGATTGAGAACACCAATGGATATCCAAATGCAAGAGTGACATCAACCTTTGAGACCAACTCATACCTTGTTCGTTCTTTAAAACATGTCAGGGAACGTGTGAAATAAACCACCTGGCCAGCAAAGGAGTACAACACATAAGAATCTCCCTTCTCTTTATGGTGTGAGTATGAAAAGAATGCAAAATATCTCCAAGTAAGGTAGGCACTGGGTTACAAGATAGAAAAACTTTGACTGCATTCACATCTATAAGTTGGTTCGGGTTAGGAAATAGTACCATCCCATAGAGTATAAAAATCTTACAAATCCAAAGCATCCCAAAATTGTTGATCCTTCTCAAACAGAAACTTGGATAGAAAACCTTTAACACCACTTCTTGTTTCCCAATTTTCCATAATGTCAGACCGTTGGAAATGTAAATCTAGGGCGATATCCTCAAGTCTTGGGTCTTTCTCATTACTGGTGAAGGGTAATTGATCAAGAATAGGAACTCCTAAGAGTTGAGAAAACTCCTCCATGATGGGCACTAATTGGTAATCAGGAAATGTAAAGCAATGGTGCTTAGGGTCAAAGAACTGAAAGAGTACCCCCATCATTTTTTCTTCAAAATTTGAGGTAGCCAAGTTGATGAGACGACCATACTTCTTGGTGAACGAAGAATCATGGGGAACCCTTGACGCTAACTCCTTGAGTTGAGGAGGAACTTTCACAAAGCCGATTTGGATAGTCTTGCTACGAGTGGAATCCATGTCCTACAAAACAAGCAAAGATAAATCCCAAGGTCCTTGAAATGGTTAGTGCAAATTCCGTGGTATGATGTCATGATGTTATGTACCGATAAACATATACAAACAAACAGAACAAGTCCTTAGGTTTAGGCTTGCAAGAGGCTCATAGGTAAGTACCCTTTTGAAGTTTAGTTGGTTCAACCTGTCATACAAAGTAATCGGGTTCTAGGGAATCTCAATATCATTGATCTTTCTTCATTGGGAATTGTCTCAGCATAATCAATCTTTTCTTGCGGCCGAAATATCCCAAAAGTCTGATCTCAATGAGCGTAGTATCGAGTATCAACCAATTTTTATCTTTCCACCGAAACTGGTTATCTCACTACTTCTTGATGGCCAAGTTGTTCAATTAAAGGTTCTAAGGTCAGTTAGTGTTTCAAGACACCACACAGCGGCCCCATATTCTCCTTGATTCAACACAAAGGATACTGGTACTCACAAATGTGTCACACTAACGTAGCTATTGCTTGAACCATATCAGTCTACGGCATACAGTCTCCACAATCTTTGCTACTTACCTAACAATGTTCCCAGATCCGGATAGAGAATCAATACAAAACCCAAACAAGGACCCAAAATGTAAAGCAAATAAGTCAAACAATGATATTATTTAAAGGTGATTAGTCTCTAAGGTAACCCCACTTTTAAGTATCTCCCCAGCTGAGTCGCCAGTTCTGTAATACGGTGGGAGAACTTACTTGGGTGTTTTGCGTTTGATCACAATTGTTGCGGATAGCAAGAGTTGCCACCGAATTTTCTTTTATGCAATAAAGGAAAGGGTGAAAAGAACGGGAAATACCTTTTGAGAATTTTCTTGAGTTCGGGGGGTAAGTTATCAAAAGGGAAGGTGTTAGCACCCTTTTCATTCGTAGTTATCTATGGGCTCTTAGTTGCTAGCTCACTTTGAAAATGCTTTGTTTGAAATGTGTTTGTGATTTGTTTTTGAAAGTATTTTTGAAAAGTGCCTTTGTTTAGGCAAACTTTGTAATGATTCTCGTCTCTATAAGAATGCATACAAAGTGTTGACTTTTGAAAATATTTCATTTAAAAGTATTGGTGTGTTTTGAAAGATGTTTTGAAAATGGTTGTGAGCAAGCAACTATGAACGTTCTACCTACTCAAAAAGTCTTTGTTCATTTCCTCCTCCTCTAGATATTGTTATCTTACTATTGATTGATAAGAATACCTATCATTGGTTGTGAAGGGACGAGTGTAGGTCATCGTATAGTCATAGAAAGCAACATTGTAGGATACCCTAGTAATTTTTGTAAGGGTTTAAGATCATTTATAAAGGCAACATTTGAAGGTACATCGAGGGACTATGATCTTGTTTTTGATTGTTTTTGCTAAAGTATCCCACGTTTGTGTAATATGACTTTAGGCAACAAGTGAGGTTTTCCCTAGAGGTTCATGTGTGCAAAGTGTTTGTTTTCATGCTCTTTTTCTTTGAATTAAGGTTTTCTACTTCTTGATTTTATGTCTTGCCATACAAACCCTAATTACTAGCATTTATATTGAAAGCGACAAATTGCGGAAATGTAAAATTCTACGTTATTACATCATTTGGGGATGGGGGTAAAATTTACAAATGGGGGAAGAAAGCAATTAAACCCTAATTTACTATTACAACCATATTGAATATTGCAAAATAAAATGTACAAGAATATAGAGGTAATGTGCAAGAAGAGAGAATTGTTTTGGTTTTTTATGAGAGGTCTTAATTTAACCAAACCAATAAAAGAAAGAAAATAATTAGTCTAAGTTGATTTAATTAAAATTAAAATTAAATTAATTTAAGAAAAAGAAATCAAGTTAATTAAGAGAACTATTTTTAAATTTTTTTATGAAAGGAAGATTTTAGTAACTTAACCTAATTGAAACTAATTAATCATTTAACAAAAGAAATTTATTATTTATTTGATCAAAACCTAAAGTTTTTAAAAAAGGAAAATTTAAATAAACCTAAGTCTAATTTAATTCTAATTCTAAAAAAAAGAAATTAATTAGTTAAGAAAAAATATTTTTAGTGGTTTGTTCACAAAATAAATAAGGTGAAAAAAATAAAAATTAGAAAATTATTTTTAAAAAATGTATTTTTTATATTTTTTGGTCAAATAAAAATAATAAAATAAATAAACAAATAAAAGGAAAGAAAATATATAAAGAAAGTAAAAATATTGGGCTAGGTGTTAAAAAGTAAAAAGGGGGTTAAAAGTTAGCAAAAGGGCTTAGGCCCAAGATGTCATTTTTTGTTTGATGCTAAAAACAATAAAAAAATGTATGTTGGGCCTGCGCTGAAAAGCAAAATGGGGGTATGAGTTAGAAATAAATCAGGCCCAACAATCAAATGTCCAACGCCTATTTTGATCCCATGTGGCTGACATCTGAAGGTGCATCGTGGTCTTAATCATGTAGAGCGCTGGATCTAGATGGTTGGATATCCAATGGCGTTGGTATGAAGTCCATGGTACGCGCGCCTTACTTGTATGCACAGAATTTGAAATAAACAAATAAATGAAATGCAAAAGGGTACCACTAGGGCTCGAACCCAAGTCCCTATAGTTCCAAGATTTACGCGCGTGCTCTCTACCATTGGGGTGACTATACATCCGGTGTTATAAACAAAACCATAAATATATATTACAAAACCAATTCTAGGCTTGTATCATCTTCAACCTCGCTCCAGAAAATTCCACAAGATTTTCAAAACCTGTAACTTCTTCATCTCTCAACCAAAATGGAAAATGTAAACATGAAAGTTGTGTAAAATTTCATCACGAATCCAGAAATGTAAATAACTAAAGTTATAGATCAAAGATGAATGAGAGTTTCTAATGGTACCAAATTTTGACTTAACTTTTTCAGGAAGTTCATACTTGAAATTCACACTACTCAGGCAATATAAATGAAATCTAAGGGCATGGTTAGCTTCAGGGCTATGATGTCTACATTTTATCTTCACATATGGAAACCAAATGGTGCATATACGAAGAGTTTAAAAGTCAGAAAACTCACCTTGAAAATGGAATTCTTGTTTCGAGTTTGAGCAGCTTTCAAGGTGTTGTAATGATCTGGTTAGCTTCCTTGAACCTCTAAGAAGCTAATGCAATGATTAGTTTGGATTGAGGATGGCAAAATCGTGCTGGAGAAGTCAATGTGCAGCACCCTGGTTTTGGTTATGAAGGATAATGAAGATGGAGTTACAGTTGTGTAACAGGTGTTGGGATGGGTTATATTTGATGTAAGGAAGCTTTGGGATTGATTTAAGGAAGAAACGCACGAGTGGTTTAAGAGATGGAAGTTATTGGGCAGAACTATGATAAAAATGGAGTTTTTATGCAATTTATGGTTTGAGTGAGTTTGAGGGAGTTTCAATTCTTGTTCTTTCGTGTACTAAGTTGCATAAGAGTGTCTTAACTTATAGGAAAAGGTTTGGAGACTTGGAATGATCAGAATCCCAAGATCACAAGTTATGGGATTTTGACTTGTTTTTGAAGCAAGCTTGACAAGTATGGTTTCAAGGAAAGGTACAAAGCTATCTAGAGTGGTTACAAACTTTAAACATTCTTATATGACTTTTTATAGGAAGCCTGTGCATAAGGAACAAGTGGAAAGCTCAATACAAGTTGACTTTGCATAAAGCTTGCTTTATGAGAATGGAATCGTAACTTTCTTCCAAATACGGAAAATTGCTTTGGATAATGGCTTAATCACTTGGACCATACCTCAATCAATTGTGTAAACAATTAATTATAGAGCGATTTACACGTTAGAAGCCCGCAAAACAAATATTGTGCACCATAGGCTTGAGATTTGAATTCTTGTTCAACACAAAAATGACCTATAATTCAAGAATGGATTACCAACTTCTTGCCTTCGATTCTCTTAGCTCAAAAATGATCTCATTGAGTTCTTGAACATTTTGAAAATCTTGGAACATTATCTATAACTTTCATTTTGGTCATTTTGACAAAATCCCCTTGTATCTTGGTGAAATTTGACCAAGAAGTTAGTTCAAAAATCTGCCTAAACTAGGTCAAATTTTCACTAAGTGTTTAAGAAAAAGTACATGACTTTATGGATTCATAACTCAAAATTCAAGAATTTCTAGGAATTGATCAGTAACGAAAAGTTGTAGATCTCATAAAGGTTTACAACTTTCATGTTGGAAGTTTTCTTTGAATCATCTTGCATCTTGATGAAAAGTTGGCATGAAGTCATGAAAAAATAAGACTTAAAAAGACTTAGAAAAATTCTAAGTCTTGAAAAGTTTGACTTTTTTAAGATGAATTTTGACTTTCTTGATTTCTTGATGATCAAGTTTCATATTTTTGAATGTCTTGGTGAAATGTGATCTTTGAAACTCAATTTTGATCAAAAGGTCAAAGTTTGACTTTTGATGTATCAGTTGACTTTTCCTCAGTTGACTGAATTTCAACTATTAATCAGTTGATCTCTGAGAAATGAATTGAGTTAGGAAATTAGGTCAACATGTTGTATTTGGATCCTTAAGATTGTGCTTCAAGCCATTAGATCATGTATTAGGTCAAAAAACCCTTGATCAGTCAAATACAATCAAAACCCTAATTTTGACCATTTTGCCCTTTTGATGATTTGAACATTTTTTGGGGGGAATTATGATCCAAACTTGATCAATTGATACATATAACTTCAAAAAATTCATATTGGTAAAAAATATTTAAGTTTGACTATAGGTTGACTACAATTGACTTTTTACCCAATATAGTTGATTTTGGATCATCTGATCAATTGACTGAGCAATTTTGAGATGCAAGACTTGAAACATGATATGAGCATTCTTGAAGGTCCCTAATGATATATGAAATTCAATTGAACCATTGAATATCTTTGTGAGAAATATCTTGAGAAAAGAGAGGGAAAATTTTGGGGTACAACAGACATCCTATCCAAGAAGCGTTCCATCGACACTGAGTTGGTAATGCTAAGTGAAAAATGTAGTGCTATTTTGCAGGGTCTTAAAATTCAAATGAAGAAGAAATATAAAGGTGCAGTCACTATTCCTTGCACCATCGGGGATAGATCATTCAAAAAGGCACTTATCAATTTGGGGGCTAGTGTGAGCCTTATGCCGCTATCGATTTATAAAAAGCTTGAACTTGGTGAGATGCAAGACACTTGTATGATGCTCTAGTTGACAAATCATTCAATGAAAAGAACTTATGGTATTGCAACCGATGTTCTTGTGAAGATTGACAAGTTTTTGTTCCAGGTTGACTTTGTGGTTGTGGAAATTCCAGAAGATGGGGAAATCTTATTAATTTTGTGAAGACGTTTTCTAGAGACAAGAAGATGCATGATAAATATTGAGGAAGGCACTTTGACCCTCAAAGTCTATGATGAAGAGCTGAAAATTAATGTGAGAAACACCATGAAATTCAAAGATAAGGAAGGTATAAGTAAAAATATTGAAGTGTTTTACTGTGTTCATTCAGTCAGTTCAGAGCAAGATTCTCGAATTACCGTTGGAAAGAGTTCTTAGCTTGTCAGTTTTTGAAAATAATGAAGAAAGAATGAGAAATAGTTAGAAGTTCTAGCCATGTTGGAAGCACAACCACTATGGAATAGATTGAAACCACACTGGTGGGAAGATTTACAACCATAACAATCTCCCGAAGAGAAGCAAGAAGCCAAAAAGGCGATAGAGTTGAAACAACAAATTGAAAATCTCAAATATATTTTTCTTGATTCTGAAGAAAAATGTCCAACCATCATCAACTCTAGCCTAAAAGAGGTCCAAGAAGAAAATATCATCATAATACTCAATAAATATAAGGGTGTTATTGGATGGTCCATTGAAGACTTGAAAGGTATTAGTCCCACAGTCTGCATGCATAAGATACTAATGGAAGATGATCAGAAACTGGTTGTACAACCGCAAAGAAGACTTAACCCGACCATGAAGGAAGTAGTTTGCAAAGAAGTTGTGAAGTTGTTGGATGCAGGTCTTATTTACCCTATATCTGATAGCTCATGGGTGAGTCTTATTCTTATGGTACCAAAGAAGGGAGGAACAATTATCATCATGAATGAGAAGAATGAGTTGATTCCTACAAGAACTATTATAGGTTGGAGAGTGTGCATTGACTACGGAAGGTTGAACACTGCAATAAGAAAAGACCATTTTCCTTTACCATTCATTGACAAAATGTTGGAAAGGTTGGCTGGTCATGACTACTATTGTTTCCTTGATGGATACTCGGGGTACAATCAGATAGCAGTGGCCCTTGAGGATCAAGAGAAGATAGTTTTCACATGCCCTTATAGTATTTTCACCTACAGGAAAATACCATTTAGGTTATGCAACACATCTACCACTTTTCATAGATGTATGACATCCATATTCACTGGCATGCTTGAAAAGCACATGGAATTGTTTATGGATGATTTTTCAGTTTTCGGCTCTTCGTTTGATAATTGTTTGACTAAATTGTCTCATGTGCTAGAAATATGTCAGCAGATCAATTTGATTCTCAACAGAGAGAAGTGTCATTTCATGGTGCGTGAAGGCATAGTGTTGGGGCCCAAAGTTTCCCATAAGGGAATTGAAGTTGACAAAGAAAAAGTGGAGGTAATCACAAATTTACCACCACCGGTGAATGAGAAGGGTATAAGAAGCTTCTTGGGACATGCAGGTTTTTACTGTAGGTTCATAAGATATTTTTCAAAGATTGCCAAGTTGTTGACTAACTTGCTTGTGAAGGATACACCATTTCTGTTTGACAAAAAGTACGGTGAGGCTTTTGAAACTTTGAAGAGTAAGTTGATGTCTACTCCCATATTAATTTCCCCTGATTGGTCTCTTCCTTTTGAGATCATGTGCAATGCAAGTGATATAGCATTAGGGGAAATGCTAGGACAGAGAAGGGAAAAGCTCTTGAATGTGATCTACTATACAAGACATGTGTTGAATCCTGCTCATATGAATTATGCAACCATTGAAAAAGTGTTTCTAGTGGTGGTGTATGCTTTTGAAAAATTCAGATCTTACATGTTAGGATTAAAGGTAATTGTTTATACTGATGTGCTGCTTTGAACTATCTTTTTCCTAAACAGGAATCAAAACCAAGGTTGCTGAGATGGATTCTACTTTTACAATAGTTTGATCTGGAAATCTGGGACAAAAAGAGATGTGAAAATACTGTTGCTGGTCACTTATCCTGGATGTCCCTGATAGAAGAAACAAAAGAGAAAAAACTAATCAAGGATGAGTTTGTCAAGGAAGGAATCCTAGTTGTTACGAGCGTGTAATGGTTCGCAGACTATGCGAATTATTTGGTAGGTGGAATAATACCTGACAATTTTGATTCTAACAAAAAGAAAAAGTTTTTACATGATTGCAGGTTTTATTTGTGGGACGAACCATTCCTATACAAAAAGAGAATAAATTGGTTGGTTCAAAGATGTGTCCGAAAGGAAGAATAGAGGGACGTCCTCAAAGCTTGCCATGACTCAGAATATGGAGGACACTTTACTAGAGATCGAACAACAATAAAAGTCCTCTAGTATATGTTATATTGTTTGACACTTTTCAAGGATGCTCAAGGCACCATGAAGGAATGTGACAGATGTCAGAGGACCGGTAATATTTTGAATAGAAATCAGATGCCTCAAAATGCTATATTGGAGGTAGAATTGTTTGATGTGTGGGGAATAGACTTCATGGGACCGTTTCCACCCTCATTTGGAAAGAATTACATCTTGGTTACGGTTGAATATATGTCAAATTGGGTAGAAACAATAGCACTACCAACTAATGATGCTAGGGTTATAGTGAATTTTCTGAAGAATAATATTTTCTCGAGGATTGGGGTGCCAAGAGCACTCATCAGTGATGAAGGTACCCATTTCTTGAATAAGTTAATGGAGAATCTGTTTAAGAAATACAATGTGAAGCACAAGATTTCCACTCTATATCATCCTCAGGCGAGTGGGCAGGTTGAAGTGTCTAACAGGAAGATAAAATAGATTCTTGAAAACATTGTTAATGCTTCTCACAAAGACTCATCGTGAAGTTGGAAGATGCAATATGGGCGTACAAAACAACATTCAAAACCCCAATAGGCATGTCTCCTTATCAGTTGGTATATGGTAAAGCATGTCATTTGCCACTCGAGCTAGAGCACAAAGAATTTTGGGCCTCCAAATTCCTAAATTAAGATCTTTTCAAAGCTGGTGAATCCCGAATTCTTCAACTCCATGAGTTAGAAGAATTTAGGAATCAGACTTACGAGAATTCATAACTTTATGAGGAATAAACAAAAAAGTGGCATGATCAAAAGATCCAGAAGAAGGAATTTTGGGAAGGACACTTGGTCTTGTTGTTTAATTCCAGGTTGAAGTTTTCCCCTAGAAAGTTGAAGTCAAGATAGTCTGAATCGTTTAAGGTTCACAAAGTGTTTCCCAATGGAGCGATCGAACTGAAAAATCAAGCCAACGGGGACACTCTTAAAGTGAATGGGCAGAGAATGAATCCCTATTAAAAAGGGCAAGAAAGTGGTCTAATAGAAGATGTTCATCTTACAGGATAAGATGGACGGTCATTGATCCATGTGACGTTAAACGAAGCGCATCGTGAGAGGTAACTAACACATTTTAATTCTAACTATTTTCTTTGTTTTTGGTAAGTGTTTTTAGGTTTTATTTATTTATACAAAGTACACTGCACAGGAAAGAAGAGGAACTCAAGTGGATGTGAAATTTGAGCAAGTATCAGTGAAGAAAGTTGTGCTGGGAGAAACGGAAAAAATTTGAAGAAAAGTCAGTCACCTGACGTGGCCCGTGTCAAGGGTAATGAAAAAAGAAAATAAAAAAATAATTTTTGAAAAATCATAGGCCTGACACAGTCGCGCGTGTTAGGATACCTGATGTATACACGTGATTTTTGAAGAGACAGATGCCTGACAAGGCTAGCCGTATGGGCTAACACGGCTCGTGTCATGCATGCGAAGGGAAATTTTGATTTTTTTTTATTTACATATCTTCTGGACGCCACCTCGATTTTTAACACTTTGATACTACCTTTTCCAATTATTGCACCTTTGTTGTGATCACCATATGATACATAACCTTTCTTCTTCGCCACAAAGTCGAATAATATAGAAATGTCTCCCGTCACGTGTCTTGAAAATCCACTATCGAGAATCCATTTTCTCGTCATAGCATCAAGACACTCAACCTAAAAAATAAAAAAAAGGTGGTAGGTACTCAATTCTCATTGGGTCCTTGAGAGTAAGTTAAATAATTGTTGCAGTAACCATTGGAAATTGCCTTTAGGAACCAAAAAGCACCTAAATTTTCATTTTTCAATAGTATGGCCTTTTTTGCAATAATAGTGACAAAATAACCTATGATGAAAATCACACATGCTATTATACTTATTCTTAACCAAGTTATAGTTTTTATGAGGATTTTCAACCTTTGAACATCTAGTAGCAATAGTGTCAATGGAGTGGTGTATTTTGTCCAATTTGATTTCAAGATTACTCACTTCTTGTTTCCAAATTTGACATGTTTCACATCCAAATTTACAAGATTTTTCATTCTCCTGTACACAATTTGAACTATCTACAATGATTTTCTTTAATGCCTCAAATTTTTCATTTGTTTCTTTAACCTTGGTCTCCAAATATGTAAAAAACGTTTCTTGAGAGGCCAACTTTTTGTTAGCATATAAAGTCTATTTTTGTAGATTTTCAAATTGATTCTTCAACTTATTAAAATATAAATTTGCAACATTAGAGTATTTAGAATTACTTACATCCCTTTTCTTGTCTTGACGATGATTTTCCATGAAACAATAGTTTGCCTCTTCATCACTCTCACTTAGGCTTTCATCGTTTCAGACGTCATTATCATTATCCCAATCAACATAGGCTTGACTAGAATTTCTAGAGTTGTCTCATTGACCCTTTCATTTCTTCTTAGCAAGAGATGGACAATTCGGTTTATAATGACCCGATTTTATGCATTCGTAACAAATACCATTTGCCTTATCATTTTTGTTGTCTTCATCTTTAGAGGAAGAAGATTTTCTTCTAAATTTGACAAGATTATTATCGGAGTGTTTGACACCATTCTTCTAAATATATCGATTATATTTCCTTACAAATAATCCCATTTCTCATCATCTGAATTTTCTTCATTTGCTAGAGTCACAATTATTAATGGGCTCATCCCTTGAGGACTTTGAGCTTAAAGCCTTGAGATATTTAGACTTCAAGACTTCCTCCTTAACAACCCCTTTTTCCTTTTTCTTTTTCTCAAGCTTCTTTCCATGTTTTTCCAAGCAATTGAGCTCTTGCTCGTGTTCTTCTAACTTTCCAAACAAGGCAGTAAGATCGAGTGTTGCAAGATTGTTAGATTCCTTGATCGCGATGACCTTTAGTTGCCAATTCCTAGTAAGACATATCAACACCTTTTTAGTTTCAATAGCATTAGAAATAGGATTACCTAGTAAATTTAAATGACTAATAAGATGCGAGAATCGCTTTTGCATTTGAGCAACGGTTTCCCCTTGCTTCATGCAAAAGAGTTCAAACTATTAATTAAGTGTATTAATTATAGCTTGTCTGACCTTATTAGTTCCCTCATAGGTAACTTGTAGAGCATCCCACATAGATTTAGTGATTTGACAATGGGATATGTGATAGAACTCATCAACACCAAGAGAAAATATGATGATGTTCTTAGATTTCCAATCACAAGACCACTTCTTGTTGTCATTCTCATCTCATAAGTTTTTCAGCTTTGGTACGGTAGAACTATCAACACATATGTCACCAGTGTTAGACCATTTTATATAGCTTCCCAAACACCTTTGTCATATGAGTTGACATGAATTTTCATACAAACATTCCAATAACTATAATTTTCTCCCATGAAAATTGGGGCTCTTTTATAATCCCCTTTAGGTTCGTAAGCCATTTTCTAAAGAGTGTTGAAGTCGGAATGAACCAGGCTCTTGATGCCACTTGTTAGACGATGACAATGTATCTAGAGGGGGGTGAATATATGCCCCTTTTAAAAATAATCCAGAAAATTCTGGTTTTGAAAAAGTTGTTTTATCAAAGAGCAGCGCAGAAGCTTTTTCAAAATGTCATATATACGAGCGTTATTAGAAACTCAGATATGTGAACTTAAAAACAAATTTAATATGGAATAAAGATGACACTTGAATTAATAGGCTTGAATCACTTTACAACTTATTTAACGTTTATTACAAGTTACTAGCAAAACTATTTCCAATGGCAATGTTAAAGGAACAAGTTGAATCAATTTATCAAACACTTGGTGTGCAAGTGAATTTTTAGAATTTTTCCTTGAATTGTGTTGATACACAAAACCACTTATAATCAAAAGTGATTATAAGCTATATCAACACTTGATTTAGAATAAAAAATAGTTAGGAATATTTATTACAATTCAATTGATAATGCAATGCTATTTGATAAATTGATTAATTAAAATTAAAGCAAGTAAAAGCAAAAATAAAAGAGACACAAGAAATTTATCTTCATAGTTCACCACTTTCATCCTTGCGTGTGGGTACGTATGTGCCTAATTCTAATGGAATTATGATAACTCTTACTATGCAAAAATTAGATACAAGAGAAGTGTTCAAGAGCAACTCCACAAACCCTAATGCTTGTTATAGATTCAACCCCTTCTCTTCTTTTGATCTTGAGAAAGACCAAGACACAATATATGTAAATTGACTATCTGGATCTTTCTACTCCTTTGCATTCTTTATCTCCAAAGCTTTCGCGCACCGTCAATTATTGCAACACGAGAATTTAATTGTAATTCGTCTTTCTCTTGATACTTCCTTTGAGTTCTTTATCTCCAAAGTATCCCTTGCATTCTTTATTTCCAAAGGACTTCACTTGGACGCAATTACCTTTTAAACGTCTTGCACGAAAACCCCTAAATCAACCAATGATCTTGGAGGATAAACCTGTTGTTTTTCTCGGATGAAGACCCCTACAAAGCTCAACCTAATACTAAATTGGACACTACCAATCCTCGTCTAGATGGAATCCCAATGAAACATCATCACAATGTAATGTTAGTGTGTATGCATAGGTTAGAGGTTGAAGATGAAGAGAAATGTAGACTAATTATATTGTATTACCAAGTTATGAATTATGCATGAATGAGTATTTATAGTTTTGGAACTTTTAGGGCAAAGAGGACAAATTCAGAATTAAAAAGATTTGAAAAAATTGACCAAATAACCAGTATGTGTCGACCTGTATATCGTATGTGTCGACACATACTTAATTTTATGTTGTATGTGTGAACATGTATAGGTCTATGTGTTGACCTGTATAGGTCTATGTGTCGATTAAACTGAAACAGAAGCTACAAGCTTTAAAATGCTAGCAAATGTGTCGACTTGAAAAACGGATGTTTCGACACATAAAATAATAATTTCTGCAATTTCAAAAATGCTTCAGTATTTTTCGACCTATGCAATGAATGTGTCAACCTAAGACTTACAGAGGCTTCGGGCTTCAAAAATGAGTTATATGTGTCGACTTGAAAAACGGATGTGTCGAAACATGTAGTAGAAAATTATGCAGAAACTTGTTTTTAATGACTTGGATCAATTTCAAAATTCTTTTTAATGATTTCTAAGACCTATAATGCAGAGGTGTGCCACAAGACATAAGAATATTGTCCAATATACAGAATTGCTAGTTTTTCCTAATTTTGATATCAATGCAAAACATTTGATGACAAAGTTGTACTCACACGCAGTATGGCACTGTGATTTTCCCATCTCTATCTTGTTCTAAAACATTGAGGCCAATGTTTAATTCAAGTGTTTGTGGGAGGGGGGTTTGGTTTTGTTTCTTTTTATTCCTTTTTCGTTTTTGTTATTTGTGTCTTTTTATCGTTTGTGTTATTTCGTTTCATGTACTACAGGTTTTTGGAATTGTTGTCTTGATAAGTGGTGAGCATTAGTGATAGTGGATGAAGAGATCAGTCCACTTACGGAAGCTTGTTGTGAATGACCCTCAAAAGTTGATACTACTGAATGATTGATTGGACGCAACTATCAAGAGCCATCCGACCAAGGAATCTCGTGCATCCTGAGCTGAGTGGAAAGCTACATCACACTATAGGCACTCTGGAAGCTGTCAGCTTTACTCGACCTGGTGAGATCATAAAAGTCCAAACACATATTCATCATTGTGAGAGCTAAGTCAGGTATGTCTATATCACTCAAATTTTATGTACGTTCTATTGGAATTTCATTGCATAATGACACACACTAAGGCACGTTGTTTCTATTTTACCCCTGATCCTTTCAAGCCACCACTTTTTAATTATTATCCCTCGTTAACCCCGTTGAGCATGTATTCTTTTGTTTGTTTTGATCACCTCAATATTAACCCGTGACCAAACACTTCCTGCCCAGCTCAATTAAGTGTTGTGTATCTCGGAGTTGTAAAAAGTTATAAGTTTAGGGTTGGGAGACCTGTAATAAACTAGGTAAGTGCACCAAGAAAAAAAGGAATTGAAAAATAACATGAACAAAAAAGAAAAAAGAAAAAAAAGAATAATGCACTTAACTAAAGATGAGACTCGGTTTAGAAAGCAAAGATACACACTTAAATAAAATATTTGAGTCGAAATTGAGAAGTCAAACTGAAAAAAGTGTCTAAAATATCCATGTGATGAATATTTCAAAAAAGTAACATAATGAAAAGAGAAGAAACACTGACTCTAAGCCCAAAACCATTCGTTTTCCCATTTTTGTTTATCCAAATGTAACCTAAGCCCCGTTACAATCCAAAATACCTCAAAAACTTTGTGTTGTATATATGTGTGTGTGTGTGTGTGTGAAATGAAAAGATAATTTATTCAAACTTATGAGTTGATATTGCGTACTTTGAAATGTGAGTGATAACACTTTAAACCGGAGAAACTTAGTGAGAGGGTGATATAACCTGACAGGTGAAGTAGTGCTTTGATGTGGAAGTGTGGCGGAACATTCGATTCAGGAAAGTAGGAAACTGTGTAGGAAAAGCGAAAGAAGGTTGCGAAAGATCTCAGTAGTATTGTGGTAAGTTGGATGTTGATGTATTTTGGTGGGTGTCATGTTCTTTTGTCCTTGAAATTTCTTGAGGACAAGCAACGAGCTAAGTTTGGGGTTGTGATCGGTCACCATTTTTACTATGTTTCTGTCACTTGTCTGATGATAATCCACGTAATCTGCGGCACTTTGTTCATTATTTTGTTACCGTTTGAGTCAATGTCATTGTCCTTAAGTTATTTATGCATTTTATTGTTTTAAGTTGTATTTCAATTTATTTTTGCATTTTATGCTTTGGTTTGCTATTTGTGAGTGTCTTTAGCTTCAAGTAAACCATCCAAAGGACTCGGTGCGAGAAAGTGAATAAATCATAGGTTTCGAGGAAGAAAAAGCCATATTACAGGAGGCATGACCTGACCACCCATGTCACTTGACACAGGCCGTGTCAGGATGAAATCTTGTCCAAGAAAATCAAGGAATGGAAAGTCAGGGGGCTGACACAGCCACCTGCATCCCCTAACACAGGCCGTGTCAGTAAGTCTAGGAGTTTAACAGATTTCGGAACATTTAGGGGGCCAACACGGCCATGCGTGTCAAATGACATGGGTCATGTTGGCTCGGGCATTGATTTTTCTTATTTTTGTGATTTTTCACTAAGTGTGACTCTGAGGGGTATTTTGGGCATTTAGGACTGAGACCAATAGATCTTCACTATTTAGGAGAGTTTTTACGATGAATTAAGGGACCTTTTTTGCATGCAAAGAATTTTGACGGTTGAAGATTGAAGCACATGCGATTTCTAGAAAACGAAGACTTTTGATGAGCGGAAGCAATTGAAGATCAAAGTTCACCATTAATTTATAATGTCTAATTTTTATTCTGAAATTACTTTGAACAATATGAGTAACTAAACCCTCCAATGCTAGAGGATGTGCCTGATTTGACATTGTAAACAACTTTGATTATTTATTTTCAGTAATACATCAGTTTTCATATTCAATTTGATCGTACAAGGTTTTTTAGTGCTTTCTCTATCAGACCAATAGGGATTGAATTTCGGTTAAGAATTAGGATGGATCGTTGTTGTTAAGGTTTTTATACGATTAAAATATAGTAGATATCACTTAGGACTAGGGATACCCTATAGTAACCAGTTAAATCTTGATAAAACAAAGTCTTGATTTCATCATAATTCTCTAAGGACTTAGGCATTAGGATGAATCAAAGGTTTTCCCACTAAGGATTTAGGTGAAAATAAACTAAAGATCTGGTAATTGAGTATTTTGAACTTGTTGAAGAAATTGGGATTCAAGGTTGTTACAGGGAAAATCATACACTTTACCCTAGCATGTTCCTCATATCTATGAAAAAGCCAATTTTATATTTTGCTTATTTTTACTCGTTGTTGATTATAATCCCAAAACAAAACCCAATATAGTTTTTGTTTAATTGAACCATATATTGAACTCGATATCTATATGCAGTCCTTGAGATCGAGATTTGGGGAATGTATCCCTTATTATTACAGAGGCAAAAATAGTACACTTGCTATTTTTTCGATCACAGGTCTATTCGATTATATGATAGTAAAGATCACATAAGGGTATAGTCATGCAACTGACTTAGAAGACGTCCTTCAATTAGTTAAGAAGTATAACATGCACCTGAATCCTGTCAAGTGTCCCTTCAGGTTGTGGCAGGAAAGGTCTTAGACTTCATGTTAACAAAGATGAGAATTGAGGAAAGCAAAGATGGTTTTAAGCCCTCCTAATGTTATAGAATTCCAACGAATAACAGGATGCCTCGATGCTCTATCTCGTTTTCACTCATGTGTGGGTGACAAGGCCTTTATTTTCTTCGCCGCCCTAAAAAAGAAGGAGAAGTTTGTTAGAACATAGTTTGGTTCTACATCCTTGTAACAGTTTTGATGATAACAAATACATGATATATATATATATATATATATATATATATATATATATATATATATATATATATATATATATATATATATATATATATATATATATATATATATATATATATATATATATATATATATATATATATATATATATATATATATATATATATATATATATATATATATATATATATATATATATATATATATATATATATATATAAAGAACAAATATGCTCTCTAATAATTTATTTAAATATGCAAAGAAATTCTGATGAAAGAAGCATAGAATATGATAGAGTTACATTTTGAAGCTCTATTCAGACACAACATACTTAGAAGAAAATACGTGAAACACGCTAAAATGAAGAAGTTCTAAAGTTACAACTTCTGAAAGCACCAATGCTACAAGCAAAAGATATTATATTCTGATAAGTAAAAGTTCTGAAAGAACAAAAGAACTCAACGCACTCATCTACTCATATGTTCTAAAGATTCAGCACTTGAGCTACACTCCGCTAGTAAATACTCAGATATGCAAAAAAAGCTCCAACGTATCATCCAAGTTCTAATGGATATCAAGAAACTCTGAGGATCTAAAGTTTCAACGGTAACATTCTTCTTCTGATATGATCCCAAGAAAGCAATGTTCTGATGAGTTACAAATCATTCATTACAAATAAAAAAGTAACGGCTGAACCAAGACAAAGATCTATATTTTTGGAAAGTGCATTAACAACACTTTATCAACCTTCTAAAAACAACTTCTCTTGTCTCTCATGTGTAAAGCCCATTAATTTAATTAATTATTTAATTAAATTATTTTTGGATTATTTGTTGAAAAGTTGTGAGATGTTGAGAATTGTTGGTATAAGTTGTTAGATTATTATTAATTAATTAATTATTTGATTAATAATAATAATAATAATAATGTTAGAATTAATGGAATAATTGTGTTGGGCTTATGTTATTGGTTGGAAGTAGTAATAGGTGGGGTGTGGAGGTTTATCCCATTAGGAGTAATAATATTTTTAGATTAAGTTAAATAGAAATTAGGTTAATTAGAAAGATCAAAAAGTCTTAGAACAACATGTGAGAAGTTACAGAGAAGAGGAAAAGGAAAAGAGGCAAACCTAAGTTCGATCAGAAAATTGTAGAGCGACCTTCAATCCAAGGAAAGAGTGGGGTTCTGACTCTATAATGGGAATTATGATGAATAGTATGTATGAATTGGGTTGGTGTAATTGTTGTACGTATAACGGTATTTATGTATTCCTGAATTAATGTTGAATTGATATGCAACACTGTTGATAATAATTGTCTGTGCTAAATTTTATGTATAATTATTGTTGAGTTGCTATGTCGATGTAATATTACGTTGTATCATGTTATTGTGAAAATACTGTTAATCGAAGGAAGATTGGAGAATTCTATATTTGAATCAGTAAGCCTGTGAAGAAGCTGTGTGAGAAACACTTTGTACCAGGGGGCATAAGTGTTGTGCGGACGATACAAGGTGAAGGAATATGCCGAGGGGTACACAAGCCTGCCGACCGGCAAGGTATAGAGAGGAGTGTGCCGAGCGGCACATCTCCATGGCAAGCGGCATGGTTTCCTTTTTGTTTTCTGCCGAGGGGCACACTTGGTGGCGAGGGGCACGCCCTAAATATTCATATTCTGTTTTCTTTTGACTGCTCTGTTTCCTGTGTGTCTGTTACCTTATCCTATTAATTGGTTAATAGCAGAGATTAAATACATAAATGGTAGAACTATATTATATAGCAGAGTAGTGAATTAGCTGAATGGGTTGGATTATATAGTTAGTAAGTATTTAATAGGATGACCTTAACAGTAGTAGTAGGCTGGTAATAACAGAAAGGCCTCTATAAATTAAAATAGAAGTATAGGTAAACTAGTGTCAGAAAATAATAGCTTCATTGATTCAACTAAAAATGATTGGTCAGTGGAATATTTTAGTGTAATTAAATTAGTAAAACTTGGCCGACAATAGTGTTGGTATGTATATAAGTTTATGTGATATTGTTGCGTTTAATCGTTGAAGTTGCAGGTGGTGATGTATCAGGTTGTATTGCCTCTATAATTGGAAATTATTGAGTTGTAGGCTTATTCCAATGATGTTATATGTTGTTGTTATTGTTGCATGTAATCATGTTGTCGCATACATAGCATATCAAGTTGGGAGCTTATGCTCGGTAAGTTGGCCTGGATTGGAAAATATAAAGTTGAAGGCTTATGCCTTGTTGTTGCCTCTATTAATTGGCAAGATAATTAAATTGGTAGTTTTGCTCCATTGGTACCACATGCATGTGCATAAAAACGAGTCGCATTCCATGTTGCATCTTGAGTTGTTCCAATAATGAATTAGTTGTGATATTATGTTGATGACTTGGTTGTAATAGATGTCGTTAAAAGCTGTGAAGCGATGATTTTGCATGATCCAATTCTAATATATTATTTAGCGTACATCCAATTATATTGTTTGATATCTCACCCCTTCTGTTTGAATGTTACCTCTATGTTGGTAACGCTCAGTTAATCTAGAGTGAAGGTGGTTTACCTTCAGTAGTTCGAGTCGGTGTCATTGCTCTGATACGTAACACTCGAGGGGATGAATGCTTATTGCTTTATTGATGATTTTACTTCTGTTGCTGAATTTTAAGTTGATTTTTGTTAAGTACTTGTTGTTTTGAAGTTGTTTTAGTTGGATAAAGATGTTACATTCTTTTTAAGTCGAATATTATGATTCTGCTGCGTAGTTATGAAAGTTGTTGGTTTTAAAAGACTAACTTATGTTGCAGTTAGTTCATCCAAGTTTTAAGTGCTATGTATCTATTTTAAATGTGATTAAAAGTTTTTGTTATAAGCCGAATGTGTATCATCTCATTTATTCGTTGGGAATTTTAAAACTCTGATTTCATATAATTTATTGGGTGGAAATGGGGTGATACATTAGTAGTATCAGAGCAAGTCGGTCCATCTGACCAATTTGTCGAGTTGTAGTTTTGTCTTACAATCGAGTATTATTAGCTTAAGTTCTAACTGTTGTTTATGTTGTAGTGATAAGTTGAGATGGATGGAAGGAATGACGTTGCACTAGTTGTTGCTTTATAAGCTATGGCGCATGCTATGGAGAATCAGCCAAACGCTAACAGGAATGCTGGATCTCATAGTTTGACGACCATCCAGAGGGAGAATCTGCCTACCTTCAAGGGTAAGTATGATCCTAACGGGGAATTGGATTGGTTGAAAGAGATTGAGAGAATCTTCCGTGTGATGGACTGCACTCTAGCGCAGAAGGTTCGATATTGTACTCATATGCTAGTTGTTGTACCCCAAAAGTTTTCCTCCTATTTTACTCAACCAATGTCAATTTAGGTCCCCAAGTTGCTCAAGGAAGTCCAAGAGTTGACCAGGCAAACTCTCTCCTAAGGCAGTATACCTCAAATTAGGGTTTCCATTTTCATCAAGATGTGTGAACCACAAAGGACTCAAATTCTTTCCAAGGTCCTAATATGTTCCCAAGATCATCCATGCCAAGTTTCAGGCCTTGCATAAGAAGTTTGCTCAGTCAACTGTTCAGATACTTGAGAATCGACTGTACTAGGTCAAGAGTCAACTGTGGCCCACATTCAGTCAAACCTCAAGATTTTTGGTCAACATCAACATTTTGAAATGACTTTCATCATTTGATCAAGGGTTGATCATGATTCCCTAAGGAATGCACCAAATTCATCAAAACCCAAAAGTTACTAAATTAGGGTCTCAGGAAAAGTCAACCAAACTTTGACCAAGCATAACTTCTTCATACTTTATCAAACATTTTCCATCCAAGGCTCATTTTGAAGAGGATGCAATTCCCTATAATTAATCTTCATCCCACAAGTTCAAAATATGCACTCATCAAAAGATATGAATTTCTACATTATAGGTCCTTTTGAAAAGTCAACAAAAACACCTTTTGGGTCAAAGCTTCTTACATGAACATGGAAGAACCAATTGAAATGAAACCAAAAGGGTTGGTTAGGGGACATCCTAAGCTTTCTAAAACTCCAAGAAAACCCTCCCAGGGTCAAAATTGAGAGAGATATGCATTTTCAAAGTTGGAAATTTTTGGAAAGTTATCAAAAGTCAACATTGATCAAATTTGCATTTTTTCCAAAGGGGCCCATGTTTTCTTGTTTGAAACATGTTTCTAATAGGACCCACGACCCCTGAGCTTTCCCACCTATTATTCTATTATTTTTATTATTTATTTTTATTTTATTTTATTTAAATCAAAACAAATCAATATAAAATAGTCAAATAATGAAATAAAATCAAATCCTTGATTTTTTTATGCACATTTTGAGTCCATGTACAGCTAACATGCCAGCCAATTCATGCAAAGTGGATTTGGATTGAAAAAGATTGGATTGAAGCTTGTTTTAGAAATATATCATACAAGATCAAATCAAATCCAATTTCCATTATTTCTCAAGATTCATGTCAATTTTGTTGACCTAATTCAGTCTACTATAAGTGCATAACAATTGCAGATCAAAAGGAGAGGTTTTGCAGTCGTGGGGAGCAAGAACAAAAACTCAAAAATTGGATTAAAAGTGTGCATTTGATTTCTGCCCTAGAGGACGATTCCAGGCCATTCAAAGACCCTAATCACTTCCTGGCCATCTCCTGAAGCCAACAACATCATTTGCAGCCTTCAAAACATCAAGAACCATCGCCTAGACACATCACGGTTTACCCAAAATTCTAAAAAAAATTTACTATGTTTTACGCATTATAAATGCATTATATTCATATATTCTTATTCATAATCGTGTTTGCAAACTTTATATATCCTTTAATTGTATTAATGGTGCAGGGATCCACACTTGCCATTGTTAGGGTTCGTGAAAAGTTTTTGTGGTTTCTTGATATAGAAAAAATTAGGCCAAGAAAATGATACCATGATGCTCGTGAGGCCAAGATGAGTTGATTGGTATAGATGGAATTGATTTATCATGCTTGATATAAACTTTTGAGTTTTGCAGGGCTGTAGTTACAACAAACGTCTGTAGCTATAGGTCAATAACCTAAGACGACGGACAGGGAAGAAGATAATGACTTGTCACCATCCCACTGGTCCATTTAAATTCACGCGCGTTTTTCTGGGCATCATGTGCTTTTGTATTATATTATATTTCATTTATTTATGTTAACAAAAGAATAAGTAGCACATATGGTTGAGAGGCGCGCCTTTGATGCACACGTCCTGGGTTCGATCCCAGGCGTGTGCATTTTGTTATTTTCCTATTTATTTCAGGCAGATCTGGTGTTTCTCATCAAACAAGCATACCATGGACCTACGCCTCATCACCATTTGATGGCACGCTGCCTAGATCCAATGTCTCTAGATTGCATCCTCATGATGAACCTCATGAAGGACAGCTCCACAGGATCCAGCGTGGTTGACTGGGCTCAGCATTATTGGGCTTGGAATTTCAGCTTCACACCCCCTTCAGCAATTCAAAAACAGACCCATTTTATTATTTTTCTATTCTTTTTTTTTCTTTAATTACTTTGTTTATTTTCTTTAATTATTTTCTTTTTCTTTTAATTAACACAAAATTATTTTTTATTAACAAATCACAAATCACAAAATTCTTTTTTAATAATATTTTTATTTTTTAAAATTAGTTTGTTTAATTAACTTAGGGCAATTTAATCTTTTTATAATTAAAAATAATTAGAATTAGGATTTTAATTGTACATAATTTAATTAATTTTCTTTAAAAATACATCAAAAATCATTTTTCTCATAAATATCTATTTCTTTAATTAATTAATTTAATTAGAAAATTAGGTTAATTTAATTTCTTTCATAATTTAAAAACAATTAGAAATTAGCTTTAATTGATTTGTAATTTAAATGTTTTCTCAAATAAAAATCCACAAAAACACTTTTCTCTCAATTAGGGTTTTAGGTTATTTCAATCATCCTTGCATTTAATTTGTCGCGCGCTTGTTAATTATTTGTCCATAATTATGTAACTGCTTATTGGTTTGTAATAGTTAAAACTAGGGGTTTTATTTATCGCTTTTCCCCCACTTTTGGTTATGTAATTAATCCCCCTCCCCAAAGCCTTGTAATAGCTAGGTTTTATTTTTCGCACTTTAAATTCCCGCAATCTTTAACTGTTTAGATGCATGGCTAATAGGATTGTATGAAAAGAATGCTTGAAATTTAAAATGTTAGATCACCTAATGTGCAAAGACTAAATAACTGAAAAAAGTTCACATGCACATGATCACTCCTAGGGTTTGCCTCATTCTGGTTGCCTTCGGTAAATAGTCATTAAGCATAGGAAATTTTAGTGGTCTCCCTCATGTCTAAAAGATCAAATGTCCCATTTGAATGTTGCCTCGGAAATGTTGTCTCGAAAAGATCTTAAGACTCTAGGGTTACTACTAAGGTTTTCCAACTATTGCTTTAGTGATTGTATTTGTCCCTTTTGAATGTCCCTTATAACTCCAACGACGGTGCTACCTACTCCTTAATAGTGGGATAGTGCTGTCTAAAGGAAATAGAACAAACAATCTTTTTCGAGTAGGTAGAATCTTAAGTACTTGCTCAATAAAAACTTTTCACACAAACACCTTTCAAAACAACTTCGTCACATCCTTGAGGACTGATACAAAGGTTATCACGAAGTAAAACATTTTCAAGACAAACACACACAAGCAATTTTAAAAATGAGCAAGTACCTAAGAGCCCATGGAAAACCATGGATAGAAAGGGTGCTAACACGTTCCCTTTCTATAATCTAGCCCCCGTACTCAGAATATCTCGAAAAAAGGTTTTTTCTGTTCTTTTTCCTTTTCCATGATTGGATGAAATAAAAGTCGGTGGTGTCTCTTGCTTACCGCGACATTTTGCAAACAAAAAACGCAAAACAAAAACCAGTAAAAATAGTCAATTCTGCCACCGTATCACAGAACTGGAGACTATGCTGGTGAATTATATGAAGTGGGGTATACCTTAGGATCTAGGCCATTAAATTGCTTCTCTTGATTGTCTTGATTGTTTTACTTTCGAGGGTTTGTTTGGGGTTACTATAGATCCTACACCCAGATCTGGGGAACACCTTTTAGGTAAGTAGCAATAAACTGTGAGGGAACTATGTTGGGGTATACCGGTACAGTTGAAGCAGTAGCTACGTTGATGTGGCACTTTGGTTGGTACCGGTAACCCTTGATTCAATCAGGGAGAGCACGGGGCCGCCGCGTGGTGTCGTGAAGCATCAACTGAACTTAGAACCTTTAATTGTACAACTTGGCCAGTAGGACGTAGCGATATGGCCGGCTTTGGTGTATGCCCAAGGTCAACAGATACTCGATGCTACACTCATTGAGGTCTGACTCTTGAGCTTTGTTTGGTTGTGAGTCAATCGCCTATTGAAAAAAGCTGGGAGAAAGATCAGTGATATTGAGATCCCTTTTAGAACCCGGTTACTATTTATAGGACAGGTTGAACCAATCCAACTTCAAGAGGGTATGACCTTAAAACTCATGCAAGCCTTAAACCTAAGGACTTGATGTGACTTGTTTGTTGTTTGCTATAAATGTGATTTTCTAACTTAATCATGACATCATAAGCATGGCATATCATGACTAACCATTTCAAGGATTCCCTAGGGTTCATTTTTGCTCTGTTTTGTAGGACATGGCATCTGCCCGTAGGAACACTATACAGATCAACCTTGTGAAAGTGTCTCTCCAACTAAAGGATCTGGCATTAAGGGTTCTTGAAGGTTCTCATTTCAATAGAAAGCATGGTCAGTTGCTCAATCTGGTCACTGCAAAACCTGATGAAGAGTTGTTAAAAGTGTTGTTTCAGTTCTTCGACCCGGTGCACCATTGTTTCACCTTCCCAGATTATCAGTTAGTACCTACTATGGAGGAATTTTCTCAGTTATTGGGAGTACCTATTCTTGACCAGTTGCCTTTCAATGGTACAGAAGAACATCCAAAGCCTGGAGAAATTTCTAGAGCTCTGTCTTTACAACGGTCTGACATAGTGGCAAGTTGGGAGACTAGAGGGAGTGTCCATGGAATTCCAGTTAAGTTTCTATTTGAGAAGGCTTATCATTTTTGGGATACCTTAGATTTACAAGCTTTCGAAGAGTTGCTAGCACTTCTCGTATACGGGACGGTACTTTTCCCTAATGTTGATCAACTCGTAGATGTGAGCACTATCAAGGTTTTCCTGTCTCATAATCCATTACCTACATTACTCGAGGATATTTTGCACTCTCTGCATGCTCGCACTCTAAAGAGAAGGGGCACCCTCCTGTGTTACACTCCTCTATTGGCTAGGTGGTTTATTTCGCACCTACCCAGGGCTGTTTTGAAGAATGAACAGGGTTTGAAATGGTCTTGTAGGCTGATGTCCCTCAAGCATTCAGACATTCATTGGTGTTCGCGGTTCTCGGAAGATATTACCATCATTGATCGTTATGGTGAATTCCCTAATGTCCCTCTATTAGGCATTAGGGGAGGAATCAATTACAACCCTTGTTTGTCCTTACGTCAGTTTGGTTATGCGAGAAGGGATGGTCCACATGACACGCTCATCTAAGGAATTGCCTTCAACTATGAGAATGATGCTCAGGAATACCGCAAAAGGTTCATAAAGGCTTGGGGCATGGTGCATAAAATCGATAGAAAGACGCTAGGACATAAGAATTCCATTCCTCTTGAGCCTTATCTCCGATGGGTACGAGCTCGCGCCCAAAGCCTTAGGATGCCTTACCCAGCTGTTCTACCAATAACCATGGAACCAGCTACTGAAGGAGACACTACTTCACTTGGTCATCATCCCGACATGCCAACCGATCATGAAGAGTTACAGAAGTCCTAGGTTTAACTCAAAGAGGAGAGGGACACATTTGAAGCTCAGTTCTATGCTAGCGAGAAGAAGGTCCTGGAGCTCACTAGGCTACTTCATGAAGAAAGGAACATAAATGCCTATATTGTGCCAAAGAGGATGCGCTCCTGGGAGACCTAGTTTCTTTCTTTAAGTTTTGTTTTGTTTAATTGTAAGCCTAAAAGGCATTCTTTGTAACAATTTGAACTTATTAATGCAATTAATGTGTGTTTCTTTTGGTTAAACAAATCTGAGCCTTTAAGAATCCTTGAAATAATTGCATACACATCCCATCCATAGCATTGCATAAACAGGTACCATTACAGGTTTCTCATCTTCTTCGCTGTTTATTTCAGCAGAAATGTCTTCTGAACAAAGCATCAAGGACCTTCAGGCACAGAACGCCGAATTCCAACAAATGTTCATAAGTCTGGCAAAAGGGCGGGAGGATCTGAAAGTCCTCATTCTGAAAGAGAGGAAGAAAAAGAAGAAGGTTGTCGGTATTCTGAATATGGGCAGAAGGTTTGGAGAGCGGTTGAAGCGACAAACTGATCTGACCTCTTCATCCAAGGAAGGGGAGAATCACGAAGAAGAGAAGGAACCTAGTCCTGCAGTCTCTAACAATGATACCGATTACAATGATGAGAAATATCCTCCTGCTGAGGATAGGTACAAATAGTTGGAAGATCGTCTCAGCGCCATGGAAGTTCAAAGGATACCTGGACTAGATTTTGAAGAATTGGGATTAGTGTCGGGAGTGCTCATCCCGCAGAAGTTCAAAGCTCTAGTTTATGATAAGTATGATGGGGTGTCCTGCCCAAAACTCCATCTCCGTTCTTATGTCAGGAAGATCTAGCCCCACACAGCTGATAGAAATCTGTGGGTTCACTTCTTTCAAGATAGTTTGTCAGGGACTCAACTTGAATGGTTCTACCAACTAGAGGGAGAAAATATCTGAAACTGGGAAGATCTGGTTGCTGCTTTCTATAAGCAGTATCAGTATAATACCGACCTTGCTTCCACTCGTACTCAACTCCAGAGTATGTCCATGGGTACAACTGAAGGCTTTAAATATTATGCACAAAAATGGAGAGACTTGGATGGGAGAGTTCAACCCCCGTTGTCTGATAGGGAGTTGGTTGATATGTTTCTAGGGACGCTATCTGGTCCATTTTTCAATCATTTGATCGGCAGCTCATCAACTGGTTTCACTGAGCTGATCCTAATTGGGGAAAGAGTAGAAGTTGGGATTCGAAGCGGAAAAATACAGAAGGATGCCTCTTCAAGTTCAGTAAAGAAGCCTTTTGCTGGTAAGAAGGATGCCAATGCCATCTACAGCCCCGGGGGTCAGAACAGGGCTGAACAACGTCAGACGGTAAGTGTCGTGATGATACCTAGACCTGCAGTTGCTCCACAATGCAACAATCAACAAAGGGTGGAAAGACCACAACGGCAGTTTACCTGCATCAACATGACATTGGCTAAAGTTCTACCTCATCTGCTGAGATCCAACTTGGCAACCTTGAGAGAGGCTCCCAAGAATCCAAATACTACATCTCCCCGATATAATCTGAATGCCCGGTGTTCTTATCATTTTGAGAGTCCTGGCCACGATACAAATGACTACTGGGCTCTGAGAAACAAAGTACAAGACTTGATTGAAGTCAAGGAAATAGATTTTGATGCTCCGGAGAAGCCAAATGTCATAACTACTCCCATGCCTAAACACGGTCGTGAAGTTAATGTTGTTGATACTGATTTGTTTGTTACCTCTGTTGATGAAGTTTCTAATCCTCTCATGACTGTCAAGAAGAATTTGTTGTTGGCCAGTTTATTTCCGAGTTGTGGTGAAGGTTGCCGCATGTGTTCGTTTCTACCTTATGGTTTCTGTTTGCTGAAGTTAGGTGTTCAGCGCCTGATAGATAGCAAAGAAATTCTATTTCAGAAAACTATGGTTCATGTTGTTCCATCTGAAGACGTTGCTATTATAACCATTTCCGCCAATCCTTCCAAGGTTTCCTCAAGAAGACCTGTTAGGATTACATCTTATCCAAGAATTGCTCCACTGATAATCACTATTCTTGGTCCTGTCTCGTATGTCTCGGACAAATTTTTCCCCTGGCATTATGGTGCCGATGTGTACTATCATGGAATCAAACAAGATTTGAAAGATGAAGAGGCTGATCCTGATATTGGTAACATTGTCGGAACCAGCAAGGTTACCCGAAGTGGAAGGGCCTTCTCTCCCGAGATTTCCCCTAAGATTGTCAACAAACCTATTGTCATTCCATCTGTTGCTCCTGATAGTACATCAACTATTGTTCCTGTTCTTACTCCAATTATTACCCCTGTCGGTGAATCATCTGATACCCGCGGAAAAGAAATTATAGGTGAGACTGCCTGGACGGAGGCACCTAAGAAAATTGTTGTGGAAGCCTCTAAGCAAGAAATGGAGGAAATACTGAAAATCATTAAGAAGAGAGACTACAATGTGGTCGAGAAGCTGGGGCAGGCCCCATCAAAGATATCCATGTTATCCCTGCTATTATGCTCCAAGGCCCATGTGAATGCTTTGATTGCATTCCTAAAGATTGCGCATGTGCCGCAGGAAACTTCAGCTGATCAGTTCAAAGATTATGTGGCCAGCCTGACTGCCGATAATGGGCTGGGTTTTTCAGATGCAGATTTGACACCGAAAGGAAGGAAGCATAATGATGCTCTGTATATCTCGATTGAATGCAGGGGCACCACTATGGCTCATGTGCTGGTAGATATTGGGTCTTCACTGAATATTCTACCGTAGAAGGCATTAGACTGGTTGGATTGCAAGGGTTTAACTCTAAAGCCTAGTAACATTGTGGTAAGGGCTTTTGACGGATCAAAGAGAATGGTGCACGGGGAGGTGGACATCCCTATAAAAGTAGGTTCTCAGACTTTTGGGTCCACCTTCTATATGATGGATATCAGGCTATCATATTCTTGTTTGTTGGGTCGTCCTTCGATCCACGAGGCTGGGGCAGTCACCTCCACACTCCACCAAATGCTGAAGTATCCGGTGAAAGGAAAGATTGTCACAAAACGGGGTGAAGAAGAATATATGGTGAGTCACCTCAACTCCTTCCGCTACATAGAGATGGACTGGGAATTCATCGAAACTCCTTGTCAGAATTTTGAAGAGGTCCCTCAGATCTTGACATCAACTGAAACTACTAGCAACAAACCTCCTTTGAGAATGGCTTCTCTCAAGGAAGCCAGGGCCGCGGTTGAAGAAGGTGGGTGTGCTAATTGGGGTCAACTCCCTAATTTCACTCATAAAACTGATAAATTTGGTTTGGGCTTTACTACAGGGGCTCAAAGGGCTGTTAGACGCGCTCGGGCTGGAAGACCTCCCCTACGCATCAGCAATCGGGGAATTAAAGCCATTGAAGACAATGAAGAGGACTCAGACATTGACAGCTGGATTTACCCAACTACCAACGGCGGACCGAGTAACTGGACGGCTAGGGACTTTATACCTATTTCTTTTATTCCGCAGTAATTGTCTTACCTGTTTTAGATTTGTAACAAACAATTTGAAACTTTACGGTCTGGTGCCTTGCCTGAGGCACCTTAGCTTTGCTTGTGAGGGCTATAATTTGTCATTTCATAATCATTAATAAAGCATTTGACGTTTATTGCATACAAATTTTGCGCTCTCTGTTTTTCACTCTATCAAAAGAGTTATTCTCTTACACATACTCACGTATCATAATGCAGATCCATATCTACTCTGGATCCCATTGATAACAACTCTGCTATTTCCAGTTATGACTTCAAAAATCCGATCAACCAAGCCGAGGACGAAGGTGAGGATGATTGTGAGGTGCCTGGAGAACTTGCTAGACTACTACAGTAGGAAGAAAGGGCCATACAAACTCATGAAGAGCCAGTTGAGACAGTGAACTTGGGTACTGAGGAAGACAGGAAAGAGGTCAAAATAGGTGCAAATCTAGAGCTTAGCGTCAAACAGAGGTTGATACAAATGTTGTACGACTATGTTGAAATCTTCGCCTGGTCCTATGAAGACATGCCTGGTTTGGACACTGATATTGTGGCACATCCGACTAAAGAAGACTGTCCTCCGGTTAAGCAGAAGGTCCACCGTATGTGTCCTGAAAAGTCAGAGAAAATCAAGGCAGAGGTCATGAAACAGTTCGATGCAGGATTCTTAACTATCACTTCGTATCCATGGTGGGTTGCTAACGTTGTTCCGGTACCTAAGAAGGACGGTAAGGTAAGGATGTGCGTAGATTATAGAGATTTGAACAGGGTGTTGTACCCCAAGATTTACCCTCTCATTTCTCAAAGGATCAACCTGGACCCTCAGGTTTGCTTCCATCCAGTTTCAAGTCTTGAATTATAACTTTTCAAGAAAATCATTCACAAGGGCAAAATGGTCAAAAACACACTGAAAAGTCAAACTTTGACTTTTAGATCCAAATCAAGTTTCAACAATTATATTTCATCAAAACATGAAATTTGTTCATCAAAAAATCAGAAGTCAGAAGTTACTTTGAAATAATGAAATTTTTAAGCATTTAGAAAATTTTCTAAGTGTTAAGAGAATATGATACTTCAGAACTTCTAAGCCAGCCTCCACGCAAGTGCAGACAGAAGTTGCAAACACGGTTCAGAACATGATGCTTCAATCAGAACATGTAGAAGCGATGCTCTTTGTTCAGAACATGATGCTTCAATCAGAACATGTAGAAGCAATGCTCTTTGGTTAGAACATGATGCTTCAATCAGAACATGTAGAAGCGATGCTCTTTGGTCAGAACATTGATTCTTCAGCATATGAAGGCTAGGTTCAACGCTCCTTCAGAACATGTTGGAGCAAAAAGATACAAAGATCAGAAGTTGGATGTTCATTCTGAATTATGCTGAGACTGAACCTCTGATCCAAAATTAAGCAATGATGTAGAATCTCACGTTGCAGGATTTCTGGGTTGATCAATATCATCATCATTTAATGCTCATTTAATGCTCACAACCACTTATGGGTCTTTGTTCAAAGGATTTCTCCACGTGTGGCATAGAAGCACCTTTACTGTCTTGGAAAAGCAAACTATTGTACAAAAGTGTGTTGGGCCCATGCGTTACTTTTTCTTTGGAAGTTACTTTTCCATAATTCCTGCTTACAATTCTAGTTTAGGCACGGCTAAAAGTTGTTGACCGCCTTACTTTGTGCTTTGAGCCATACTTGTTTGAACTTGCTTCAAGAACAAGTCAGCGCCTAGCATATGATGGCTGTATTTTTTATTTCTCCAAGCTACAAGATTTTTGCCTATAAATTTAGAGCCATTGGCTACGGTAAAGAGGTCGAAAAAATTGAGAAAGAAAAGCCTTGAACCCCTTCCAAAATTCCAAGAGTTCCAAAAACTGTAAACACGACATACAAAACTTGTTAACTTTTGATTCCTTGCATTCAAACTTCATTTGTCCTCAAGTGCTTCTTGACTGAAGCCATCCACGCAGTTGTTGATTCACATATTAGAAGTTATCCTAACTTTTGCGTTCCTGCTGCTATACACTCTCCATCCACCTCCACCTCAAAGAAGTCAGAACATCACCCCTTTGTTGTTCCAGAAATTGAAAAATTCCAGCCTGTTGAGTACGTGAAGAAGCTGCTCAGAACATCATCAGAGTTGAGGTCAAATCCAGTTCACAGAATCTCTTCCATCTGAAAGGTAAGCTTCTGCTGACTCTCACCACATTACTTAAGCATTAACAGATGTGCATGTTCAAAAATACAATGTAGATATCATGTTTTTGATGTTGTACACATTCTGAGGTTGCATGCATCTGTCTGCCTAAGTATGGAGTAAATCAGTTCAGAACTTCTTGAAGAAATTAGAACTCATAATTAGGATTAGCAAATTCATGCTTGCCTCTGATTTATAGTTATGATATTTCTTGTTTCTGAAACACTATGACATCTGCCATAAATGTCATATGCACATCTTTTATTTTGTTGAGAAATGACCAAGTTACAGATGTTCTGACTAGCATGGAGAGGGAGGCCAAGTTCTGCCAGTGGTATCAGAACTTCTAAAATCTACTTTGTTGTCGGTGGTATCAGAACTTCTGAAAACTACCTCGTTCCCAGCGGACCCAGAACTTCTGACTTCACCCATTTTAACTAATAGGATATCTGTTTTGCAGCATGCCAGAGTCAGAACTTCTGACCTCCTTTAGTCAGCAATATGCTGATTCTATCTTTCTTTTTCTCACTATTTTTTCTATTACTTTCTATTTCATTAATCAAAAAGACACCAAAAACATTTTTTTATTTTTTACATGCTTTATTTTATTTCTTAAAAAAAACAAAAGATCAAAAATATTTTCTTAAAATAAAACAAGTCCAGTTTTACATCTTTTGTACATTCTTATCCATTTCAATATGGTTGTAATAGTAACTTAGGATTTAATTTTATTTGCAACCCCCATTTGTAAATATGTACCCCCATCCCTAAAACATGGTAATAGCGTAGGACTTTACATTTCCGCAATTTATCGCTTTTGAATGAAAATGTTAGTAATTAGGGTGTGTATGGAAAGACATGAAATTGACAAATAGATCACCCTAATCAAGACTAAAAGGCATGAAATCAAACACACTTTGCACACAAGCACCCTTAGGGTAATCCCACTTTGTTGCCTATCGGAAAAATAGTCATGTCCCTCAAACATGGGCATTTTAGCAAAGACCCTTCGATAAAAAAGATCGTAGTCCCTCGATGACCCTCGATGTTACCTTTGGTAAAACGATCTAGTCCCTAAAACGACATTGCTAAAATGTCTCATAAGTTTCCTTCTATGACTATACAAATGATCCAACTCCCGTCCCTTCACATCCAACGATGGGGCTTCTTACCAAATCAATGGTAAGATAGCAACATCTAAAGGAGAAGGAAAAGCATATTTAAGACCTTTTGAGTAGGTAGGTTCTCTCTTAGTTACTCGCTTGCTCACAACAAAAACATTGTATACACCAACACTCTCATTTTGAAACACTTTTTTGAAACAAACACTTTGCATGCGTTCTTATAGAAACGAGAATCATTACAAAGTTACATTTTCAAAATACTTTCAAAAACCACACCAGAAGCACATTCAAATAAAATCAATTGATCTAGCAAGTAACTAAGAGCCCATGGAAAACCATGGATGAGAAGGGTGCTAATACCTTCCCTTTTCATAATCTACCCCCCGAACTCAAGAAAACATCTCTAAAGGTATTTCCTGTGCTTTTTCACCTTTCCTTTTGGATAAAAGAAAATTCGGTGGCGACTCTTGCTAAACCGCAACATTTGCAAACACAAACATAAAACCTCCAAGTAAGTTCTCCCACTGTATCACACAGGGCAAGCCCCAAGGATGACTTCCCACTTCCTCACATTGATGTTCTAGTCAACAACACCGCACAACATAAAATCTTCTCCCTTATGGATGGTTTCTCTGGCTACAACCAGATCAAAATGGATCCTGAAGACATGGAGAAGACAACCTTCGTCACACAGTGGGGCACTTTCTGCTACAAGGTGATGCCTTTTGGGTTGAAGAATGTCGGGACAACCTATCAGCGTGCCATGGTCGCTTTGTTTCACGATATGATTCACCATGAGATCGAAGTTTATGTTGATGACATGATAGCCAGGTCTCAGACTGACGAAGAGAACCTTGATCATCTCTAAAAGTTGTTCGATAGGTTGAAGACATACAAGCTGAGGTTGAATCCGAGCAAGTGTACCTTCGGGGTAAGATCTGGTAAGCTTCTGGGTTTTGTCGTTAGTGACAAGGGTATTCAGGTAGACCCTGCGAAGGTAAAGGCCATACAAGAAATGTTGGCTCCCTGTACAGAGAAGGAAGTTAGAGGTTTCTTGGGACGCCTAAATTATATCGCCAGGTTCATTTCACATATGACTGCTACTTGTGAGCCAATCTTCAAGCTTCTGAAGAAAGATCAAGTGGTAAAGTGGAATGATGAATGTCAGGCCGCTTTCGAAAGAACTAAAGAATACCTTCAAGAACCGCCAATTCTAATGCCTCCAGTTGAAGTAAGACCTTTGATATTATACTTGATAGTGCTAGATAATTCAATGGGGTGTGTGCTGGGGCAGCATGACGAGTTTGGTCGAAAAGAGCACGCCATATACTACCTTAGCAAAAAGTTTACCAACTGTGAGACACGATACTCATTACTCAAGAAAACTTGTTGCGCTTTGGCATGGGATGCTTGTCGACTGAGACAGTATATGCTGACTCACACTACTCTGTTGATATCAAAGATGGATCCAATCAAGTATATTTTCGAGAAGCCCGCTCTCTCCGGAAGGCTAGCAAGGTGGCAAATGATCTTAACCAAATACGACATACAATTTACAACACAAAAGGCAATTAATGGAAGTGTATTGGTTGATCATTTGGCTCATCAGGTCGTGGATGATTACCAGTCCATGAATTTTGAGTTCCCGGATGAGAATATCTTGTTGGTGACTGACTACGAAGAACCTGGACCGGACGAAGGACCTGAGGAAGGATCCCGGTGGTCTATGTATTTTGATGGAGCCTCAAACGCACTAGGTAACGACATTGGCGCTATAATCATATCTCCCGAGGGTTGTCATACTCCGCTCACTTCCCGATTATGTTTCAACTGCACCAATAACATGGCGAGTATGAAGCATGTATTATGGGTCTTCGAGCTGCTATTGACTTGAGGATTAAGTTCTTAAGTGTATTCAGGGATTCCGATCTAGTGATAAGTCAGATCAAAGGTGAGTGGGATACGAAGCACCCGAATCTTATTCCTTACAGAGAGTATGTACTGACATTGCTCCCATACTTTGAGGAGGTAACCTTTGAACATTTCCCACGAGAAGAGAACTAGTTGGCGGACGTGCTAGCTACCATGTCTTCTATGTTCAAAGTTAGGTGGGACAATGAAGCTCCCCAAATTACCATTGAGAGGTTGGATGAACCAGCACACTGCTGTGAGATCGACACCAAAGAAGTGGCAGACAAACCCTGGTTTCACGAAGTCAAAAGGTATCTCGAGGTTCAGGAGTATCCCGAAGGGGCATCTGTCAATGATAAGAAGTTTCTGAGAAGGTTCGCTGCAAAGTTCTTCCTTAGTAATGGGATCCTCTATAAACGCAGCCATGACTCCACACTACTATGGTG
The DNA here is from genome assembly GCA_948472305.1 of Vicia faba. Classification (NCBI taxonomy): domain Eukaryota; kingdom Viridiplantae; phylum Streptophyta; class Magnoliopsida; order Fabales; family Fabaceae; genus Vicia; species Vicia faba. Next base: position 819,664,429 of record OX451740.1, read on the forward strand.
TGTAGACAAGAGCGAAGCAGAGAGAATCATGACAGATCTACATGAAGGCACCTTCGGAACCCATTCTAGTGGACATACCATGGCTAAGAAGATCCTACGGGCAGGATATTACTGGTCCACTATGGAAGCCGATTGTTATCAGCACTCTCGAACTTGTCATAAGTGCCAAGTCTACGTTGATAAGGTGCATGTGCCTCCAGTTCCTTTAAACGTCCTGACAACTCCTTGGCCCTTTGTGATGTGGGGCATCGACATGATCGGCGAGATCATACCTACTGCATCTAATGGGCATCGTTTCATCTTAGTAGCCATTAATTACTTTACAAAGTGGGTTGAGGCAGCCTCTTTTACTACTGTGACCAAGAACGTCGTGGCACGGTTTATCTGACACAATCTGATCTGTCGATATGGTGTACCAAAGAGGATTATTACTGATAATGGTACAAATCTCAACAACACAATGATCACCGAGCTCTGCAAACAGTTCAAGATACAGCACCATAATTCGTCTCCTTACCGGCCGAAGATGAATGGCGTTGTTGAAGCAGCTAACAAGAACATCAAGAAGATTGTACAGAAGATGACAGTGACATAAAAAGACTGGCATGAGATGTTACCATTTGCTCTTCATGGGTACCGTACCTCAGCACGGACATCGACAGGGGCAACACCCTATTCTCTGGTATATGGCATGGAGGCAGTCCTACCCATCGAAGTCCAGATACCCTCTCTCAGGATTATGAAGGATGCGGGTTTGAACGAAGACGACTGGATTCAAACCTGACTTGATCAGCTAAATCTAATCGATGAAAAGAGGCTTACCGCTATATGCCATGGTCAGGCGTATCAAAAGCGAATGATCAAGGCTTTTAACAAGAAAGTCAGGCGCCAAGAATATCAAGTCGGGGATCTAGTGATCAAGCGCATCATACTGCCACAAGGTGATCCCAGGGGTAAATGGACTCCCACGTACGAAGGGCCATTTATGGTTAAGAACATTTTCTCGGGAGGAGCTATGATTCTAACCACCATGGACGGTGATGACCTTCCTCACCCTGTCAATGCATACATAGTGAAAAGATATTATGCCTAATTAAAGACCCGCTAGGTCGACTAGCCTAGGCAAATAAGGGCTTCCCGGCGAACCAAAAGGGTTTGGGCAAAAGTAAGGGATGAAAAGGAATATTTGTACACCCGGCAAGTCGAAAACCTGAAAGGGAGGCTTGGGCAAAAAAGGGTATCCCGGTGGATTGAAAACCTGAAAGGGCAATCCAGGAAAAAGTTAGGGATTGAAGCGTATCACTATGTCTCATTGGATCATCTTGCGACCAGACTTTGGTATCGACTATCAAATTCGGACGGCGCCAATCAATCTGATCAATCTTCAGCCAAGTAGCAAAGTGATGAGACGCTTGGAGATATAAAGGCAATAGCAGAGTTGGAACCCAATGGGGTCATTTAACATAGTTGTTTTTCTTTCTTTTACACAAATTGTATAATTTCTATCTTTTGGCGGCGTTCTCTTACTAGCGCGTCAGCCTCTTTGTACAAAAATGCCTATTACAGGCCAACTTCAAAAATCAATACAAATCATTTTCACAAGGAACTTTAATCTGTTTTTCTTTTTCTGTTTTGTTTTGCAAGAACGTCCAATGATTTATTTTTTGATATATGCATTTGAAAATGATTTCTGCTCATAAAGATTTACATAAGAAACAAAAGACAATTACTCATAATTCCAGAAACAGGGAAAAAACAAGAAGTACAAAACCCGACGGTTCCTTTGCCCAGAAGGTATCGAGATAGAGTCAGCTTTGGAACATGATTATTGGTACATACACTCCCCACAGAGTAAAAGTATCCAAAGGCGTTGATGTCAGTTTCCCCGAAGCAGGACGTAATCACCCCCAGCCGAGGTTCATAATCGCGGGCTAGTCAGTAAACTTCATCTCCCAAGCGAAGTTCATTTCTATAGATACAGAAGCTCAATCTCCAACAGAGCTCATCAGCTCCAACAACGGAATTTCATCCCCAGCTAAGTTTTTCCTCTAGATCAGCAGGTCTACCAGCACAGTATCTCTTCCCCCCTAAGTTTGGTCCCCGCAGAGTTTATTCTCAAGCATCTCTTCCCGACAGAATATTTACAACTCTCCAGCAATAATCAGGGATTTATTTTCCCAGACGCGAGCATACCCCGATAGAATTTCATAAACATACATCATGACATACGCATACATGACATATACAGCATAATCTCATTTATTTTGAGAACATCATCTCACCCTGCATTTCATGCATCGCATATAACTAACCCTGATATCTTTTCAGGAAAAGAGGATTAGCTTCAACAAATTCAGCAGTTATATAGATCATATCTACAGACGACTAATGGAAACTCAGTTCCCAAAATCATACGGGTCACCTAATCTACATGATCGCTTCGAAGTAACCCTACCATCCAGGTTCCTTCTCACAGCCCTACTATCCAGGCTGTCATATCACAAAGTAACCTTACCCCGGTTCCTCCAGAATTTTTACACGAACTTATCCCAAAGTAACCTTACCCAGGTTCCTCCCAAAGTTTTACACGAACTTATCTCAAAGTAACCTTACCCCGGTTCCTCCTGAAGTTTTACACAAACTTATAACCTTACCACGGTTCATTCTGAAGTTTTACACGAACTTATCTCAAATCAACCTTACCCAGGTTCCTTCTCGGTTCAGATGCAATTTTACCCAAACTCCTCACAAAGCAACCTTACCCGGGTTCCTTCTCACAGCCCTACTATCCAGGATTTCATATCGAAGTAACCCTACTATCGAGGTTCCTTCTCACAGCCCTACTATCCAGGCTTTCATATCGAAGTAACCCTACTATCCAGGTTCCTTCTCATAGCCCTATTATCCAAGCTTTCATATCGAAGTAACCCTACTATCCAGGTTCCTTCTCACAGCCCTACTATCCAGGCTTTCATATCAAAGTAACCCTACTATCCAGGTTCCTTCTCACAGCCCTACTATCCAGGTTCCTTATCACAGCCCTATTATCCAGGCTTTCATATCGAAGTAACCCTACTATCCAGGTTCCTTCTCACAACCCTACTATCCAGGCTTTCATATCAAAGTAACCCTACTATCCAAGTTCCTTCTCACAGCCTTACTATCCAGGCTTTCATATCAAAGTAACCCTACTATCCAGGTTCCTTCTCACAACCCTACTATCCAGGCTTTCATATAGAAGTAACCCTACTATCCAGGTTCCTTCTCACAGCCCTACTATCCAGGCTTTCATATCGAAGTTACCCTACTATCCAGGTTCCTTCTCACAGCCCTACTATCCAGGCTTTCATATCGATGTAACCCTACTATCCAGGTTCCTTCTCACATCCCTACTATCCAGGCTTTCATATCGAAGTAACCATACTATCCAGGTTCATTCTCACAGCCCTACTATCCAGGCTTTCATATAAAAGTAACCCTACTATCCAGGTTCCTTCTCACAGCCCTACTATCCAGGATTTCATATCGAAGTAACCCTACTATCCAGGTTCCTTATCACAGCCCTACTATCCAGGCTTTCATATGGTAGTAACCCTACTATCCAGGTTCCTTCTCACAGCTCTACTATCCAGGCTTTCATATTGAAAGTAACCCTACTATCCAGGTTCCTTCTCACAGCCCTACTATCCAGGCTTTCATATCGAAGTAACCCTACTATCCAGGTTCCTTCTCACAGCCCTACTATCTAGGCTTTCATATCGAAGTAACCCTATTATCCAGGTTCGTTCTCACAACCCTAGTATCCAGGCTTTCATATCGAAGTAACCCTACTATCCAGGTTCCTTCTTACGGCCGTACTATCCAGGCTTTCATATCAAAGTAACCCTACTATCCAGGTTCCTTCTCACATCCCTACTATCCAGGCTTTCATATCAAAGTAACCCTACTATCCAGGTTCCTTCTCACAGCCCTACTATCCAGGCTTTCATATCAAAGTAACCCTACTACCCAGGTTCCTTCTCATTGCCCTACTATTCAGGCTTTCATATCGAAGTAACCCTACTATCCAGGTTCCTTCTCACAGCCCCACTATCCAGGCTTTCATATCGAAGTAACCCTAATATCCAGGTTCCTTCTCACAGCCCTACTATCCAGGCTTTCATATCAAAAGTAACCCTACTATCCAAGTTCCTTCTCACATCCTTACTATCCAGGCTTTCATATCGAAGTAACCCTACTATCCAGGTTCATTCTCACAGCCTTACTATCCAAGCTTTCATATTGAAGTAACCCTACTATCCAGGTTCCTTCTCATAGCCCTACTATCTAGGCTTTCATATCGAAGTAACCCTACTACCCAGGTTCCTTCTCATAGCCCTACTATCCAGGCTTTCATTTCGAAGAAACCCTACTATCCAGGTTCCTTCTCATAACCTTACTATCCAGGTTCCTTCTCTCTTATATCCAGACGGCAGTCCACAACACTGTAAGACCTGGACCTAATCAAACACGATTGGTTTTGCATTTCCCCAGTAATTCGCGGTGCAGCTTGTACCCTTACCAGATATGCAGTTCACTTCCGCTTCCTCAAGCAGGAGTTATTTCCCCAGTAGAGTAACGGACAACTGAAGCTCCTAAAATTCTATTACTCCCAAGACAGATATCAACATTCCTCAGCAGATTCCTCATCAATAAGATAAACAAGGACTCTCGTCAAAGGAATATCTCAGGAAATCCACATTCTCTAGATGGCATCTTAAAGCCCATCTCCGACAAATCTTCGTTGCATCCAAGATGGCATCTTTAAGCCTATCTCTAGAAATCTTCCATTATCGACCTCCAAATAGCATCTGTAAGCCCATTCCCGATATCACAAATCAAGTGTCACTTCATGCGAGTGCAAATTTCTGGGCACTCTAGTGTTCAATCATCTTCCACCTTCAGATCACAAAAGGCAGAGCAGCCAATCTACAACCTCGGGTTTAAGAAGATTGAACAGGGGCAGTTGTTGTACCCCGAAATTTTCCCTCCCATTTTACTCAACTAATGTCAATTGAGGTCCCCAAGTTGCTCAAGGAAGTCCAAGAGTTGACCAGATAAACTCTCTCCTAAGGCAGTATACCTCAAATAAAGGTTTCCATTTTCATCAAGATGCGTGAACCACAAAGGAATCAAATGCTTTCCAAGGTCCTAATATGTTCCCAAGATCATCCATGCCAAGTTTCAGGCCTTGCATAAGAAGTTTGTTCAGTCAACTATTCAGATATTTGAGAATCGGCTGTACTTGGTCAAGAGTCAATTATGGCCCACATACAGTCAAACCTCAAGATTTTTGGTCAACATCAACATTTTGAAATGACTTTCATCATTTGATCAAGGGTTGATCATGATTCCCCAAGGAATGCTCCAAATTCATCAAAACCCAAAAGTTGCTAAATTAGGGTTTCTCAAGAAAAGTCAACCAAACTTTGACCAAGCATAACTTCTTCATACTTTATCCGAAATTTTCCATACAAGGATCATTTTGAAGAGGATGCAATTCCCTACAGTTCATCTTCATCCCACAAGTTCAAAATATGCACTCATCAAAAGATATGAATTTCTACATTATAGGTCCTTTTGAAAAGTCAACAAAAATACCTTTTGGGTCAAGGCTTCTTACATGAACATGGAAGACCCAATTGAAATGAAACCAAAAAGGTTGGTTAAGGGACATCCTAATCTTTCTAAAAGTCCAAGAACACCCTCCTAGGGTCAAAATTGAGAGAGATATGCATTGTCAAAGTTGGCAATTTTTGGAAAATTGTCAAAAGTCAACATTGATCAAATTTGCATTTTTTTCCAAAGGGGCCCATGTTTTCTTGTTTGAAACATGTTTCTAATAGGACCCACGACCCCTAAGATTTTCCACCTATTATTCTATTATTTTTATTATTTATTTTGATTTTATTTCATTTAAATCAAAACAAATCAATATAAAATAGTAAAATAATGAAATCAAATCAAATCCTTGATTTTTATGCCCATTTTGAGTCCATGTATAGCTAACATGCCAGCCAATTCGTGCAAAGTGGATTTGGATTGAAAAAGATTGGATTGAAGCTTGTTTTAGAAATATATCATACAAGAGCAAATCAAATCCAATTTCCATTATTTCCTAAGATTCATGTCAATTTTGTTGACCTAATTCAGTCTATTATAAGTGCATATCAAAGGCAGATCAAAAGGAGAGGTTTTGCAGCCGTGGGGAGCAAGAACAAAAACTCAAAAATTGGATAAAAAGTGTGCATTTTATTTTTGCCCTAGAGGACGATTCCAGGCCATTCAAAGACCCTAATCACTTCTTGGCCATCTCCTGAAGCCAACAACATCATTTGCAGCCTTCAAAACATCAAGAACCATCGCTTAGACACATCACGGTTTACCCAAAATTCTCAAAAACGTTTACTATGTTTTACGCATTATAAATCCATTACATTCATATATTCTTATTCATAATCGTGTTTGCAAACTTTCTATATCATTTAATTGTATTAATAGTGCAGACATCCACACTTTCCATTGTTAGGGTTCGTGAGAAGTTTTGGGGGTTTCTTGATACAGAAAAAATTAGGCCAAGAAAATGATACCATGATGCTCGTGAGGCCAAGACGAGTTGATTGGTATAGATGGAATTGATTTATCATGCTTGATATGAACTTTTGAGTTTTGCAGGGCTGTAGTTACAGCAAACGTCTGTAGCAATAGGTCAATAACCTAAGACGACGGACAGGGAAGAAGATAATGACTTGTCACCATCCCTCTGGTCCATTTGAATTCACGTGCGTTTTTCTGGGCATCATGTGCTTTTGTATTATATTATATTTCATTTATCTATGTTAACAAAAGAACAAGCAGCACATATGGTTGAGAGGCGCGCCTTTGATGCACACGTCCTGGGTTCGATCCCAGGCGTGTGCATTTTGTTATTTTCCTATTTATTTCATGTAGATCTGGTGTTTCTTATCAAACAAGCATACCATGGACCTACGCCTCATCACCATTGGATGGCACGCTGCCTAGATCCAATGTCTCTAGATTGCATCCTCATGATGGACCTCATGAAGGCCAGCTCCATAGGATCCAGCGTGGTTGACTGGGCTCAGCATTATTGGGCTTGGAATTTCAGCTTCACACCCCCCTTCAGCAATTCAACAACAGGCCCGTTTTATTATTTTTCTATTCTTTTTTTTCTTTAATTTCTTTGTTTATTTTCTTTAATTATTTTCTTTTTCTTTTAATTAACACAATTATTTTTTATTAACAAATCACAAAATTCTTTTTTAATAATATTTTTATTTTTTAAAATTAGTTTGTTTAATTAACTTAGGGCAATTTAATCTTTTTATAATTAAAAATAATTAGAATTAGGACTTTAGTTGTACTTAATTTAATTAATTTTCTTTAAAAATACATCAAAAATCATTTTTCTCATAAATATCTATTTCTTTAATTAATTAATTTAATTAGAAAATTAGGTTAATTTAATTTCTTTCATAATTTAAAAACAATTAGAAATTAGGTTTAGTTGATTTGTAATTTAAATGTTTTCTCAAATAAAAATCCACAAAAACACTTTTTCTCCCAATTAGGGTTTTAGGTTATTTCAATCGTCCTCGCATTTAATTTGTCGCGCGCTTGTTAATTATTTGTCCATAATTATGTAACTTCTTATTGGTTTATAATAGTTAAAACTAGGGTTTTTATTTATCGCTTTTCCCCCACTTTTGGTTATGTAATTAATCCCCCTCCCCAAAGCCTTGTAATAGCTAGGTTTTATTTTTTTCACTTTAAACTCCCGCAAACTTTAACTGTTTAGATGCATGGCTAATAGGATTGTATGAAAAGAATGCTTGAAATTTAAAACGGTAGAATGTATACAAAGATGTTGATCTTTTGAAAATGTTTTCAATTTTGTAAGATGTTTGAAAGTGTAGGTGATTGTTTTGAAAATAGCAAGGGTGTTTATTTTGAAATGGAGCAAGTAATTAGGAGCAATCTACCTACTCAAATGTCTTTTTTATTCATTTTCTTTTCCTTTGACATTGTTGTCTTACCATTGATTTGATAAGCAACCCTATCTTTGGATGTAAGCGGGACGGACGTGGGTCATCGTATAGCCATGATTAGCAATGTTGTGAGGTATCTTAGCATTTATTTTTGAGGGACTAAGATCATTGTGAAAGGCAACATTTATAGCATCATCGATGGACTATGATCTTTTATTTCGATTGTTTTTGCTAAGACACCCCACATGCATAACATGACCATTTTTTAGGCAACAAGTGAAGTTAACCTTAAGGGTGCTAGTGTGCAAGTGTGTTTGATTGCATGAATTTTAGTCTTGATTAGGGTGATATATTTGTTGATTTCATGTCTTGCCATACATACCCTAATTATTAGCAATATATGAAAGCAATAAAAAGTGCAGATAGTAAATATCCTACGCTTATTACAATCATTAGGGGGATGGGGTGTACAGATTTTCAAATGGGGATTGCAAATAAAATTAAATCCTAAGTTACTATTACAACCATATTGAAATGGATAAGAATGTACAAGAAAATGTGAAATGGACTTGTTTTGTTTAAGCAAAGAAATAAGTTTTGTTTAAGAAAATATTTTTAATCTTTTTGTTTTAAGAAAGAAAATAAAGCATGTAAAAATATAAAATATTTTTGGTGTTTTTTATTAGTAAAATAGAAGTAATAGAAAAAATAGTAAGGAAAAAGAAAATAGAATCAGCGTATTGCTGACTAAAGGAGATCAGAAGTTCTGACTCTGGCGTGCTGCAAAACAGAGATCATATTAGTAAAATAGGTAAAGTCAGAAGTTCTGGGTCCGCTGGGAACAAAGAAGATTTCAGAAGTTCTGGTACCACTGGCAGAACTTGGTCTCCCTCTCCATGCTATTAAGAACATCTGCAACTTGGTAATTTCTCAACAAAATAGAAGATGCGCATATGACAGTTATGGCAGGTTTCATAGAGTTTCAGAAACAAGAAATATCAGAACTATAAATCCGAGGCAAGCATGAATTTGCTAATCCTAATTATGAGTTCTAATTTCTTCAAGAAGTTCTGAACTGATTTACTCCATACTTAGGCAGACAAATACGTGAAACCTCAGAATATGTACAACATCAGAAACATGATGTCTACATTGTATTTTTGAACATGAAAATCTGGTAAAGCTTAAGTAATGTGATGAGAGTCAACAGAAACTTACCTTGCAGCTGGAAAATATTCTGTGAACTGGAGTTTGGTCCTGAACTCTGGTGATGTTCTGAGCAACTTCTTCACGTACTCAGTAGGTTGGAAGTTTTCAACTTCTGGAACAGCCAAGGGGTGATGTTCTGACTTATTTGAGGTGGAGGTGGATGGAGAGTGTATTGCATTATGAATACAGAAGTTAGGATAGCTTCTAATGTGTGAATCAGAAACTGTGTGGATGGTTTTAGTCAAGAAACACTTGAGAACAAATGGAGTTTGAATGCAAGAAATCAAAAGTTAACAGATTTGTATTTTTGTGTTTGCAACTTTGGACTCTTGGAATTTTAGCAGGGGTTCAAAGATTTTTCTTTCTTAATTTTCCGACCCCTTTTACAGTTGAAAATGTCGTTCAATTTATAGGCAACTATTTAGTAGCTTGGAGAAATCAAAGGTACAACCATCATATGCTAGGCGTTGACTTGTTCTTGAAGAAATTTCAAACAAGTATGGTTCAAGGCACAAAGTAAGGTGGTTAGTAGCTTTTATTCGTGCCTAAGCTGGATTTGTAAGCATGAAACAAGGAAAAGTACTCTCAGAAGCAAAAGAGAAGCATGGGCCCAGCATATACTTTGTACAAAACCTGCTTTTCAAGGACATCAATGGCACTTCTATGCCACACGTGGGGAAATCCTTTGGATAAAGACTCAAAATTAGTTGTGAGTATTAAATGATGATGAGATTTATCAAACCAGAAATCTTGCAATGTGATATTTTGCATCATTGTTTGATTCTGGGTCAGAAGTTCAGCTTCAGCATAATTTAGAGTGAACATCCAACTTCTGATCTTTGTATCTCCTTGCTCCAACATGTTTTGAAGAAACCCTTAGACCTTCTAGGAAGCTTTTAGCATGCTTTGTAGCCTTCTTTGAATTACCTTTGTAAACTCTGACCGAACCTTTATGAAAACTGGCCCAGAAGTTCTGACCTAACTCTGTCTTAAAAGTGCCCAGAGTTTGTTGAGTGCTTTAGTTTCATGGACGTATCTTTGAACATTTATAACTTGAAATTCCAGCATTTCCAGGAGAAGTTTTGTTCTGTAATGTTTTAGATCTTATTGGAATCTATAACTTTTGTGCCAGAAGTTCTTACAGAATCAGCTTGCATCATGGTGATAATCTGATCAGAAATTCTGAGCTTGTCATATTTCTTAAACACTTAGAAAAATTCTAAGTATTTAGAATTTTGACTTTTGGATTTCTTGATGAAACAAACTTTATATTTCAACGTGTCTTGATGAAATATGATTCTTGAAGCTTGATTTTGATCCAAAAGTCAAATTTTGACTTTTTAGTGTGCAAATGACCATTTTGCTCTTGTGAATGGCCTTCTTGGAAAATTTGTAATTCAAGGGTTGAAATTGGATGGAAGAAAACCTGAGGGTCCAGGTTGATCCTTTGAGAAATGAGAGGGAAAATTTTGGGGTACAATAGCTGCCCCTGTTCAATATTCTTAAGCCTGAGGATGTAGATTGGTTGGTCTGCCTTTCATGATCTAAAGGTGGAAGATGATTGAACATTAGAGTGCCCAGAAATTTGTACTTGATGATGTTGTGATTGATTGTGTAGGTAATGGGCTTACAGATGCCATTTGGAAGGCGACGGGGAATCATCGGAGATGGGCTTAAAGATGCTATCCAGAAAAGATCGGTTGCATAAGAGATTCCTTGGTGAGAATTCCTGTACCTGCTGTTGAGGAGGACTCTGTCGAGGAATGTTTATTTATGCCCTGGGAAGTAAGATCTAGGAGCTTCGGTTGTCCATTACTCTACTGGGGAAGTAACTCTTGATTGAGAGAGTGAAAGTAGAACGTATACCTAGTTAGGGTATAGGCTGTACAACGACTTACTGGGGAAATATGAAATCGACCGTATCTGGTCGGGTCTGGGCCTTTCAGTGTTGTAAATTGTTGTCTGGAGATAAGGAAGAAGGAACATGGTTAGTAGGGTTACTTTGAGATAAAAGCCCAGATAGTAGGGTTGGCGGATTTTCCATTCGGAGAAATAATGGATAGTTGTTGGAGATGGGCTTAAAAGATGCCATCCAAAAGTGATTATTGAATTTGTAATTTGTAAACTGATAGAATGAGTATCAGAATAGCGTCCGTGTCTGGAGCATATCTGAGTTGTATCTGAAGGTTGAGTCTGAATGAGTATCAGGATGGCATCCGCGTCCGGAGCGTATCTGAACTGTATTTGAGAGTTAATTCTAAACGAGTATCAGGATGGCATCCGTGTCTGGAGTGTATCTGAATTGTATCAAAAGGTTGAATTTGAATGAGTATCAGGATGGCATCCGTGTCTGGAGCGTATCTGAATTGTATCAAAAGATTGTCTTTGAATGAGTATCGGAATGGCATCCGTATCTGGTGCGTATCTGAACTGTATCTAAAAGTTGAATTTGAATGAGTATCAGGATGGCACTCGTGTCTGGAGCGTACCTGAACTGTATCAAAAGGTTGAATTTGAATGAGTATCAGGATGGCATCCGTGTCTAGAGCGTATCTGAACTGTATCAAAAGGTTGAATTTGAATTAGTATCAGGATGGCATCTGTGTCTGGAGCGTATCTGAACTATATAAAAAGGTTGAATTTGAATGAGTATCAAGATGGCATCCGTATCTGGAGCGTATCTGAATTGTATCTAAGAGTTGAGTTGAGTTTGAACGAGTATCAGGATGGCATCCGTGTCTGGAGCGTATCTGAACTGTATCAAAAGGTTGAATTTGAATGAGTATCAGGATGGCATCTGTGTCTGGAGCGTATATGAACTGTATCAAGTTTTGAATATTGTTAATGGTAGTTGTTAACCTCATCCTGAAAAGGGTAAAATGTTAGCTAAAACAATATGTTTATGTTGTATGAAATGCATAGTATACTGCATTTGCGTTATCAATGTTTATGATATATGGATGCAATGTATGTGTATGTGGGCTAGTTTGCTGCACTGCTGTTGGATTGGGAAAAATAGATCCCTGACTGCTGCTGGGGATACGGAGTATAAGTCTTCATGTTGTGAAGCCTAAGTGTTGATGAATTTCTGTTTAGAGAAATAAGCTCTGTTGTAAGGGAAATTTCGTATACTGCTTGAAAAATTCCATTGGGAAATCCTGAGAAATTTGACGACTGCTACTAGGGAGCGATAACTGGGAGTTTTGTTCCGCTAGGGATTTAAACGACGTGTTGTGGGGATTTCTTAGGTAATAGCCTAGAGGCATTTCCCTATCCATTTAGCCCATCAGTAATTGCCTTTTTTCATTTTATTTATTTGTAAACAGTAATTATGTTCAAATGCATATGTTCAACAATGAATCATTGGACGTTTTTGTAGACAAAACACAAACGTAAGGAAAACAGACAGTTTTTGAACTTTCAAAGGGATATCTTTGTATTGATTTTGAGTAAGATTTTTTTTGTACAAGAATACAAACATTCTAGTAAGAGAATGTCATCATGAAACAAAAAATGAAAATTTTGATACAAAGAAAAGACAGCTATGTGTAAAAAATCCCATGGGGTTTCCATTCTGCTATAGTCTTCGCATCTCCGAGCGTCTTGTCTATTTATTGCCTTGTCCGAAGTTGATTGAATTGATCAGAACCGCTGAGTTTGTCAGTGGAAGCCAAATATTGTCCGTAAAGTGATCCAACGGGACATAATCATACACTTTAATCCCCTAACTTTTTCCTGGACCGCCCTTTCGGGTTTTCAGTCCACCGGGAAACCCTTTTTTTCCCAAGTCGCCCTTTCGGGTTTTCAACTTGCCGAGTGTGCAGATTTTTTTATTTTATCCCTAATTTTTTCCCAAACCTTTTTGGTTCGCCGGGATGCCTTTGTTTTTCCCATGTATGTCAACCTAGCGGGTCTCTTATGCGTAGTATCTTTTGACTATGTCCGCGTTTGCAGGATACGGCAGGTCGTCACCATCCATGGTGGTCAATATCATTGCCCCACTAGAAAAAATGTTTTTGATTACAAATGGTCCTTCATAAGTAGGAGTCCATTTTCCCCTGGGGTCACCTTGTGGCAAGATGATGCGTTTGATCACTAGATCTCCAACTTGATACACTTGGCGTCTGACCTTTTTGTTGAAAGCCTTAATCATCCGTTTTTGATACATTTGACCATGGGAAACAGAAGTAAGTCTCTTCTCATCAATCAAGTTCAGTTGATCAAGTCGAGTTTGGATCCAGTCGTCTTCGTTCAACCCTACATCCTTCATAATCCTCAAAGAGGGGATCTGGACCTCGATAGGCAGGACAACCTCCATGCCGTAAACCAGAGAAAAGGGTGTTGCCCCGGTTGATGTGCGAGCCTTGGTACGATACCCGTGGAGAGCGAATGGTAACATCTCATGCCAGTCTTTGTATGTGACTGTCATTTTCTATATGATCTTTTTAATGTTTTTATTTGCAGCCTCGACAGCACCATTCATCTTTGGCCGATAGGGAGAAGAATTGTGATACTTAATCTTGAATTGCTCGCACAAGGTGGTGATCATAGTGTTGTTGAGATTTGTACTGTTGTCATTGATGATCCTTTTGGGGATATCGTACCGGCAAATGAGATTTTGCTTGATGAAATGGGCAATAGCATTCTTAGTAACAGAAGCGAAGGAAGCTGCCTCCACCCATTTTATAAAATAGTCAATGGCCACTAGGATGAAGCGATGTCCATTGGAGGTTGTCGGCTTGATTTCCCCAATCATATCAATCCCCCACATAGCAAAGGGCCAAGGAGTCGTCAAGACACTCAAAAGAATCGGAGGTGCATGCACTTTGTCAGCATAAATTTGACACTTATGGCAGGTTTGAGAGTGTTGATAGCAATCTGCTTCCATGGTAGACCAGTAATAGCCTGCCCACAGGATTTTCTTTGCCATCGTATGCCCACTGGAATGGGTGCCAAAAGGGCCCTCATGTAATTAAGCCATGATCCTTTCAGCTTCAACCTTATCTACGCACCGAAGTAACACAGAGTCATGATTGCGTTTGTACATAATGCCATTACTAAGGAAAAACTTAGCAGAGAATCTCCTCAAGAACTTCTTATCATTGACCGAAGCTCCTTCTGGATATTCTTGGGTCTCGAGATACCTCTTGACTTCGTGAAACCAAGGTTGGTCCACTACTTCTTCAGTATTAATCTCGTGACAGTGCGTTGGTTCCTCCATTCGTTCGATGGTGATCTGGGGAGCCTCGTTATCCCAATTAAGTTTAAACATAGATGACATTGTGGCTAGAGCGTCTGCTAGCTGATTTTCTTCTCACGGGAAATGCTCAAAGGTAACCTTCTCGAAATGTGGTAGCAATGTCAAAACATGTTCTTTGTAAGGGATAAGGTTTGGGTGTTTGGTGTCCCATTCCCCTTTGATTTGGCTGATAACCAAAGCCGAGTCTTTGAATACATCTAAGGATTTGATCCCCAAGTCTATGGCAGCTCTGAGTCCAAAGATGCACGCTTCGTATTCTGCCATGTTGTTTTTACAATTGAAGCAAAGTATGGCAGTAAAGGGAGTATAACACCCTTCCGGAGATACGAGTACAGCACCAATACCATTACCGAGTGCATTGGACGCTCCATCAATAAACAGGGTCCATCGGGATCCTTGTTCAGGTCCGTCATATGGCCTGAATTCTTCACAGTTATCTAATGTCATGATGTCTTCATCCGGAAAATCGAATTTCATGGACTAGTAGTCTTCTACAGCTTGGTGAGCAAGGTGATCAGCTAGTACACTGTCCTTTATAGCTTTCTGGGTAGTATATTGTATGTCATATTCTGTCAGGATCATCTGCCATCTCGCTATTCTCCCAGAAAGAACAGGCTTCTCGAAAATGTATTTTATCGGATCCATTTTAGATATCAACAAGGTAGTATGAGTCAGCATATACTGTCTTAGCCGGCGAGCAACCCATGCTAGAGCGCAGCAAGTTTTCTCGAGCAGTGAATATCTGGTTTCACAGTCGATAAACTTTTTGCTCAGGTAGTAAATAGTGTGCTCTTTTTGGCCAGACTCTTCATGCTGCCCCAATACACACCCCATTGAGTTTTCTAAAACAGTCAGATACATGATCAATGGTCTTCCCTCGACTGGTGGAATCAACACAGGAGGATCTTGAAAGTATTCTTTTATTTTGTCAAAAGCAACTTGGCACTCGTTGTTCCATTCGACTACTTGATTTTTCTTCAATAGTTTGAAGATTGGCTCACAAGTAGCTGTCAGATGGGAGTTGAATCTGGAAATATAGTTCAGACGTCCTAAGAAACCTCTGACTTACTTTTCAGTGCGAGGAGTAGGCATCTCTTGTATTGCTTTTACCTTGGAAGGATCTACTTCAATACCTTTGTTTCTGACGATAAAGCCTAGGAGCTTACCAGACTGTACCCCGAATGTGCACTTGTTTGGATTCAACCTCAGCTTGTACTTCTTCAGTCTCTCAAACAGTTTTTGTAAGTGATCGAGATGCTCTTCTTCTGTTTGAGATATGTCTTTCATATCGTCCACATAGACTTCTATCTCGTGATGTATCATGTCATGAAATAAAGCTACCATGGCACGCTGATAGGTTGCCCTAACATTCTTCAGTCCGAATGGCATCACCTTGTAGAAGAATGTGCCCCACTGTGTGATAAATGTTGTTTTCTCCATGTCCTCAGGTGCCATTTTTATTTGGTTGTAACCTGAGAATTCGTCCATAAAGTAAAACACTTTGTGTTGTGCCGTATTATCAACTAGGATATCAATGTGGGGGAGTGGAAAATCATCCTTAGGGCTTGCCCTATTCAAATCTCTATAGTCCATACACATTCGCACTTTGTCGTCCTTTTTGGGGACTGGAACAATATTGGCAACCCAATGGGGATAAGAGGTGACAGCCAAGAATCCAGCGTTGAATTGCTTCATGACCTCTGCTTTAATCTTTTCTGACATATCAGGCCTCATTCGACGTACCTTTTGCTTTACTGGCAGACAATCTTCTCTTTTAGGCAGACGATGTACCAGAATATATTTACCAAGTCCTGGCATGTCTTTATATGACCAGGCAAAGACTTCGACATAATCATGCAATAACTGAATTAGATGCTTCTTGACATTGGGTTCCAGATTGGCACCCACTTTGACTTATTTTCTATCTTCTTTGGTACCTAGATTGATTGTATCCAAGGGTTCCTCGTGAGGCTGAATGGTTCTCTCTTCTTGTTGTAGCAGTCTGGAAAGTTCCCCTGGTACTTCACAATCTTCCTCACCTTCGTCTTCGGCTTGGTAGATCAAATTCTCAAAGTCACAAAAGACCATAGCAGTATCGTTACCCATGGGATCCAGAATGGATGTATACCTGCATTGTGAGTGTGGGTGTGTGTAAGGGTATAGCTATCTTTGAAAGAAAGTAAAATGTAAAAGAAAAACAATGAGCACAAAAGTTTGAATGCGAAAACGTCCATGATTCATTGATGTCATATGAAAAATGAGATAATAACCCTTACAAATGGATCATTGTGCCTCGGGTAATACACAAGGTTTTAAGAGTGATGTTGTACCCCAAAATTTTCCCTCCATTATTTCTCAAAATATTTCAAGAAAGATCCTCAAGTTGCTCAAGGAAGTCCAAGGATTGGCCAGATAAGCTCTCTCATAAGGCAGTCTACTCCAAATTAGGGTTTTGTGTTACATCAAGATCCTTGAGTACAAGTGGTCCTAAATGCTCACCAATGTCCTAATATGTTCTCAAGATCATCCATGTCAAGTTTCAAGCCTTGCAGAGGAAGTTTCCTCAGTCAATTGCTCAAAGGTCCAAAAATCGACTATGTTAGGGCAAAAGTCAACTGTGACCTACATACACTCAAACTTCAATATTTTTTGTCAAAATCCTAATTTTGAATTATATTTCATCATTTGATCAAGTTTTGATCATGATTCATCAAGGATTGCTCATAATTCATCAAGACTCAAAAGTTGCTAAATTAGGGTTTTGCAGGAAAAGTCAACCCAACTTTGACCAAGCATAACTTTCTCATACTTTATGAGAAATGACCCATCCAAAGCTAATTTTGAAGAGGATGAAATTCCCTACAATCCAACTTCATATACCAAGATCACAATATGCACTCACAAGAAGTTATCAATTTGGACATTATAGGTCATTTTGAAAAGTCAACAAAAACACCTTTTTTGTAAAAGCTTCATACATTAGCATGGAATATCAAATTGAGATGATACCAAAAGGGTTGGTTATAGGACATCTCAAGCTTTTTAAAAATTCAAAGAACACCTCCAAAGGTTCAAAATTGAGGAA
The DNA here is from genome assembly GCA_948472305.1 of Vicia faba. NCBI lineage: Eukaryota > Viridiplantae > Streptophyta > Magnoliopsida > Fabales > Fabaceae > Vicia > Vicia faba. Next base: position 819,682,031 of record OX451740.1, read on the forward strand.
GATGTGCATTGTTGAAGTTGGACCTCTTTGCAAAATTTCCAAAAGTCAACTATGCCCAAAACTTCAAATTTTGCCAAATTGGCCCATTCTTTTTCACTTGTTTTGAGTTGGCATTATATCCCACGTGCTCTAGTCTTGGCCATGTGTCCATATAATATTTTTATTAATTATTTTAATTTTTATTTGAATTAATTTGATTTAAATCAAATAAAATCAAATAAAATCCAAAGCATTGATAACAAAGGATTTTTTTATTGTTTCAGGCTCTAATCACAGCTAGCAAGGCATTCAAATTCGTGCCAAGCCTTAGAGTGCACAAAAATATTGAGAAAAGGAAATTTTGGAAAGTTGTTCAAAGCAAATCAAATCCACATCAAAATCATTGAAAGAGGAAGATTTGGACAGGGTATTCAAACCTAATGCATTATACAATACATAAGGGTTACGTGCAGACAAAAAACAAGGTTGGAGATCAATTATAGAGCAAGAACAAAAACTGAAAAATCAAGCAAAAAGTGTGAGTTTGAAATCACTCCTAGAGGCAGTTTCAAGGCTTGGCAATTGTCCCAATCGTCTCCTGGCAATCTCCACAAGCGAAAGCCAGTAAAACCACGCGTTTTCAAGCCTCCCAGTGCACTGTAAGTCGCTCACGGAACCACCATTTTCTTGATTTCGATTAACTTCATTCTTGCATCTATAATGAAAAATAGTTGCATATTCTTGATCATCATGTCATTTTATATGCCTTATATCGTGAATCACCATGGTTAGGGTTTCTTGGAGTTTTTTAGGGTTTTTGCTTTCAGGAATAATTGGCCCTAGTAATGGGCATGGTTGCATTCAGGAGGATGAGACGAACTCAACCCTGGTGCTAGAATCCATTTCCATGGCCTGTACAAGATTTTGAGGGTGGACAGGCTTGTAGCGACGGACCTTTGTCTGTGGGTATAGCCCCTTTGAGTTTTAGCCACGGAGAGAGGAAGAAGAAGCAGTCGTGTCGTCCTCCCATAGGCCCATTCAAATCTGCCGCGTTATTTTTTTTTGTTATATCATCCACTGACCTTTTTTTATATTATGATTGTTTTGTATTATATTAACAAATAAAGCAACATGGCCTAGTGGTACCACATCAGCGCTCAAGGATTCAAAGGCTGGAGGTCAGGGGTTCGATCCCTACCTCCAGCAATTTGCCATTTTCTTGTTTATTTTCAGGGAATCTAGTGCATACTCAAGCCTACCATCCACCATGGACTCTCACTCTTCAGCGCGCCAGATGGCCAGATGTCCAGATCTGGTGGTCAGCATTAAAGGTGCACCATAGGCCAAGTCAATTCACGCGCACTGGATTGGAAAAAAAGTCAAATGGATCAGTACAAATGGACCAGCAAATTGCTATTCACACCAAATAAATCAGGCCCGTCTCTCTTTTTCTTTTACATTTATTTTCATTTTATTTTGTTAATTTAATTACTAACCAATAGAATAATTTATTTTTATCAAAAAAATCACAAAAATATTATTTTTACCCAATTAAATTTTAGAACTTTATTTTTTATTAATAAATATTAATTAATTAATTAGGTTATTAATTCTAGATAACTTTAATTGATTTTGTAAATAAATAAAATCAATTAGAATTAATAGGTTTTAACATTTATTTAATTATTTTATTTTCTTTCCTAAAATAACAAAAACTCCAAAAATATGTCATTTAATATTTTTCATTAATTAATTAATTTAGCATTTAATTTTAGGATTTAGGTTCTTCTCTTAAATAAATAAAAACAACAAAAACATTTTCCTTTAAAAAGGGTCAAAACCCTAATTTCGCATTCGATTTAGTTTCGCATCGCGCGCTTTATTTTTTTTATCCAATTATTTTATCTGCTCACAGTTCGTAATAATTTTAATTAGGACTTTTACTATTCATTATCGCTTTATTTTCAAAGGGTTTGTTTTTTGCTATGTAAATACCTGAAGCCTTGTAATAGCTTAGTTTAATTTCCGCAATTTAAATTTCACAAATTATTAACTGTTAGATGTATGATAATAGAATGCATGACAAGAATGTATGATTAAATTTAAAACAGTTAGATCACCCTAAATGTGAAAAGATAAATAAACTGAAATTGAATCATTCGCACATGTGCACTCCTAGGGTACACCTCACCTGGTTGCCTTCGTACACGGTCAATGAGTATAGGTTGTTTTAGAGGTCGCCCTCTTGTCTAAAAGGTCATAAGTTGCCTCGGAAAGGTTGCCTCGGATATCGTTGCCTCGGATAAATGATCTAAGACATTAGGGTTACCGCTAAGATAATCTAACATTGCTTTAGTGATCGTATGTCCCTCTTTCGAATTGACCCTCAAACTCCAACGACGGTGCTACCTACTCACTAATAGTGGGATAGCATTGTCCAAAGGAAAATAGCATAGAACGATTCTATTTTTTTTGAGTAGGTAGATTAGTTCTTAGATACTTGCTCATCCAAAACAAACTTTTTTCACACTTACACTTTTACAAACAAGTTTTCAAAAACACTTTATTACACTCTTGAAGACAGGCGCAAGAGTTAAATCGAAGTCAAAACAAAAACTTTTCAAAACCCACAAGCACAAAGAAAACAATTTTGAAAATGATGAGCAAGTACCTAAGAGCCCGTAGATAACTACGGATACAAAGGGTGCTAACACCTTCCCTTTCTATAATCTACCCCCCGTACTCAGAAATATCTCGAAAAGGGAATTTTTCTGTGCTTTTTTCCTTTCCTTGTTGGATAAAATAAAAGTCGGTGGAGACTCTTGCTTACCGCGACATTTTACGAACACAAACGCAAAACGCAAACCAGCATTTTAAAAACAGTCAGTTCTTCCCACCGTATCATAGAACTGGCGACTTTGTTGGGGAAAAAGATAAGTGGGGTGTACCTTAGGAATAGTTCATCATAATGTTTTTAGTTGCTTGATTTGTATGCTTTATCTTTGTGGGTTTGAATCGGAGTTAATATAGATCCTAACTCGGATCTGGGGATACCTTTTAGGTAAGTAGCAATAGACTGTGAGGGAATTGTACGGCGTAGACCGATACGGTTGAAGTAGTAGCTACGTTGGTGTGGCACTTTAGTTTGTACCGATATCCTTTGTGGTGGAACAAGGAGAATATGGGTCAGCTAAGGGATCATTAAGCACCAACTGACCTTAGAACCTATAATTGACCAACTTGGCCATAGAAAAGTAGCAGTATGCTACACTCATTGAGACCAAACTCTCGCGATGATTCCGGCCGCAAGAAAAGGTTGCTAAACTGGAATTATGACCGATCGAGGATGGTCAGTGATATTGAGAACCTCTAGAACCCGGTTACTATTACTAGGACAGGTTAAACCAACTAAATTGAAAGAGGGTAATACCTAAACTCCATGCTAGTTTGAAATTTAAGGGCTATTGTGTGACTTGTGTGCTTTCAACTTGAACTACTTGCACATGTTTGTCACCTAATAACTAGAGTTCTTTGCAGGTTTTGTTTACAGTCCTTATCCAATACCTTAGATTTCTTGCCAGATTTACTTGTTTACATTACCTCGTACTTTTGCTTAAACGCATAACATACACATCATAACATCATGCCTTAACATTTCCTTTACCATTTCAAGGATCTCAAAGGTTTGTGATGCAGGTTATGGTAAATCCAACGTCTAGCAAGGGGCAAAGGGGATTTATTTTCCTCTAGCCAATGTCATCTAGAGATCAAAACACGATAACTTGAGTCAGGGGCTATGACCCACTCTCTATGGTGAGCTTGACTCTTGAAGAAGGACTCTTGACGACACGAAGTTTCTTCAATCAAAGCTGCAAAATTCAAAATCTAACAGTTTCTTGTTTACCCCGCAAGATCCTTGAAAACATTGCATACATATATCATACATATCATTGCATAACATGTCTCTCAGTACAGGTCTCTCATGTTCTCGCTGTTTATTTCAGCAATGGCTCTCCAACAAGACACCAGAGATCTTCAAGAAACTCAGTTCAGGGAAATATTCCTAAACCTGTCCAAGGGGCAGGAAGAGTTGAAAACACTCCTCGTTGGGAACTTGGTCAAGAAAAGTCCTGAAGACAATAAGGACGGATGGCTAGAACAACTGCAAGCTGAGGTAGATGCAATAAGAACCTAAATGCTAGGGCAGATGGCCTTTATCCAAGGCTTAGCCCGGGAACAAGAAGAGTTGAGAACCATTATCAATCAGCTTCATCAAGACGGATACAAAAGTATGAAGCAAACAGTCAAGGTCGGGGACCAAGTCATTGATCAGCCTCCAAGAAGACAAAGATTTGGTTTGGTAAAGAATGGACCTCTCCAGGTTGCTACTACCTCACGGGTCCAACAACAATCTCGCCATAAATAACCGGTTAATCAGAGTAAGCCGGATAGGCCCAAGAAGCAGTTTACCAAGCTCAACATGTCGTTGTCCCAATCTTTGCAACACCTGTTAAGGTTGAATCTGGTGACGTTTGTAGGACCTCATCTGAATCCTAAGACTTCTTAACCCAACTACAATCTTGATGCAAGGAGTGCATACCATTCTAACAGCCCGGGGCATGATACTGACAACTGTTGGAAGTTGAAGTATAAAATTCGAAACCTGATTGATGAAGGAACATTGGAATTCACACAAGATGGTCAGGTTGAATTCTTCTACCATCCCTCCAAGGCACGTCCTCTGAAGTGACAAGACCAGACGAGAAGGCTTTTTGTTCATTAGAATTTTCAATTTATAATTTTCTTTTGAGTGTTCAAACATTTAGTCATGTTAAAACTTTATTACTTTATCAATGCATTGCATATGTCTGTTTTGAATCAATCCATTCGTGTTCACTATATTCAAATTTCTTTCATTTTTTGTGATGTTCAACTCTCGATTAAAAAACTCTAAGCCTTTAGAGGGAGGATGACGAAAATGATATCAAAATCTCTACAGTATGCTTTTGAACAGACACCGCTGACGATGTGCAGGCGTTGTTTCAAATCCTAAACAATGGAGTTATAAGGAAGATAATCCCTAGTCAACCCCTTTGAGCCAAAGAAGTTGGAGTTTTTCTTTTCACACAAATTAAAACCCTTAATCACAACCCGGGGCAGGGTAGTTTTCTCAGTTAATTCGGGTGCACAATGAATGGCATCAAAGAGGTCCTTCCAAAACAAAATATGGTGATGGTTCCACATAATTATCCAAGCAGTCAGTCATTATCTCTCGAAATAAAATCCCATTAAGTCAAAACCTATGAAGGAGGCTTAAGAAAAACTGGGGCATCTCGCTGACTGTAATCACAAAAGAAACAGTTCAAGCAAAAGACAAGGATAATAAAAGAAAGAGAAAGAGGTCCTACAAACCCTCAACAACAAAGAAGTGACTGCCTATTCAAAATAAATTGTCAGTATCCGAACCATCACTGGAATATCAGAGAAAAGACTCAAACATAATCTAAATGCACAATTAGCTGAGTTTAGGATCGAAGAACATCACGAAGAATGGGTGGGTACAAATAAAATTTGAGCCTTTATCCTTTGTTTCTTGAATCATGAACCAGGCCACGTTATAACCCTTAAAAGTCCTAGCTGAAGCATGGGTTAGTTCGAAAGCATACTGTCATAAAAGGTATCCTGAATCCTGTAAGACTTGCTGTAAATCCTGAGTTGACATCACATTTTACAAAATTTTCCTGCCTTACTGAAAAATGCATTTTCAAAAATTTCAAGACAGACATAAGCTTTATATTCTTAAAATAACATTGTTTGCATATGACTATTTGTTCAACAGCAGAGAAATTCGCATGACGAATATCTAGTGAACAAAAACCTTCTCAATAAAAAGGATCACCTCAAGTGGAAAAAACACTTCCAAACAAGGGGAACGGCATGATCATTGTCCATCATTTGGGGCAGTCAAGTCAAGATTCAAGGAATCTCTCAAAGATGCCAAATAGCCAGGGGCAGATCTCCATTTGAATCACTTGGGGCATTGGACATGAATTCCAGCAACGAATCTTGTATAATCAAACGAACATCTTCTGGTAGTATGGCAACACAAAACTATCGACAGCAACAACTCCCTACACCCTGAAAGTGTGGACATAGTCAAAAAATACTGCGCATGAACAAAGACCTGCTAGGTTGACACACCTAGGCAAAACAAGGGCGTCCCGGTGAACCAAAAGATTCGGGCAAAAATTAGGGATAAAAACAAAAAAATATGTACACCCGGCAGGTCAAAAACATGAAAAGGCGGCTTGGGCAAGAAAGGGTATCTCGGTGGACTGAAAATATGAAAAGACAGTCCAAGCAAAAGTTAGGGATTAAAGCGTACGACTATGTCTTGTCATCTCGTCACTTAGAAGACTTATCATTCTGATCGGCAGTTACCAAGCACCTCATAGGTTGGGATAACACTCGATCCACAAGGCCTCTGCAGGAACCTTCTCCCGCAGATACAGGGGCAGAAAAGTCTCGATGCCAAGTCATTGTCATATCCTCAGCCCGCGTCCCAGTAACAGTTACATTCGCCGCAGAGTAAGAGAAGGACAGTGGTGTTAACTCCCCAGCTGAGACTCGCAACTATGAATGAATCAGCAATATTCTCCCCAAGCAAAGTTTATCTATCATCAGTACTAAAAAGTCTTATCATCCCCAGCGGAGTATAAAAAACGTATCCCCAGTGGAGTTTGAAGATTGTCCCCAGTAAATTCAAAAGGGTTATCCCCGGTAAGGTCGCTATTGGAAAGTCATCCCCAGCGGAGTTCATTCCCTTTCACAAAACAGGAATTCAATCCCCGACAGGGTTCATCATCAACTGCTACGGTAATTCGTCCCCAGCTGAATTTATCAACGGAATCCTCCGGCAGAGCATCTCTTCCCCACAGAGTCATTCTCTCGTCAGTTTATTCCCCAGCGGAGTTATCCTCTCCTACAGGTTTATTTTCACGAACATCTTCATCCACTATCTCCAGCAAAAACGAAGAATTCAACTCTTTTCTCCAGCAGTGATTCGGGATTTATTTTGCCCAGCTCAAAAACATCACATTTCCATACATCATGGCATGCATACGCATCATACAACACAATCTCATTTATTTTGAGAACATCATCGTTTGATACATATCATGCATTACAACTAACCTTTACCTTTCAGGAAAGATTCTCACAAAATTCAAGCTACAAAGATTTTACTTCAGTTGAATTACGGACGGGTTCCTAAATCTCAGCGAAGATGTTTTCTTCAGTTGAATTACGGGCGAGTTCCTAAATCTCGACGAAGATGGTCATCAGTTGAATTACGGACGGCTTCCTAAATCTCAACGAAGTTGTTTCTTCAGTTGAATTATGGGAGAGTTCCTAAATCTCGACAAAGATGTTCCCCAGTTGAATTATGGACAGGTTCCTAAATCTCAGCAGAGGTGTTTTCTCAAGTGAATTACGGGCGAGTTCCTAAATCTCAGCATAATTGTTTCATCAGTTAAATTACAGACGGGTTCCTAAATCTCAGCGAAGTTGTTTCTTCAGTTGAATCACGGGCGAGTTACTAAATCTCGACAAAGATGTTTCACCAGTTGAATTACGGACAGGTTCTCAAATCTCAGCAGAGATGTTTTCTCAGTTGAATTACGGGTGAGTTCCTAAATCTCAGCATATTTGTTTCATCAGTTGAATTACGGACGGGTTCCTAAATCTCAGCGAAGATGTTTCTTCAGTTGAATTACGGGCGAGTTCCTAAATATCGACAAAGATGTTGCCAGTTGAATTACTGACAAGTTCCTAAATCTCAGCAGAGATGTTTTCTCAGTTGAATTACGGGCGAGTTCCTAAATCTCAGCATAATTGTTTCATCAGTTGAATTACGGATAGGTTCCTAAATCTCAATGAAGTTGTTTCTTTGGTTGAATTACGGGTAAGTTCCTAAATCTCGACAAAGATGTTCCCAGTTGAATTACGGAAAAGTTCCTAAATCTCAGCAGAGATGTTTTCTTAGTTGAATTACGGGCGAGTTCCTAAATCTCAGCATATTTATTTCACCAGTTGAATTACGGACAGGTTCCTAAATCTCAGCGAATTTGTTTCTTCAGTTGAATTACGGGAGAGTTCCTAAATCTCGACAAAGATGTTCCCAGTTGAATTACGGACAAGTTCCTAAATCTCAACAGAGATATTTTCTCAGTTGAATTACGGGCGAGTTCCTAAATCTCAGCATAGTTGTTTCATCAGTTGAATTACGGACAGGTTCATAAATCTTAGCGAAGTTGTTTCTTTAGTTGAATTACGGGCGAGTTCCTAAATCTCGACAAAGATGTTTCCCAGTTGAATTACGGACAAGTCCCTAAATCTCCGCAGAGATGTTTTCTCAGTTGAATTACGGGCGAGTTCCTAAATCTCGGCATAATTGTTTCATCAGTTGAATTACGGATGGGTTCCTAAATCTCAGTGAAGTTGTTTCTTCAGTTGAATTACGGGCGAGTTCCTAAATCTCGACAAAGATGTTTCCCAGTTGAATTACGGACGGGTTCCTAAATGTCAGCAGAGATGTTTTCTCGGTTGAATTACGGGCAAGTTCCTAAATCTCAGCAGAGACGAATCACCAGCAGAATGATGGACGACAAAGCTCCTAAAATTCTACTCCTCCCAACAAAGATCAGCCTTCCCCGGTGGGATCATCCTTAACAACAGATATACAAGCTCTATCTAAGGAATATCTTATGCGATCGACACTCCTTCAGATGGCATCTTTAAGCCCACCTCCTCGTCAGCAACCTCCAAATGGCATTTGTAAGCCCATTCCTGACATCACAAGACAATCACTACTTCATGTGAGTGCAAATTTCTGGGCACTCTAGTGTTCAATCCACTTCCACCTTCAGATTACGAAAGGCACGAAATCCAATTTGCATCCTCAGGTTTAAGAAGATTGAACAGGGGAAGTTGTTGTACCCTAAAATTTTCCCTCCCATATTTCTCAAAATATTTCAAGAAAGATCCTCAAGTTGCTCAAGGAAGTCCAAGGATTGGCCAGACAAGCTCTCTCCTAAGGCAGTCTACTCCAAATTAGGGTTTTTTGTTGCATCAAGATCCTTGAGTCCAAGTGGTCCCAAATTCTCACCAATATCCTAATATGTTCTCAAGATCATCCATGTCAAGTTTCAAGCCTTGCAGAGGAAGTTTGCTCAGTCAATTGCTTAAAGGTCCAAAAATCGATTGTGCTAGGGCAAAAGTCAACTGTGACCTACATACAGTCAAACTTCAAGATTTTTGGTCAACATCCTCATTTTGAAGTATATTTCATCATTTGATCAAGGTTTGATCATGATTCATCAAGGATTGCTCATAATTCATCAAGACTCAAAAGTTGTTAAAGTAGGGTTTTGTAGGAAACGTCAACCCAACTTTGACCAAGCATAACCTTCTCATAATTTATGAGAAATGACCCATCAAAATCTCATTTTGAAGAGGATACAATTCCCTACAATCCATATTCATATCCCAAGATCAAAATATCCACTCACAAGAAGTTTATGAATTTGGACATTATAGGTCATTTTGAAAAGTCAACAAAAACACCTTTTTTGTAAAAGCTTCATACATGAGCGTGGAATATCAAATTGAGATAATACCAAATGGGTTGGTTAGAATACATCTCAAGCTTTCTATAAAGTCAAAGAATACCTCCAAAGATTCAAAATTGAGGAAGTTATGCATTGTTGAAGTTGGACCTTTTTGCAAAATTGCCAAAAGTCAACTATGCCGAAAACTTCAAATTTTGCCAAATGGGCCCATTCTTTTTCACTTGTTTTGAGTTGGCATTATATCCCACGTTCTCTAGCCTTGGCTGTGTGTCCATATTATATTTTTATTAATTATTTTGATTTTTATTTGAATTAATTTGATTTAAATCAAATAAAATCAAATAAAATCCAAAGCATTGATAACAAAGGATTTTTTGATTGTTTCAGGCTCTAATCACAGCTAGCAAGGCATTCAATTATGTGCCAAGCCTTAGAGTGCACAAAAAGATTGAGAAAAGGCAATTTTGGAAAGTTGTTCAAAGCAAATCAAATCCACATCAAAATCATTGAAAGAGGAAGATTTGGACAGGGTATTCAAACCTAATGCATTATACAATACATAAGGGTTACGTGCAGACAAAAAACAAGGTTGGAGATCAGTTATAGAGCAAGAACAAAAACTGAAAAATCAAGCAAAAAGTGTGAGTTCAAAATCACTCCTAGAGGGAGTTTCAAGGCTTGGCAATTGTCCCAATCGTCTCCTAGCAATCTCCACAAGCGAAAGCAAGCAAAACCATGCATTTTCAAGCCTCCCATTGCACTGTAAGTCGCTCACGGAACCACCATTTTCTTGATTTCGATTAACTTCATTCTTGCATCTATAATGAAAAATAGTTGCATATTCTTGATCATCATGTCATTTGCAAGCTTTTTACAATAGCCAATTTCATTTATATGCCTTATATTGTGAATCACCATGGTTAGGGTTTCTTGGAGTTTTTTAGGGTTTTTGCTTTCAGGAATAATTGGCCCTAGTAATGGGCATGGTTGCATTCAGGAGGATGAGACGAACTCAACCTTGGTGCTAGAATCCATTTCCATGGCATGTACAAGATTTTTAGGGTGGACAGGCTTGTAGTGATGGACCTTTGTCCGTGGGTATAGCCCCTTTGAGTTTTAGCCACTGAGAGAGGAAGAAGAAGCAGTCGTGTCGTCCTCCCGTAGGCCCATCCAAATCTGGAGCGTTATTTTTTTTTGTTATATCATCCACTGACCTTTTTTATATTATGATTGTTTTGTATTATATTAACAAATAAAGCAACATGGCCTAGTGGTACCACATCAGCGCTCAAGGATTCAAAGGCTGGAGGTCGTGGGTTCAATCCATGCCTCCAGCAATTTTCCATTTTCTTGTTTATTTTCAGGGAATCTAGTGCATACTCAAGCCTACCATCCACCATGGACTCTCACTCTTCAGCGCGCCAGATGGCCAGATGGCCAGATCTGGTGGTCAGCATTAAAGGTGCACCATAAGCCAAGTCAATTCACGCGCACTAGATTGGAAAAAAGTCAAATGGATCAGTACAAATGGGCCAGCAAATTGCTATTCACACCAAATAAATCAGGCCCATCTCTCTTTTTCTTTTACATTTATTTTCATTTTATTTTGTTAATTTAATTACTAACCAATAGAATAATTTATTTTTATCAAAAAAATCACAAAAATATTATTTTTACCCAATTAAATTTTAAAACTTTATATTTTTATTAATAAATATTAATTAATTAGGTTATTAATTCTAGATAACTTTAATTGATTTTGTAAATAAATAAAATCAATTAGAATTAATAGGTTTTAACATTAATTTAATTATTTTATTTTCTTTCCTAAAATAACAAAAACTCCAAAAATATGTCATTTAATATTTTTCATTAATTAATTAATTTAATAATTAATTTAGCATTTAATTTTAGGATTTAATTTCTTCTCTTAAATAAATAAAAACAATAAAAACATTTTCCTTTAAAAAGGGTCAAACCCGTAATTTCGCATTCGATTTAGTTTCGCATCGCGCGCTTTATTTTTTTTATCCAATTATTGTATCTGCTCACAGTTTGTAATAATTTTAATTAGGACTTTTACTTTTCATTATCGCTTTATTTTCAAAGGGTTTGTTTTTGGCTATGTAAATACCTGAAGCCTTGTAATAGCTTAGTTTAATTTCCAAAATTTAAATTTCCAAATTATTAATTGTTAGATGTATGATAATAGGATGCATGACAAGAATGTATGATTAAATTTAAAATAGTTAGATCACCCTAAATGTGCAAAGATAAATAAACTGAAATTGAATCATTCGCACATGCGCACTCCTAGGGTACACCTCACTTGGTTGCCTTTGTACACGATCATTGAGTATAGGTTGTTTTAGAGGTCGCCCTCTTGTCTAAAAGGTTATAAGTTGCCTCGGATAAATGATCTAAGACATTAGGGTTACCGCTAAGACAATCTAACATTACTTTAGTGACCGTATGTCCCTCTTTCGAATTGACCCTCAAACTCCAACGACGGTGCTACCTACTCACTAATAGTGGGATAGCATTTTCCAAAGGAAATTATCATAGAATGATTCTTTTTTTTAGTAGGTAGATTATGTTAGAACATAATTTAGTTCTATATCCCAGCAAGAGTTTTGATGATAACAAACACATGATATAAAGAACAAATATGCTTGCTAATAATAAGTATCTTTACATCAGAAGTTCTGATGCGAAAAAGATGTTCTAATGCAACTGGAAAATCTGCCAGAACATCATCAGAAGTTCTGATTATGCAAGCACAGAAGTTGAGTGGACTATGAAAGATTCAGCAGCATCAAATATACATAACACGCTTATATGAAGAAGTTATGTTTGAACTTCTAAATGCACCAGCGCTGCAAAACAGAATATCTGATACTGTCTCTCAAGCGTTACAACTCCATCAATGCAAGATCATAAGTAACGGCTACAAACAGACAAGGATCTCCTGTTTTGGAAAGCTCATTAACGCGTGTTATGGACATACCAAAAGTATCTTCTTATGTCACTTTTGCAAGGCCTATATAAAGAAGACTAGAAGAAGATTTCAATGCAGGTGAACAATGACACACAAAACGTGAAAAGTCAGTAAAGCTACAAACAGTCTTCATCTTCATCAATTCAATATTAAACTGTGTAATACATCACAAGTTTGTGATACTGTTTATTTAGAAACATCTTTGTACACTTTTATACAATTATCTGTTTAGTGAATTTCCTTGAGAAAACCGGGTTGTGGTTTTGGACTCAAGAAGACTTTAACAGTTGTTAAAGTAGAATTGTAATCAAGTTTGATTAGTGAATTAAGTCCTCGTTGGAGAGAGGCGAAATCACCTTGGCGGGTGGACTGGAGTAGTTTGAGGTCAAATGAACCAGGATAAAAATACAGTGTTGTCTGCATTTGATTTCCAGTTTTACAATTCAACCCCCCTTCTTGTGTTTTTCACATCTTCAATTGGTATCAGAGCGCCTGGTTCTGAGCTTATAACACCTAACCGTGTCAGTACAAGATCCAGCATAAGAAAAACACTATGGTGGGAACGAGTCAGGACATCAGCATTAGTCCTCCAATATTTGACGGTGAAAATTTTGACTACTGGAAGGATATGATCAGAATTTTCTTCATAGCTTATGATGCTGACCTCTGGGATGTGGTAACTGATAGATACATACATCCTGTTGCTGAAAGCGGTCAGATGATTGACAAGAAAGCAATGTCTGATCAGCAAAAGCGTGATTTCAGAAAACATCACAAGGCCAGAACAATTCTTCTGAGTGCCATCTCATATTCAGAGTATGAGAAGATCACAAACAGAGAAACAACTAAGAACATGTTTGATTCTCTAAGAATGACGCATGAAGGCAACTTGCAAGTAAAAGAAACCAAAGCCCTTGCGCTCATTCAGAAGTACGAAGTCTTCAGAATGGAAGAAGACGAAACCATTGAAACAATGTTCTCTAGATTCCAAACTCTGGTGGCAGGGCTAAAGGTGATGGACAAAGGGTACTCAACTATTGATCATGTAAAGAAGATCATCAGAAGTTTACCAAAACAATGGAGACAAATGGTCACAGTGCTGAAGCTAGCCAAGGATCTCAACAAAATATCTCTGGAGGAACTTATCAGCTCCCTCAGAAGTCACGAGATAGAGCTCAAAGATGATGAGCCTCAGAAGCAATGTAAGTCTCTCGCTCTGAAATCTAACAAATATAAAACCAAAATTTTGCAGGCAGAAGCAGAAGCAGAAAACTTAAGAGAATCCTCATCATAAGAAGAATTGTCTTCTCTATCTAGAAGAGTCAATCATCTATGGAAGCACATGCAGAAGAAGAAAAGCCTCATGGAAACATGGGACGATTCGGACACCTCTGAAGCTGACTCAGAGTCAGATAATGAAAGAGAAAACATAGCTCTCATGGAAAACATATCAGAAGACAGTGAAGCCTCTGGTTCATACTCAATCACACACTGAAGAGGTATTCCCTAACTTTGCTATTAATTTGTCTAAAACAGATCTTGCTGAAAGTCTGAGCAAGATTCTGGAACGATATCAGCAGCTCAGAGTCAAATTCAAGAACCTAAAAAAGGATATTGCTTCTGACTCTGAAGAAACTGAGAGTCTGAGATTAGAAAACTCTGAGTTAAAAGAAAATATTTCAAAACTAGAAAATGATTTACAAAACTCTCAGAAGGAAATAATCTCAGAGGATCCCATTAATGCTGATAAGATCATAAAGGAATATGATCAAAGCTTTCAGAAGTTTATGACTAACAACATAGATAGAAGCAAAATGGCTTCAATGATCCATGGAGTCAGCAATAATTGCAGAATAGGTATAAGATACAAAAGAAAAAAATCCCAACCTAAGAAAGTTAAGGATTTGGTTATCAAACGCACTTTTCTCTATTCTCACTTCACCACTGAACAAACACATGATATAAAACATGTTGGTAAGGCGTTTTATACTAAACCAAAATTCAAACAGAATTTTGGAAACTCTAACAGTCATGGATCCAGAAAGATATGGGTACCAAAAGACAAAATCATCTATGTTGCAGGTATCTTTAACAGCAAGGTTGAAACTCCAGTATTAACACCTGTACTATGGATGCTCTCTACACATGGAGGAAAGAAAGCATATGTTCCAAGGTCTGGAATTTAAAAGATTTGCAGGTTTCAGAGGCAATCAGAAACAGAAGATTACTGGCTTTGAAACTATTTGAAACAGGAATGGAAATACAACATCAGAAGCTCCCTGAAGAACTCAGAAGTATCCAGAAGAGGATGCCACACTGTTTAAAGCACTTCCGTCAGAGCAAGCCAATAAGAGTCTTTACCACTTTTTGATTCTTGATAAAAAGGGGGAGAATGGAGAATATTTTATTTTGACTCTTAATCAGAAGATCGTCAGGGAAGTATTTTTTCTCGATAGATGAGTACTCTACTCAGGGGGAGCCTTCCTTCTAATCCTTTTAATTCCTGTTCTTTATTTTCCATCAAAATATACTAGTTTTTGTCATCATCAAAAAGGGGGAGATTGTTAGAACATAATTTAGTTCTATATCCCAGCAAGAGTTTTGATGATAACAAACACATGATATAAAGAACAAATATGCTTGCTAATAATAAGTATCTTTACATCAGAAGTTCTTATGCGAAAAAGATGTTCTAATGCAACTGGAAGATTTGCCAGAACATCATCAGAAGTTCTGATTATGCAAGCACAGAAGTTGAGTGGACTATGAAAGATTCAGCAGCATCAAATATGCATAACACGTTTATATGAAGAAGTTATGTTTGAACTTCTGAATGCACCAGCGCTGCAAAACAGAATATCTGATACTGTCTCTCAAGCGTTACAACTCCATCAATGCAAGATCATAAGTAACGGCTACAAACAGACAAGGATCTCCTGTTTTGGAAAGCTCATTAACGCGTGTTATGGACATACCAAAAGTATCTTCTTATGTCACTTTTTCAAGGCCTATATAAAGAAGACTAGAAGAAGATTTCAATGTAGATGAACAACGACACACAAAACGTGAAAAGTCAGTAAAGCTACAAACAGTCTTCATCTTCATCAATTCAATATTAAACTGTGTAATACATCACAAGTTTGTGATACTGTTTATTTAGAAACATCTTTGTACACTTTTATACAATTATTTGTTTAGTGAATTTCCTTGAGAAAACCGGGTTGTGGTTTTGGACTCAAGAAGACTTTAACAGTTGTTAAAGTAGAATTGTAATCAAGTTTGATTAGTGAATTAATTCCTCGTTGGAGAGAGGCGAAATCACCTTGGCGGGTGGACTGGAGTAGTTTGAGGTCAAACGAACCAGGATAAAAATACAGTGTTGTCTGCATTTGATTTCCAGTTTTACAATTCAACCCCCCTTCTTGTGTTTTTCACATCTTCAGATTAGTTCTTAGATACTTGCTCATCCAAAACAAACTTTTTTCACACTTACACTTTTACAAACAAGTTTTCAAAAACACTTTATTACACTCTTGAAGACAGACGCAAGAGTTAAATCGAAGTCAAAACAAAAACTTTTCAAAACCCACAAGCACAAAGAAAACAATTTTGAAAATGATGAGAAAGTACCTAAGATCCCGTAGATAACTACGGATAGAAAGTGTGCTAACACCTTCCCTTTCTATGATCTACCCCCCGTACTCAGAAATATCTCGAAAAAGGAATTTTTCTGTGCTTTTTTCCTTTCCTTGTTGGATAAAATAAAAGTCGGTGGCGACTCTTGCTTACCGCAACATTTTGCGAACACAAATGCAAAACGCAAACCAGCATTTCAAAAATAGTCAGTTCTTCCCACCGTATCACAAGTGCGAATTGTTTTGAATATTACAAAAACAACAAAATGTAAAGATAAATTACTGAGGGATGAAAGTGATTGGGATGAAGTATCTAGCCTCCCAATTGTTGAGCCCTCCATTGACAGTCGGAAAGATCCATTCCTCCAGGTTGCAACCATCTTCACCATCTTCCACCGCATTGACCTCACGGTTGCTAATCTTCAAGGGTGGCCCTCCAGCACGGGCACGGCGTATAGCCTTTTAAGCACTTGAAGTGAAACCTAAACCAAACTTGTCATATTTATACGGGATATCTGGGAGTTATCCCCAGATAGTGCATCCACCTTCTTCCACCACTGCTTTGGCATCCTTCAGAGATGACATCCAGAGTGGAGGCCTTGTAATCTTGGGAGCAGCCTTAGTCACTGAAACCTCTTGGGGGACCTCTTCAAAGTGTTGAAATAGAGTTTCAATGAATTCGCTGTCCAATTCCACATATCTGAAGGAATTGAGTTGGCTGATCATGTATTCTTCCTCTCCGTGAACGGTGATAATCTTCCCTTGAACTGGATACTTCAGCATTTGGTGCAATGTAGAGGTAACAGCGCCAGCATTATGGATCCATGGTCGGCCTAGCAGGAAGGAGAATGAAGGCCGGATGTCCATCACATAAAAAGTTGAATTGAAAGTTTGGATTCCAACCTTTATGGGAATGTCTACCTCCCCATGTACCATCCTCTTCGAACCGTCAAAAGCCCTTACCACTATGTTGCTTGGCTTCAAAGTCAACCCCTCACAGTCAAGTCTATCAAGATCTTTTTTGGGTAATACATTCAAAGATGAGCCAGCGTCCACGAAAACATGCGCAAAAGTGGTGCCCCTACATTCCACTGAGACGTGCAATGCCTCATTATGCTTTCTTCCCCTCGACGTCAGATCAGCATCTGAAAAACCTAGACCATTATCCGCAGTTAGGCTAGCCACGCAATCTTGAAATTGATCAGCAGATGTCTCTTGAGGTACATGGGCGGTTTTTAAGAACTTCACCAAGGCTTTCGCATGTGCCTCGGAACACAGCAGTAATGCCAGCATGGAGATTTTGGAGGGAGTTTTCCCCAATTGCTCAACTACATCATAGTCGCTTTTCTTTATAATTTTTAAGATCTCATCCATTTCCTTCTTGGAGGTCTTAGGGATAGTCAATGACTGAGCCTTCGTCCGGATAGGCTCAACCATAACACCTTTTCCTCGAGCCTCGGTTAACTCGGTACCAGGAGTGTCAGTAAGAATGATTACAGAGGTTGTAACGGCTTTGTCAATTGGAGTACTTGCAGAGATGATTATGGGTGTGGGAGCAGCCTTTGGAGCAGCCACATGGATAATTACGGGTCCATAAACTGCTTTTGGGGGAGAAATTTCTGGAGAAAATATCCTACCACTTCGGGTAATTTTGCTAGTTCTGGCAATATTACTGATGTCGGAGACTTCTTTCTCGGAATTTATCTCTTCGGCGATCGGCCAGTCTTGCTTAATACCATGGTAATAGACATCCCTTCCATAATTCCACGGTATGGTTTTGTCTGATGTATATGGGACTGGCCCAGGCATTGTGATTATTAAAGGAGCTGCTTTCGGAACTGATGTAATTCTAACAGGTCTTTTGGTGGAGACCCTGGAAGAATTGGCGGAAATGGTAATGACAGAAACATCTTCAAAAGAAACAGGTGTAACATGAGTCTTTTCAAATAAAGTCTCTTTGTTATCCATCAGGCACTGAACGCCTACTTTCAACAAAGGACAGCTAGTCGGTGAGGATAAACAGAAACGGAAATCTTCATCACAACCCGGGAACACGCCGGTATTCAACAAGTTCATTTTAACAGTCAGAAGTGGGTTCATGAGTTTATTAACTGAAGCAACAAACAATCCTTCTTCAATGGCATTGGCATTGTGACCATGTATGGGCATAGGAGCAGAAATGACATTTGGCTTCTCGGGCGCGTCAAACTCGATTTCTTTTGCTTCAATGAGGTCTTGTATTTTGTTCTTTAGAGCCCAACAGTTGTTAGTGTCGTGACCAGGACTTTCAGAGTGATATGCACAACGGGCATTGGGATGATAATGAGGGGATGTTGTATTGGGGTTTTTCGGAGCTTCTTTCAAGGTCACCAAGTTGGATCTTAGTAGATGCGGTAATACTTGAGACGGGGTCATGTTGATTCTGGTGAACTTCCTGACTGGCCTTTCTACCCTTGGTTGATTATTTCTTTGCTGATCAGATGCAGGCTTAGGAATCATAACATCTCCCACCATTGGTCGGAGTTCGGCCCTACCTTGGTTTCTTTGCGGGTATATGGCAGCCACCTCTTTCTTTCCTATGAAAGGCTTCCTTACAGTTGTAGAGGAAGATGTATCTTTCTGAATCTTCCCGGTATTAATACCGGCTTCTACCCTCTCTCCGATCAGTATTAGTTTAGTAAAACCTGCAGATGAACTTCCAATTAAATGATTGAAGAAGGGACCAGACAAGGTGCCCAAGAACATGTCCACCAATTCTCTCTCAGATAGAGGGGGTTGAACTCTTCCAGCCAAATCTCTCCATTTTTGTGCATAGTCCTTGAAACCTTCATTGGATACCATGGCCATACTCTGGAGTTGAGTACGGGTAGGCACCAGATCAGCATTGTACTGATATTGTTTGTAGAAAGCTGCAGCAAGATCTTCCCAATTATGAATGTTGGCTCTTTCTAGTTGGTAAAACCAGTCGAGTTGACTTCCAAACAAACTGTCTTGGAAGAAGTGCACCCATAAGTCTTTATCAGCGGTATGGGGTTGAATTTTCCTCACATATGACCGGAGATTCATTTTAGGGCATGAAATTCTGTCATATTTGGCAAATATAGGTGCTTTGAATTTCGGAGGGATCACAATCCCTGACACCAAACCCAATTCCTCAAAGTCCAAGTCGGGCACCCTTTGGATTTCCATCACGCTCAACTGCTCTTCGAGATGTTTGTACTTGTCATTAGCTAGAGGGTATTTTTCTTCAGAGTAGTCCTCTTCTTCCTCTGATTCTGACGGGACAACTGTTTCCTTTCCTTTCCCATCTTGGTCATCTCTTTCCTCGAATGTTGTTGCAAAGTCCAAGGTCCTCCTTGTCTGTCCATGAAATCTTCTTCCCATGTTTAAGACTCCAGTTAGCTTCTTTGTTTTCTTTTTCCTCTCTTCAGCCAGCAGAGTCTTCAACTCTTCTTGCCCCTTGGCTAGGGTCATGAGTAACTGTTGAAACTGTGTATTCTGAGCTTGGAGATCTTTCACTGTTTACTCGAGATCCATCTTACTGAAATAAATAGTAGAGAGATGAGGAGACTTGTTGCAAAAGACTTGTTTATGTTATGGTGCATGATATATGCATATGCAATGTTTTCAAGGATTTTAGAGATTCAGATTTGTTTTAGACAAAAAAGGAAACACACGTTATATTAATAAGATAAAGTTTGAGTACATCAAGGCCCCTCGGGAAAAATAATACAAAACTCTAAGATAGAAAAGTAGTGCGCATCCTCTTCGGTGCAATGTAGGCATTCAGAGTCTGCTCATCATGAAGTAGCCTAGTGAGTTCCAAAACCTTCTTCTCGCTTGCGTAGAATTGGGCTTCGAAAGTATCTCGTTCTCCTTTGAGTTGTATCCAATCCCTTTGGAGGTCTTCAAGAGATGTGGGCATGTCATGATGTAGGATAGTGTGTGGAACATCTCCCTCCGTGACAGGCTCAATAATTATCGATAGATTGGAGGGGTAAGGCATCATAAGACTCTGAGCGCGAGTTCATACCCATTTGAGGTAAGGCTCAAGAGGGATGGAATTCTTGTGCCCCAAAGTCTTGCTATCCACCTTGTTTAGCATCCTCCAAGCTCGGATGAATCTCTGGTGAAGACCTTGATCGTCGTTGTCATAGTCAAATACCAAACCTTGAATCAGCATCTCGTGCGGGCCATCCTTTCGGGCATAACCAAATTTTCTTAAGGCTAAGCAAGGGTTGTAGGTGATTCCTCCCCTAATTCCAAGTAGAGGGACATTATGGAATTCTCCACAACGGTCGACGATGGTAACATTCTCTTTGGATCGGGAGCACCAATGAATATCTGAATGCTTAAGCGTCATCAACCTTTATGACCACCTTGAACCTTGCTCATTCTTTAATATTGATTGGGGAAGATGAGAAATAAACCATCTTGCCAAGAGAGGAGTGCAACACATGAGGACACCTCTTTTCCTCATTGTGCGAGTGTGAAAAGAGTGTAGGATATCTCCTAGCAATGTAGGTACTGGGTTGCGGGATATGAAGATTTTGACGGTGTTGACATCTATGAGTTGATCAGTATTTGGAAACAAAACCATCCCATAGATGAGGAGAGCCATAATTTCCTCAAAGGCTTGCTAGTCTAAGGAACTCCAACAACTTTGGGCTTTTTCAAACAAGAACTTTGCTAGGAAGCCTTTGACACCACTTCTTGTTTCCCAATGAGTTGTGATATCAGATGAGTGCAAGTGTAGAGCTTGAGTAATCTCTTCTGGCTTTGGATCTCTTTCCGTACCATTGAAAGGTAGTTGATTGAGAATGGGAATCCTCAAGAGTTTGAAGAATTCTTCCAAAGTAGGCACAAGTTGATAGTTGGGAAATGTGAAGCAATGGTGCAAAGGATCAAAGAACTGAAAGAGCACCTTCATCATGTCCTCATATGTGTTGGAGGTGACCAAGTTCAGTAGGCGACCATGTCTCTCGGTGAATGGAGAGTTCTCATGAATCCTTGAAACTAGCTCCTTAAGTTGTGGAGGGATTCTCACAAGGTTGACTTGAATAGTTTTCCTGCAAAGTGAATCCATGTCCTACAAAACAAGAACAAAGATGAATCCCAAAATCCTTGAAATGGTTAGTGGATGTATATGATGTTCATGATGTCCATGATGTTATGTACAAGTATGCATATACAAGCAAAGAAAACAATTCCTAGGTTTAGGCTCGCATGGAGTTTTATAGGTAAGTACTCTCTTGAAGTTTAATTGGCTTAACCTGTCCTAGTAATAGTAACCGGGTTCTAAGGAACTCAATATCACCGGATTGTTTCCTTGGTCATTGTTTCAGCTCAAGCCTCATTAATGGCGACCGAAATATCCCAAGAAACCAAACCTCAATGAGTGTAGCATCGAGTATCTATTAAATTCGGACTGTACCAAAGCCAGTCATCTCACTATATCCTAAAGGCCAAGTTGGTCAAGTAAAGGTTCTAGAAGTTCATTAGTGCTTTATGACATCACTCAGCGGCCCCGTACTCTCTTTGATTAACTCAAAGGCTACCGGTACCCATAAATATGTCTCACTAACGTAGCTATTGCTTAGACCATGTCGGTATACCCCGCACAGTTTCCACAACGTATTTCTACTTACCTATAATGTATCCCAAATCCGGGTAAAGGATTTAAACCCAAATAAAGAACCATAATGTAAAGTACACAAGTCAAACAATGTAAACAAGTAAATGTGATCTAGCCCTAAGGTAACCCCACTTTAAGAATATTCCCCAGCAGAGTCGCCATTTCTGTGATGCGGTGGGAGAATTGACTTGATTGTTTTGCGTTTTATCGCAAATATTGCGGTTAGCAAGAGTTGCCACCGACTTTTCTTTTATCCAAAAGGAAAGGTGAAAAAGCACAAGAAAGACCTTTGAGATTGTTTCTTGAGTTCGGGGGGTAGATTATGAAAAGGGAAGGTATTAGAACCCTTTTCATCCATGGTTTTCCATGGGCTCTTAGTTACTTGCTACTTGCTTTTGTTTGAAATTATGCTTTGTGTGGTTTTTGAAAGTATTTTGTAAAGAGGCCATTGTTTAGGTAATCTTTGTAATGATTCTCGTTCATAAGAATGTATACAAAGATGTTGATCTTTTGAAAATGTTTTCAATTTTGTAAGATGTTTGAAAGTGTATGTGATTGTTTTTAAAATAGCAAGGGTGTTTGTTTTGAAATGGAGCAAGTAATTAGGAGCAATCTACCTACTCAAATGTCTTTTTTGTTCATTTTCTTTTCCTTTGACATTGTTGTCTTACCATTGATTTGGTAATCAACCCTATCTTTGGATGTAAACGGGACGGGCGTGGGTCATCGTATAGCCATGATTAGCAATGTTGTGAGGTATCTTAGCATTTCTTTTTGAGGGACTAAGATCATTGTGAAAGGCAACATTTATAGCATCATCGAGGGACTATGATCTTGTATTTCGATTGTTTTTGCTAAGACACCCCACATGCATAACATGACCATTTTTTAGGCAACAAGTGGAGTTAACCTTAAGGGTGCTAGTGTGCAAGTGTGTTTGATTGCATGAATTTTATTCTTGATTAGGGTGATCTATTTGTTGATTTCATGTCTTGCCATACACACCCTAATTACTAGCAATAAAAAGTGCAGATAGTAAATATCGTACGCTTATTATAATCATTAGGGGGATGGGTGTACAGATTTTCAAATGGGGATTGCAAATAATATTAAATCCTAAGTTACTATTACAACCATATTTAAATGGATAAGAATGGATAAGAATGTACAAGAAAATGTGAAATGGACTTGTTTTGTTTAAGCAAAAAAATAAGTTTTGTTTAAGAAAATATTTTTAATCTTTTTGTTTTAAGAAAGAAAATAAAGCATGTAAAAATGTAAAATATTTTTGGTGTTTTTTATTAGTAAAATAGAAGTAATAGAAAAAATAGTAAGGAAAAAGAAAATAGAATCAGTGTATTGCTGACTAAAGGAGATCAGAAGTTCTGACTCTGGCGTGCTGCAAAACAGAGATCATATTAGTAAAATAGGTAAAGTCAGAAGTTCTGGGTCCGCTGGGAACAAAGAAGATTTCAGAAGTTCTGGTACCACTGGAAAAACTTGGTCTCCCTCTCCATGCTAGTAAGAACATCTGCAACTTGGTAATTTCTCAACAAAATAGAAGATGCGCATATGACAGTTATGGCAGGTTTCATAGTGTTTCAGAAACAAGAAATATCAGAACTCTAAATCAGATGCAAGCATGAATTTGCTAATCCTAATTCTGAGTTCTAATTTCTTCAAGAAGTTCTGAACTGATTTACTCCATACTTAGGAAGACAAATACGTGAAACCTCAGAATATGTACAACATCAGAAACATGACGTCTACATTGTATTTTTGAACATGAAAATCTGGTAAAGCTTAAGTAATGTGATGAGAGTTAGCAGAAACTTACCTTGCAGCTGGAAAATATTCTGTGAACTGGAGTTTGGTCCTGAACTCTGGTGATGTTTTGAGCAACTTCTTCACGTACTCAGTAGTTTGGAAGTTTTCAACTTCTGGAACAGCCAAGGGGTGATGTTCTGACTTCTTTGAGGTGGAGGTAGATGGAGAGTGTATTGCATTATGAATACAGAAGTTAGGATAGCTCCTAATGTGTGAATCAGAAACTGTGTGGATGGTTTTAGTCAAGAAACACTTGAGAACAAATGGAGTTTGAATGCAAGAAATCAAAAGTTAACAGATTTGTATTTTTGTGTTTGCAACTTTGGACTCTTGGAATTTAAGCATGGGTTCAAGGCTTTTTCTTTCTTAATTTTCCGACCCCTTTTACAGTTGCAAATGTAGTTCAATTTATATGCAAGGATTTAGTAGCTTGGAGAAATCAAAGGTACAACCATCATATGCTAGGCGCTGAGTTGTTCTTGAAGTAAGTTCAAACAAGTATGGTTCAAGGCACAAAGTAAGGTGGTTATAAGCTTTTAGTCGTGCCTACGCTGGATTTGTAAGCATGAATCAAGGAAAAGTACCCTCAGAAGCAAAAGCGAAGCATGGGCCCAACATATACTTTGTACAAAACTTGCTTTTCAAGGACAGCAATGGTACTTCTATGCCACACGTGGGGAAATCCTTTGGATAAAGACTCAAAAGTAGTTGTGAGCATTAAATGATGATGAGATTTATCAAACCAGAAATCCTACAATGTGAGATTTTTCATCATTGTTTGATTCTGGGTTAGAAGTTCAACTTCAGCATAATTTAGAGTGAACATCCAACTTCTGATCTTTGTATCTCCTTGCTCCAGCATGTTCTGAAGAAACTCTCAGACCTTCTAGTAAGCTTGTAGCACGCTTTGTAGCCTTCTTTGAATTACCTTTGTAAACTCTGACTGAACCTTTATGAAAACTGGCCCAGAAGTTCTGACCCAACTCTGTCTTAAAAGTGCCCAAAGTTTGTTGAATGCTTCAGTTTCATGGACGTATCTTTGAACATTTATAACTTGAAATTCCAACATTTCCAAGAGAAGTTATGTTCTGTAATGTTTTAGATCTTATTGAAATCTATAACTTTTGTGCCAGAAGTTCTTACAGAATCAGCTTGCATCATGGTGATATCTGATCAGAAGTTCTGAGCTTGTCATATTTCTTAAACACTTAGAAAAATTCTAAGTATTTAGAATTTTGACTTTTGGATTTCTTGATGAAACAAACTTCATATTTCAACGTGTCTTGATGAAATATGATTCTTGAAGCTTGATTTTGATCCAAAAGTCAAATTCTGACTTTTTAATGTGCAAATTACCATTTTGGCCTTGTGACTGACCTTCTTGGAAAATTTGTAATTCAAGGCTTGAAATTGGATGGAAGCAAACCTGAGGGTCCAGGTTGATCCTTTGAGAAATTAGAGGGAAAATTTTTGGGTACAACACCTGGGCATAAGAGCAATGTGTGTACTGCTGAGGAAAAGAGGTGGTTCTGTTGTGGTAAGACTGGACATGCTATATTTGAGTGCAAGCATGAAGAGATGATTTGCTTCATTTATGGTTAAGAAGGACACATTGGTAGTCAGTGTCAGAAACCAAAGAAGGGGATAACCAGTGGTAAAGTGTTCGCTTTGGCTTAGAATCAGATGGCTAATGAGGACAGGCTCATCAGAGGTACATGTTTCATTAGTAGTACTCCTTTAATTACTATTATTGATACTGGTGCTACTCATTGCTTTATTATTGCTGATTGTGTTGAAAGATTGGGTCTTATGTTGTCTTCTATGAATGGATAGATGGTCGTCGATGCTCTAGCCAAGGGATCAATGACTATTTATTTTGTGTGTTTAAAGTGTCCTTTGTCGATCTTCAATAGAGACTTTGATGTTGATCTAGTTTTTTTTCCTTTAAGTGGGTTAGATATGATCTTAGGTATGAACTGGTTAGAGCATAACTATGTTCATATTAACTGTTATAACAAGTCGGTGAGGTTTTCTACTCCTGAGGAGGAAGAAGTTGGTTTGTTGCCTGCTAGACAGTTGAAGCAGTTGATGCAAGGAGAGGCTCAGATGTTCTCTACGATGGCATCGCTAGCTATCGAGAATCAAGCTATAATTAAGGAATTGTGAGTGGTGCGTGAATTTCCTGAAGTTTTCCCTGAAGAAATTCCTGATGTACCGCCAAAGAGAGAAGTATAATTTGCTATTGATCTTGTACCTGGTATTAGACCTGTTTCTATGGCACCATACAAGATGTTTGCATCTGAATTATCAGAATTAAAGAAGCAATTGGAAGAATTACTTGAAAATAAGTTTGTGATACCGAGTGTATCGCCGTGGGGAGCTGCAGTGTTGCTACTAAAGAAGAAAGATGGAAGTATGAGGCTTTATGTTGATTATAGACAATTGAATAAAGTGATGATTAAGAACAAGTATCCGCTTCCAAGAATAGATGACTTAATAGATTAATTGGTGGATGCTCGTGTGTTTAGTAAGATTGATTTGAGGACGGGCTACCATCAAATTAAAGTGAAGAATTAAGATATCCAGAAGATGGCTTTCAGAACGCGTTATGCACATTATGAGTATTCGGTGATGCCTTTCGTTGTTACTAATGCGTCAGGAGTATTCATGGAGTAAATGAACCATATCTTTCATACTTATTTAGATCGGTTTATAGTGGTGTTCATTGATGACATTTTGATTTACTCTAAATTGGAAGAAGCGCATGTAGAACACTTAAGAATAGTATTACAAGTTTTGAACGAGAAGAAGTTATATGCAAAGTTGTCTAAGTGTGAATTTTGATTAAAGGAGGTTAGTTTTCTTGGTCATTTGATCTCAGGTAGTGGCATTTTTGTAGATCCATCTAAAGTAGATGTTGTGTTATAACGGGAAACTCAAAAATCGGCTACTGAGATTAGAAGAGTTTTGGGATTAGTTGGTTATTATAGAAGGTTTATCGAAGGTTTTTCTAAGTTGGCACTTCTCTTGACTAAGTTGACTTGTAAAGGTAGAGTTTTTGTGTGGGATATTTAGTGTGAAGGAAGTTTTGCAAAGTTGAAGAAAAGATTGACGTCGGCTCCGATTTTGACATTACCTAATCCATGAGAACCTTTTGTGGTATATTGTGATGCTTCAAAGATAGGTTCAGGAGGTCTGCTTATGAAGAATGAAAAGGTAATTGCTTATGCATCAAGGCAGTTGAGGACTCATGAAAAGAACTATCCTACGCATAATTTAGAGCTTGTTGCAGTTGTTTTTATGTTGAAGATTTGGAGGCATTATCTTTATGATTCTAGATTTGAAGTATTTAGCGACCATAAGAGTTTAAAGTATTTATTTGATCAGGAAAAATTGAGTATGAGACAACGAATATGGTTGGAGTTGTTAAAGGATTACGATTTCAATTTGAATTATCATCCAGGTAAAGCGAAAGTGGTGGTTAATGCGTTAAGTCGAAAAAATTTACATATGTCAGCAATGATGGTTAAAGAGTTTAAATTAATTGAACAGTTCAAAGATATGAGCTTAGTTTGCAATGTGACACTGCAGAGTGTTATGTTGGGAATGTTGAAAATTAATAATGATTTTCTGGATAATATCATAGAAGCTCAGAAGTTAGATGTGAAATTGGTAGATTTTATGATTGGGATAGATCAGTCTGAGAATAGTGATTTTAAGTTAGATGTGCAAGGTGTGTTGAGATTTCATAATCGAATTTGTATTCCTGATGATGCAGAGATGAAGAAACTGATTCTCAAGGAAAGTCATAGAAGCAACTTGAGCATTCATCCGGGAGCTGCAAAAATATATCAAGATTTGAAGAATTTGTTTTGGTGGCCTGGAATGAAGAGTGATATGGCTCGGTTTGTGTATGCATGTTTAACTTGTCAGAAGTCAAAAGTTGAACATCAGAAGCCTGCAGGGTTGATGTAACTGTTAGAATTTCCATAATAGAAATGGGATAGAATTTCGACGGATTTTGTAACAGGACTACCCAATACTCCAAGAGGACATGATTCGATTTGGGTGATTGTTGATAGGCTTATGAAGTTGGCTCATTTTATTCCTATTAACATCAGTTTTCCAGTATCAAAGTTGGCAGAGATTTACATTAGTGTAATTGTAAAGCTGCATGGTGTTCCTTTGTGTATTGTGTCGGATAGAGATCTGAGGTTTACTTCTGATTTTTCGAAGATTCTGCAAGAGGTGTTGGGTTCTAAGTTGAGGTTGAGTTTGGCGTATCACCCTCAGACGGATGGTCAAACTGAAAGGACTATTCAATCATTAGAAGATTTTTTTGAGAGCATGTGTTCTTGAGCAGGGAGGTTCGTGGGATACTTATATTCCATTAATAGAGTTCACTTATAATAACAGTTACCATTCTATTATTGGAATGGCACCTTTTGAAGCGTTGTATGGTCGGAGATGTAGAACTCCTTTATGTTGGCATAAATCTGGAGAAAGTGTAGTACTTGGACCTGAAATTGTTTGAGAGACTACTGAGAAGGTGGGGTTGATTCGAGAAAAGATGAAAGCTTCCCAAAGTAGACAGAAGAGTTATCACGACAAGCGAAGGAAAGACTTAGAATTTCAAGCAGGTGACCATGTGTTTTTGAGAGTTACACCTGTGACCAGTGTTGGGCGAGCATTGAAGTCTAAGAAGCTCACTCCTTGTTTTATTGGTCCGTATCAGATTTCGGGAAAAGTTGGGAATGTTGCTTATATAGTGGCTTCATCGCCTAATCTTTTGAATTTGCATGATGTGTTTCATGTGTCTCAACTCCGGAAGTATATTTCAGATCCATCTCATGTGATTCATATGGACGATATTCAAGTACGGGATAATCTTACTGTGCAAATGATGCCTGTGCGGATCGCAGATCGAGAAATGAAGACTCTAAGAGGCAAAGAGATTGCTTTGGTGAAAGTATTCTGGTTAGTAGCTGCCAGAGAAAGCATGACGTGGGAGTTAGAAAGCAAGATGCGGGACTCCTATCTAAGTGGGGGAGAGTTGTAATGCCTGTTAACTTAATTAATTATTTAATTAAATTATTTTTGGATTGTTTGTTGAAAAGTTGTGAGATGTTGAGAATTGTTGGTATAAGTTGTTAGATTATTATTAATTAATTAATTAGTTGATTAATAATAATAATAAAAATAATAATGTTGGACTTAATGGAAGTAGTAATAGGTGGGGTGTGTAGGTTGAGCCCATTAAGAGTAATAATATTTTTAGATTAAGTTAAATAGAAATTAGGTTAATTAGAAAGATCAAGAAGTCTTAGAACAGTACGTGAGAAGTTACAGAGAAGAGGAAAAGGAAAAGAGGCAAAGCTAGGTTCGATCAGAAAATTATAGAGCGACCTTCGATCCAAGGTAAGGGTGAGGTTATGACTCTATAATGGAAATTATGATGAATAGTATGTATGAATTGGCTTGGTGTAATTGTTGTACGTATAACGGTGTTTCTGTATTCCTGAATTGATGTTGAATTGATATGCAACATTGTTGATAATAACTATTTGTGATAGATTTTATCTATAATTGTTGTTAAATTGTTATGTCGATGTAATACGATGTTGTATCATGTTGTTGTGAAAATATTGTTAATCGAAGGAAAATTGGAGAATTTTGTGTTTGAATCAGTAAGCCTGTGAAGAAGCTGCGTGAGAAACACTTTGTACCGGGGGGCACAAGTGTTGTGCCGGACGATACAAGGTGAAGGAATGTGCCGAGGGGAACACAAGCCTGTCGATCGACAAGGTATGGGGAGGAGTGTACCAAGTGGCACAACTCTATGGCGAGCGGTATGGTTTCCTTTAGTGTTGTGCCGAGGGGCACACTTGGTTGATGAGGGGCACACCCTAAATATATGTATTCTGTTTTCTTCTGCCTGCTCTGTTTCCTGTGTGTCTGTTACCTTATCCTATTAATTGGTTAATAGCATAGATTAAATACACAAATGGTAGAACTGGACTATATAGAAAAGTAGAGAATTAGCTGAATGGACTCGATTATATAGTTAGTAAGTATTTAGTAGGATGACCTTAACAGTAGTAGTAGGCTGGTAATAACAGAAAGGCCTCTATAAATTAAAATAGCAGTATAGGTAAACTAGTGTCAGAAAATAATAGCTTCATTGATTCAACTAAAAATGATTGGTCAGTTGAATATTTTAGTGGAATTAAATTAGTAAAACTTGGCTAACAATAGTGTTGGTATGTATATAAGTTGTTGTGATATTGTTGTGTTTAATCGTTGAAGTTGCAGGTGGTGATGTATCAGGTTGTATTGCCTCTATAATTGGCAATTATTGATTTGTAGGCTTATGCCAATGTTGTTATATGTTGATGTTGTTGTTGTTGCATGTAATCATGTTGTCGCATACATAGCATATCAAGTTGGGAGCTTATGCTCGGTAAGTTGGCCTAGATTGGAAAATATAAAGTTGAAGGCTTATGCCTTATTGCTGCCTCTATTAATTGGCAAGATTATTAAGTTGAGAGTTTTGCTCCGTGGGTACCACATGCATGTGCATAAAAATGAGTCGCATTCCATGTTGCATCTTGAGTTGTTCCAATAATGAATTAGTTGTGATGATATGTTGATGACTTGGTTGTAATGGATGTCGTTAAAAGCTATGAAGCGATGATTTTGTATGATCTAATTCTAATATATTATTTATCGTACATTCGTTTATATTTTTTGATATCTCACCCCTTCTGTTTGAATATTACCCCTATGTTGGTAACGTGCAAGTAATTCAGGGTGAAGTCGGTTTACTTTCAGTAGTTCGAGTCGGTGTCATTGCGATGATATGTAACACTCGGGGGGATGAACGCTTATTACTTTATTGCTGATTTTACTTCTGTTGTTGAACTTTAAGTTGATTTTTGTTAAGTACTTGGTGTTTTGAAGTTGTTTCAGTTGGATAAAGATGTTACATTCTTTTTAAGTCGAATATTATAATTCTGCTGCGTAGTTATGAAATTTATTGGTTTTAAAAGACTAAGTTATGTTGTAGTTAGTTCATCCGAGTTTTAAGTTTTATGTATTTGTTTTAAATACGATTAAATGTCGTTGTTATAAGCCAAATGTGTAGCATCTCATTTATTCGTTGGGACTTTTGAAACTCTGATTTCATATATTTTGTTGGATAGAAATAGGGTGTTACATCATGCCTCGCCTATATAAAGAAGACTTGAAGAAGACAACAACAACAACAACAATAACACTACTCCGCACCAAAAGAAAAATATTTTACCCAGTTCTATCTTGTGCTTTACAATTGTGTATACATCATTTTTGTGATATAGTTTTTTAGAAACATCATTGTACACACTTTTATTTGATTTATTCTTTATTACCTTGAGAAAACCGAGTTGTGGTTTAGACTCAAGAAGACTTTGACGGTAGTCATTGTGTATATGTAATCAAGTTTTTATTAGTCGATTAAGACCTCGTTTGAGAGAGGCGAAATTACCTTGGCGGGTAGACTGGAGTAGTTTGAGTTTAAACGAACCAGGATAACCAACGTGTCTACTATTTTAATTTTGAAAACCCCAATTCAAAATACCCC
The DNA here is from genome assembly GCA_948472305.1 of Vicia faba. NCBI lineage: Eukaryota > Viridiplantae > Streptophyta > Magnoliopsida > Fabales > Fabaceae > Vicia > Vicia faba. The sequence goes on from OX451740.1 coordinate 819,713,355, forward strand.
TTTCTTGTGTTTTTCCATTCTTCAATTGGCATCAGAGCGCCTGGTTCTGGATGCAAACACTTAACCGTGTGTCAGAAAAAGATCCTAGCAAGAAAAACACTATGGTGGGACCAAGTCATATCATCAGCGATGACAACAATGATGATAAAGACGGAATTAGCGGCAGACCCCCAATGTCTGACGGTGAAAATTTTGATTACTAGAAAGACAAAATGGAAAGTTTATTTCTAGCTCATGACGTTGATCTTTGGGATATGGTGACTGATGGATACATTTATCCAGTTAATGAAAGCATTCAGAAGATCGACAGGAAGAGAATGACATATCAATAAAAGAAAGAATTCAGAAATCATCATAAAGCCAGAATAATCCTCTTGAGTGTTATCTCGTACACTCGGTATGAGAAGATCACGAACTGTGAATCAGCTAAAAAAACGTTTGACTCTTTGAGAATGACGCATGAAGGCAACACATAAGTCAAAGAAACCAAAGCTCTTGCACTCATTCAAAAGTATGAGGCCTTCAAAATGGAAGAAGATGAAATAGTTGAAACAATGTTCTCAAGGTTTCAAATTTTGGTTATTGGGCTAAAAGTTCTGGACAAGGGGTACTCAATAGCAAATCATGTAAAGAAAATCATCAGAAGCTTATCCAAGAAATGGAGACCCATGTTCATAGCCTTAAAGCTTGCCAAAGATCTGAACAATATATCTCTTAAAGAACTTATCAGCTCTTTGAAAAGTTATGAGATAGAACAAGAAGAAGATGAGCCCCAGAAGCAAGGTAAGTCTCTCGCTCTTAAATCTAATAATAAATATGAACCTAAAGTTTTTCAGGAAAAAGAAGAAAACTCTAGTGGATCCTCGTCAGAAGAAGACGAACTATCTCTTCTCTCCATAAGAGTCAATCAGATATGGAAGCACAGACAGAGGAATTTTAGAAACCCTAGAAGAATAGGAAATCACTCTGAATCATCTTCTAGATACATAAAATCTATCAAATAAGAACTCGTAGATAACTACGGATGTAAAGGGTGCTAACACCTTACCTTTCCATAACCTACCCCCTTAATCAAAAAATAATCTCGAAAGGTCTTTCCTGTTCTTTTCACCCTTTCCTTTGTTGGATAAAAGAAAAGTCGATGGCGACTCTTGCTAACCGCAACAATTGCGATAAAATGCAAAACCAGTAAAGTCGTTTGTTCCATCGTATTACAGAACTGGCGACTCTGCTGGGGATACTAAAACTAAAGTGGGGTTACCTTATAACTAGATCATATTTAAAATGCTTTCCTTGTTTGATTTGTGTGTTTTATCTTTTTGGTTTATGTTTGGGTTATTGTTAAAGATCTTATACCCGGATTTGAGGAACCTTTTAGGTAAGTAGCAATAAATCATGGAGGTTGTAAGGCGTAGGCGGATATGGATGATATGATAGCTACGTTAGTGTGATACTCTGGCTTATACTAATGTTCTGTAAGTCAGTCAAGGATAACATTAGGCTTCCACATAGTGTCATTAAGAACTAAATGACCTTTAGAACCTTAAATTGACTCATCTTAGCCATTAGAAAGTAGTGAGATGGCCGGCTTTGGTGCAGACTGAAGTTGGTTGATATTCGATGCTACACTCATTGAGATTGGACTTTCAGGATATTTCGGCCGCAATTCAGATGCTTGAGCTGAAACAATACCTGAGAGAAAGATCAATGATATGAGATCCCTAGAACCCGGTTACTATTGCTAGGACAGGTTGAGCCAACTAAAACTTTAAGAGCGTACTTACGTACAAATTTCATGCAAGCCTAAATCTACGGCTACTTGTGTGACTTGTTTGCTTTCATTATCTAACAACTTGAACTTTGTGCAGGGTTTTGTTTGTATTCATTATCTAACGATGTGAGTTCCTTGCAGGACTTGTTTGTAGTCATTATCCAATAACTTGGACTTCTTGCAAGACTCAATTGTCTTCATCACCTTACACTTTTTCTTGGTGCATAGCATACACATCATGACATCATGCCATAGCATTTTGTTAACCATTTCAAGGATATCTAGGGCTTGTGATGCAGATTATGATGAACCAGACGTCTAGCAAGGGGCAAGGGGATTTATTTTCCTCTAGCCAATACCATCAAAATATCAAAGCATGATAACTTGACTCAAAGGCTATGACCTACTCGACATGGCGAGTTTGATTCTTATAGAAGGACATTCAATGATACGAAGTTCTTCCGTCAAAGATATAATCAAAATTCAAACATTTTCTTGTGTTTACCCCGCGAGATCCTTGAAAACATTGCATGCATGTCATTACATAACAGGTATTCTCAAGAGATGTTTCTCATTTCTCGTTGCTTATTCCAGCAAGGAAGATGGCTCTCGAACAGAACGATAGAGATCTCCAAACTCAAGATGCTCAGTTCAAGGAAATGTTCCTGAATCTATCCAAGGGGCAAGAAAAATTGAAAGCACTCCTCACTGGGAACACGGCCAAGAAAAATCCTGAAGATAACCAGGATGACCAGGTGGGACAACTGCAAGCTGAGATGGAAAGCATAAGAATCCAGATGAGTAGTCAGATGGCTCTTATCCAAAATTTAGCTAGGGGACAAGAAGAGTTAAGAATCCTCATCATTGAACTTCGTCAAGATAGATACGACCGTTTGGGGCAAACTGCTAGAATTTGGGGCCTAATCAACGATCAATCTCTCTGGGCAGACAGGGAATCGGGTGACATGTTCATGCGGGAACATGTTAAAAATAAACTCAGGAGCAATGAAATTCAGGGGACTGCATCTTCAAGTACTCATAAGAGATCATACAATGGAAAGAAGGAGTCTAGTACTGTGTACAGTCAGAAAGATCGTGATAAGGGTGATCTTAACTAATCTGTGGGGGCAGCACGGATCTCTAATCAAGCACCAGTGCAACAACGACAATAGGGTAATCAGCATAAGAAGAATACATCTAAAAGACGCTTTACCGAAATTAACGTGTCATTGGCTCAAGCATTACAACACGTGTTGGAGGCCAAGCTGGTTACGTTGAAGGATCCTCCTCAGAATCCCAACACTGCCTCTCCAATGTACAACCCAAATGCAAGGTGTGCGTACCACTCCAACAGTCCTGGACATGACACTAATAGATGTTGGACATTAAGAAATAAGATTCAATACTTGATCGATGAAGGAGTGCTAGAGTTCACACAAGATGGTCAGACTGAATTATTCTACCATCCCTCAAAGGCACACCACCTGAAGTGACAAGTTCAGACAAAAGGCTTTTTGTTCATTAGAATTTTCAAATTGTAATTTTCTTTTGATTTTTCGAACACTTATTTATGTCAAACTTTGTTATTCCATTAATGCATTGCATATGTTTGTCTTTAATTAATCCATTCGTTTTCACTATACTGAAACTATGCTTTTACTTCCTTTTTGTAATATTCGACTCTCGATTAAAAGCTGTAAGCCTTTATAGGGAGGATGACGAAAAATATACCATAATCTCTACAATATGCTTTTGAACAGACCTTGCTAACGATGTACAGGCATTGTTTCAAATCCTAAACAGTGGAGTTATAAGAAATATAATCCCTAGTCAACCCATTTGAGCCTAAGAAGTAGGATTTTTCTTTTTCACGCAAATTGAAACCCTTAATCATAACCTGGGGCAGGGTAGTTTCTTAGTTAATTCAATGGTGCATTCAATCACAAGCTTTCCCCTCGTACACGACAAGTAATGTCAGAGGTATCATTCCAAAACAAAAGATGGTGATGGTTTCACATAATCATTAAAACAAGCAGTCATTATCTCTCAAAACAAAAGCCCTATAAGTCAAAACCTATGAAGGAGACTTAAGGAAAAAAAACAGGGGCATCCCGCTGACTGTAATCACAAAAGAAATAGTCCAGGAAAAAGGTATGGATAATAAAATCAAAAAAAGAGGTCACTACAAATCCTCAACAAAAAGAAAATATTACAAAAAATGAATGCCTCCTCAAAACAAACTTTCAGTATCCGAACCATCGCCGGAATATGAGGGCAAATATTCCAGACTCAATTGGGATTTAAACGCACAATTAACTGAGTATATGACTGAAGAACATCACGAAGAACGAGTTGGGTACAAATAAATTTCGAGCCTTTATGCTTTGTTTCTTAAACCGTGAACCAGGCCACGCTACAACCCTTAAAACTCCTAGCTGAAGCATGGGTTAGTTCGAAAGCATACTGTTACAAAAGGTATCCTGACTCTTGTAAGGTTTACTATAAATCCTGAGTTGAATTCATATTCTTACAAAATTCTGTTTTTTTACTAAAAATGCATTTTTCAAACTTCTAGATAGACATAAGCTTTGCATTCTTTAAATGCCATTGTTTGCATATGACAAATCGTTCGACAACATAGAAATTCGCACGACAAAGATTCAATGAACGGAAATCCTCTCAAGGGACAAAATCACCTCAAATGGAAAGACATTTCCAGTAATAGGCCTTTCATAATCAAGGGGCATGACATGGTGTCTAACTGGTCTGGGGGCAGTCGAGTCAAGATTCGAGGTATCTCTCAAAAGTTCCAAATAGCCAGGGGCAGACCTCCATCTGAATCACTTGGGGCATTGAACATGAGTTCCAGCAAAGGGCCACGTGCGATCAAGCAAACATCTTTCTGGCAGTGCTACAACACTTACTACTATGGATAGTGACAATTCTCTGCACCTTGTGAACGCAGACATAGTCAGAAAATACTATGCATGAAGAAAAAAAGACCCGCTAGGTTGACTGACCTAGGCAAAAATAAGGGCATCCCGACGAACCAAAAAAAGTTTGGGCAAAAATTATGGATATATAAATAAAACTGTACACCTGGTTAGTCGAAAAAAAGGCGGCTTGGGCAAAAAAGGGTATCCTGGTGGACTGAAAATATGAAAGGACACTCCAGGAAAAAGTTAAGGGTTAAAGCGTATGACTATGTCCCGTCATCTCTTCACTTGTCTATCAGTAGAAGACTTATCACCCTGATCAGCATTCACCAAGATGGCTTCAATGATCTATGGAGTTAGCAGAAACGACAGAAAAGGTGTAGGATATGTGAAACCAAGGTGAGAAGAAACATATCAACCAAATAAAGTTAATGATATCGTTATAAAACACACATCTCTCTATTCACACTTTACATATAGACATGCACATGATATAAAATATACTAGTAATTCTTTCTCTGCAAAACCAAAATTCAAATAGAATTTTGGAAACTCTAACAAACAAGGACTCAAAAATATATGATGTTGTATCCCAAACTTCGCCCTCCTATTTTCTTCAAAGCATTCTTTCAAGTCTCTTCAAATGTTCAAGGCACCCAAGGGTTCACTAGTCAAGATGCTCCTCCTAAGCCAAAAAACCTACAACTAGAGTTTGAAGTTTCTCGAGGACATTTGGTTTGAAAAGGTCTAAAGTGGTTCCATGTTTCTTCATAGGTCCTAAACAATCTTCATGTCAATTTTCAAGCCCTACATCACAAATTTGCCTAGTCAATGGTTCAAATGTTTGAAAATCAACTATATTGGTCAAAAAGTCAATTGTGGTCAATATACAGTCAAACTTCAAGATTTTTGGTTAACGTCAACATTTTGAAGTGATATTAATCAATTGATAAATGGTTGATCATGATTCCCCAAAGAAAGTCCTCAGATCATCAAAAGTCAAGAATTGTCAAATTAAGGTTTCCTTAGGAGAAGTCAGCTGAACTTTTACCAGGCATAACTTTCACATGCTTCATCAACTTTTTTCCAACCAAAGCCCATTTTGAAGAAAATTCAATTATCTACAACTTTTCTTTTATTATAAATTCCAAAAGATGCTTCATTTGGAAGATATGGTCTCATACATTATAGGTCATTTTCAAAAATTCAACAAAAGACACTTTTTGTCAAGGAAACTTACATCAATATAATGACTCAAAATGAAAAACAGGTTAAAAGAGAAAGTATAGAGAATATCTTGGGCTTTCCAAAAAGTCCAAGATTATCTCCAAAAGGTAAAATTTTAGCAAGTTATGAGTTGCATAAGTTGGGGAATTTTGAAGGAATTCATGAATTTCAAGTTGGGAAATTTTGAACTTTTAGACCAATGGACCTAATTTTTTAGACGCATACATGTCCATGGTATATTAGAGAACCCCTAAAACTATTACCTTATATTTCATGATTTTTATTTATTTTATTTAAAAAAAACTTCATTTAAAACAAATCAAATCAAGAACAAAGTGTAAAGCAAATGGGCTTAGGCGTATAATTAGACTTATGGGTCAAGGTTGAAGCCCAAATTTCATGCAAAGGCCAGAAAGGAAGTCCAGGTTCAATGCATGTCAAGAATGGCAAAGATTTCACAAGTTTGGAAACATTTTAATGTGTTTTATCTTGTTTTAAAAAGGGCCTTAATGCCTTGATTCTTACCTTACTTGTTTTATTTCCTCTCACTCCTCTATATATACCACACTATGCAAGATATAAAGGAACGGAAAAAATCATTGCCTAAGAGCACGAAAAAATCATTGCCTAAGAGAGAGCTCGAAATTCACAAAAAATTCCAAGAAGTTGTAAAACTCATAACCCAAGTTTCAGCTTCTCTCACTCAAAACTAGTGACTTCCTCATCCTTCTGAGACCCCTAGGAGGTGATCCACATCATTATCCAACCTCCACGCATCTCAAAATCCCTTCATACCATCCCTCCGATTTGGTAAAATTTTAATTTTGAATCTCTTTGATTTCGTAATTTAAATCATTTTTATGTGTATATTCTTATTACTATTGATGTTTTGAGCAAGTCTAACATTTTACATGCAAGCATGAAGGCAGAACTAATGTGATGCCATCGTTAGGGCATCAAGAACATTTGGTTTCAGATCTAAGGATATGGGACGATCCAGACAAAAATAAGCTCAGATTTGGAATCAGGACATTTTCTTTTTTTAATATTTATGTTGTCTTATTAACTTTTTTTTAAATAATAACCAAAAAATTATAAAATTGAAATCACAAAAAAAATAGATTTAGGTTTTTTTTAGATTAAAATTAATTTTTGACAAATTTATTTTAGTACCATTTTAATGTTTATTTCATAATTAATTTTTAATTAATTTAGACTTTTTTTAAATATTAAGATCAAATCACAAAAATACCAAAAATATTTAGGCTTTTCTTTTTAGGATATTTAATTTTCTTTCTAAATAATCTTTCCTATTATTTTCTATTTATTTACCATTTTAGAAATAAATGTATAGGTCGCACATATGATTTTGTAATAGTGTGTTTATCTTTTTCGCATTTTCTTTCTAAATATTGTAACTGCTCATGGGATGTAATAGTTTAGGATTTACTTTCCCGCACTTTTACTCTTCGCACCTTTGTATATACATGTTTATTTTTGTTAGTAATTAGATCGTGTATGGCAAGATAAAAGCAAACGCTAGCAAACCTAACACTCAAGATAAATAATTGAAACACAACATACTCGCACACACGCACCTCTGAGGTACCTCCACTTGTTGCCTTCGGATAAATAAACAGTAACGACTCTCGAACGTAAGAGATTTTAGTGTTAAACCTTAGGTTTAAAGATCATAAGCCCCTCGATGACCCTTTCGAAGTTGCCTCGGTATATGATCTTAAAACCTTAAGGTAACTACTAAAGTATCTTACTAGTTGCTTTTGTGACTGTACGATGACCCTCGCCCGTCCCTCAAAAATCCAACGATAGGGTTACCTACTCACTAATAGTAGGATAGCACTGTCTAAAGGAAAATAGGAAAATAACAAACCTTTCGAGTAGGTAGATAGCTCCTAGTTTGTTGCTCATAAAAACAATCAAAGAAACAATTTTTTCACACATACACAAACTCTTTTCTAAATATTTTCAAAGACAAAAAACACTTTGTATACGTTCTCGCCAAAATGAGAAACATTACAAATTTCTCCGTACTAAGGCGTCTTTTCAAAATATCTTCAAAGCACACCTACACAAAAAAGCGTTTTTAAAGCGAGCTATCAAATAAGAACTCGTAGATAACTACGGATGGAAAGGGTGCTAACACCTTACCTTTCCATAACCTACCCCCCTTACTCAGAAAATAATCTCGAAAGGTCTTTACTGTTATTTTCACCCTTTCCTTTGTTGGATAAAAGAAAAGTCGAGGGCGAGTCTTGCTAACCGCAACAATTGCGATAAAATGCAAAACCAGTAAAGTCGGTTGTTCCATCGTATTGTAGAACTGGCGACTCTGTTGGGGATAGTAAAACTAAAGTGGGGTTACCTTAGAGCTAGATCATATTTAAAATGCTTTCCTTGTTTAATTTGTGTGTTTTATCTTTCTGGTTTATGTTTGGGTTATTGTTAAAGATCCTATACCCGGATTTGAGGCACCTTTTAGGTAAGTAGCAATAAATCATGGAGGTTGTAAGGCGTAGACCGGTATGGATGATAAGATAGCTACGTTAGTGTGATACTCTGGCTTATACTAATGTTCTGTAAGTCATTCAAGGATAACATTAGGCTTCCACATAGTGTCATTAAGCACTAAATGACCTTTAGAACCTTAAATCGACTCATCTTAGCCATTAGAAAGTAGTGAGATGGTCAGCTTTGGTGGAGACTGAAGTTGGTTGATATTCTATGCTACACTCATTGAGATTGGACTTTCGGGATATTTCGTCCGCAATTCAGATGCTTGAGCTGAAACAATACCTGAGAGAAAGATCAATGATATGAGATCCCTAGAACCCGGTTACTATTGCTAGGACAGGTTGAGCTAACTAAAATTTTAAGAGGGTACTTACCTACAAATTCCATGCAAGCCTAAACCTACGGCTACTTGTGTGACTTGTTTGCTTTCATTATCTAACAACTTGATCTCTATGCAGGGTTTTGTTTGTATTCATTATCTAACAATGTGAATTCCTTGCGGGACTTGTTTGTAGTCATTATCCAATAACCTGGACTTCTTGCAAGACTCACTTGTCTTCATCACCTTGCATTTTTGCTTGGTGCATAGCATACACATCATGACATCATGCCATAGCATTTCGTTAACCATTTCAAGGATCTCTAGGGCTTGTGATACAGGTTATGATGAACCAGACGTCTAGAAAGGGGCAAGGGGATTTATTTTCCTCTAGCCAATGCCATCAAAAGACCAAAGCATGATAACTTGAGTCAGAGGCTATGACCCACTCGACATGGCGAGCTTGATTCTTTAGAAGGAAATTCAACGATACGAAGTTCTTCCGTCAAATATGTAATCAAAATTCAAACATTTTCTTGTGTTTACCCCGCGAGATCCTTGAAAACATTGCATGCATGTCATTACATAACAGGTATTCTCAAGACAGGTTTCTCATTTTCTCGTTGTTTATTTCAGCAAGGAAGATGGCTCTCGAACAGAACGATAGAGATCTCCAAACTCAAGATGCTCAGTTCAAGGAAATGTTCCTGAATCTATCCAAGGGGCAAGAAGAATTGAAAGCACTCCTCGCTAGGAACACGGCCAAGAAAAATCCTGAAGATAACCAGGATGACCAGGTGGAACAACTGCAAGCTGAGATGAAAATCATAAGAATCCAGATGAGTATTCAGATGGCTCTTATCCAAAATTTAGCTAGGGAACAAGAAGAGTTAAGAATCCTCATCATTTAACTTCTTCAAGATAGATACGACCATTTGGGGCAAACTTCTAGAATTTGGGGCCTAATCAACGATCAATCTCTCTCGGCAGACAGGGAATCGGGTGACATGTTCATGCAGGAACATGTTAAAAATAAACTCAAAAGCAGTGAAATTCAAGGGACTGCATCTTCAAGTACTCAAAAGAGATCATACAGTGGAAAGAAGGAGTCTAGTATTGTGTACGATCAGAAGGATCATAATAAGGGTGATCTTAACTAATCTGTGGGGGCAGCACGGATCTCTAATCCAGCACCAGTACAATAACGATAATAGGGTAATCAGCATAAGCAAAATACATCTAAACGACGCTTTACCGAAATCAACGTGTCTTTGGCTCAAGCATTGCAACACGTGTTGGAGGCCAAGCTGGTTACGTTGAAGGATCCTCCTCAGAATCCCAACACTGCCTCTCCAATGTACAACCCAAATGCAAAGTATGCGTACCACTCCAACAGTCCTGGACATCACACTAATAGATGTTGGACATTAAGAAATAAGATTTGAAACTTGATCGATGAAGGAGTGCTGGAGTTCACACAAGATGGTCAGACTGAATTATTCAGACAAAAGGCTTTTTGTTCATTAGAATTTTCAAATTGTAATTTTCTTTTGATTGTTCGAACACTTATTTATGTCAAACTTTGTTATTCCATTAATACATTGCATATGTTTGTCTTGAATTAATCCATTCGTTTTCACTATACTGAAACTATGCTTTTACTTCCTTTTTGTAATATTCGACTCTCGATTAAAAGCTGTAAGCCTTTATAGGGAGGATGACGAAAAATATACCATAATCTCTACAATATGCTTTTGAACAGACCTTGCTGACGATGTACATGCGTTGTTTCAAATCCTAAATAATGGAGTTATAAGAAATATAATCCCTAGTCAACCCATTTGAGCCTAAGAAGTAGGAGTTTTCTTTTTCACGCAAATTGAAACCCTTAATTATAACCTGGGGCAGGGTAGTTTCTTAGTTAATTCAATGGTGCATTCAATCACAAGCTTTCCCCTCGTACACGACAAGTAATGTCAGAGGTATCATTCCAAAACAAAAGATGGTGATGGTTCCACATAATCATTAAAACAAGCAGTCATTATCTCTCAAAAGAAAAGCCCTCTAATTCAAAACCTATGAAGGAGACTTAAGGAAAAAAGACGGGGGCATCCCGCTGACTGTAATCACAAAAGAAACAGTTCAGGCAAAAGGTAGGGATAATAAAATCAAAAAAAGAGGTCACTACAAATCCTCAACAAAAAGAAAATATTACAAAAAATGAATGCCTCCTCAAAATAAACTTTCAGTATCCGAACCATCACCGGAATATGAGGGCAAATATTCCAGACTCAATTGCGATTTAAACGCACAATTAACTGAGTATAGGACTGAAGAACATCACGAAGAACGAGTTGGGTACAAATAAATTTTGAGCCTTTATCCTTTGTTTCTTAAACCGTGAACCAGGCCACGCTACAACCCTTAAAACTCCTAGTTGAAGCATGGGTTAGTTCGAAAGCATACTATTACAAAAGGTATCCTGACTCTTGTAAGGTTTACTATAAATCCTGAGTTGAATTCATATTCTTACAAAATTCTGTTTGTTTACTAAAAATGGATTTTTAAAACTTCTAGATAGACATAAGCTTTGCATTCTTTAAATGCCATTGTTTGCATATGACTAATCGTTCAACAACATAGAAATTCGCACGAAGAAAATTTAATGAACGAAAACCCTCTCAATGGACAGAATCACCTCAGATGGAAATACATTTCCAGTAACAGGCCTTTCATAATCAAGGGGCATGACATGGTGTCTAACTGGTCTGGGGGCAGTCGAGTCAAGATTCGAGGAATCTCTCAAAAGTGCCAAATAGTCAGGGGCAGACCTCCATCTGAATCACTTAGGGCATTGAACATGAGTTCCAGCAAAGGGCCACGTGCAATCAAGCAAACATCTTTCTGGCAGTGCTACAACACTTACTACTATGGACAGTGACAATTCTCCGCACCCTGTGAACGCGGACATAGTCAGAAAATACTATGCATGAAGAAAAAAAGACCCGCTAGGTTGACTGACCTAGGCAAAAATAAGGGCATCCCGGCGAACCAAAAAAAGTTCGGGCAAAAATTATGGATATATAAATAAAACTGTACACCCGGTAAGTCGAAAAAAAGGTGGCTTGGGCAAAAAAGGGTATCTCGGTGGACTGAAAATATGAAAGGACACTCTAGACAAAAGTTAAGGGTTAAAGCGTATGACTATGTCCCGTCATCTCGTCACTTGTCTATCAGTAGAAGACTTATCACCCTGATCAGCATTCACCAAGATGGATTCAATTATCTATGGAGTTAGCATAAACGACAGAAAAGGTGTAGGATATGTGAAACCAAGGTGAGAAGAAACATATCAACCAAATAACATTTTACATGTAAGCATGAAGGAAGAAATAATGTGATTCCATCATTAGGAAATTAAGAACGTTTGGTTTCGGATCTCAGGATACGGGACGATCCAGACAAAAGTAAGCTCAGATTCAGAATCAGGACATTTTCTTTTTTTAATATTTATGTTGTCTTATTAGCTCTTTTTTTTTTAAATAAAAAACAAAAAATCATAAAATATAAATCACAAAAAAATAGATTTAGGTTTTTTTTTAGATAAAAATTAATTTTTGACAAATTAATTTTAATACCATTTTAATGTTTATTTCATAATTAATTTGTAATTGATTTAGACTTTTTTTTTTAAATATTAAGATCAAATCACAACAATACCAAAAATATTTAGGCTTTTCTTTTTAGGATATTTAATTTTCTCTCTAAATAATCTTTCCTATTATTTTCTATTTATTTACCATTTTATAAATAAATATATAGGTCGCACATATGATTTTGTAATAGTTAGTTTATCTTTTTCGTATTTTCTTTCTAAATATTGTAACTGCTCATTGGATGTAATAGTTTAGGATTTACTTTCCCGCACTTTTACTTTCCGCACCTCTGTATATTACTGTTAGTAATTAGGTCGTGTATGACAAGATAAAAGCAAACGTTAGCAAACCTAACACTCAAGATAAATAACTGAAACACAATACACTTGCACAGATTTACCTCTAAGGTACCTCCACTTGTTTCCTTCGGATAAATAAATAGTCACGACTCTCGAACATAAGAGATTTTAGTGGTAACCCTTTGGTTTAAATATCATAAGCCCCTCGATGACCCTTTCGACATTGCCTTGGTATATAATCTTAAAATCTTAGGGTAACTACTAAATTATCTTACTAGTTGCTTTCGTGATTGTGCGATGACCCTCGTTCGTCCCTCAAAAATCCAACGATAGGGCTACCTACTCACTAATAGTAGGATAGCATTGCTTAAAGGAAAAGAGGAAAAGAACAAACCTTTCGAGTAGGTAGTTAGTTCCTAGTTGCTTGCTCATAAAAACAATCAAAAACAATTTTTTTCACACATACACAAACTCTTTTCTAAATATTTTCAAGGACAAAAAAACACTTTGTATGCATTCTAGCCGAAACGAGAAACATTACAAAGTTCTCCGCACTAAGGCTTCTTTTAAAAATATCTTCAAAACACACTTACACAAAAAAAGCATTTTTAAAGCGAGCTAGCAACTAAGAGCCCATAGATAACTACGGATGGAAAGGGTGCTAACACCTTCCATTTCCATAACCCCCCCCCCCCCCCATTACTCATAAAATAATATCGAAAGCTCTTTCTTGTTCTTTTCACCCTTTTCTTTGTTAGATAAAAGAAAAGTCGGTGGCGACTCTTGCTAACCGCAACAATTATGATAAAACACAAAACCAGTAAAGTCAGTTCTCCCACCGTATTACATATGGGTACCAAAGGATAAAATCATCTATGTTGTAGATCTCTTTAACAGTAAGGTTGAAACACCAGTTTTAACACTTGGACTCTGGATGCTCTCTACACATGTCGGGAAGAAAGCATATGTTCCAAAGCCTGGGACTTAAATCTGGAGGATACGCAGGTTTTAAAGGCAATTAGAAAGGAGAAGTTATTGGCTATGGAACCACTGGTATTGATCATCTGAACAAGTTTGATTCTAAAGCAAGTGGTTCAGGTTAGGATACTCTGAACCATCAAAAGGTTATAGAGTATACAACACAGAAACACAAATTATGGAAGAATATATTAGTGTTGTATTTGATGATAAGTTTGGCTCTCAAAAGTCAAAGCAGGGTGAATCCTTTGCAGATATAGAAGTTCTAATTATAGGTACTGAAGACACCTTGAGATAGAATGATGCGCTTGATCACTAGATCCCCAACTTGATACTCTTGTCGTTTAACTTTCTTGTTAAATGCCTTGATCATCCATTTTTGATACGTTTGACCATGACAAATAGCAGTAAGTCTCTTTTCGTCAATTAAGTTCAGTTGATCAAGCCGGGTCTAGATCCAGTCATCTTCGCTCAAACTTGCATCCTTCATAATCCGAAGAGAGGTTATCTGAACTTCAATGGGCAAGACGGCCTCCATGCCGTAAACCAAGGAATAGGGTGTTGCCCCTGTTGACGTCTGCACTGAGGTACGGTACCCATGAAGAGCAAATGGTAACATGTCGTGCCAATCTTTGTATGTCACCGTCATCTTCTGCACAATCTTCTTAATGTTCTTATTAGCCGCTTCTACAGCCCCATTCATCTTCGGCCGGTAAGGAGAAGAATTGTGATGTTGTATCTTAAACTGTTTGCAGAGCTCAGTGATCATTGTATTGTTGAGATTTGTACCGTTGTCAGTAATGATCCTTTCTGGTACGCCATATCGAAAAATCAGGTTGTGTCGAATAAACCATGCCACGACGTTCTTGGTTACTGTAGCAAAGGAAGTTGCCTCAACCCACTTCGTGAAGTAATCAATAGCTACCAGGATGAAACGATGCCCGTTGGACGCAGTAGGTCTGATCTCGCCGATCATGTCGATGCCCCACATTGCAAAGGGCCAAGGAGCTGTCAAGACGTTCAGAGTTACTGGAGGTATGTGTACCTTATCAGGATAGACTTGGCACTTGTGACAGGTCCGAGAATGCTGATAACAGTCGGTTTCCATGGTGGACCAATAATATCCTGCCCGAAGGATTTTCTTTGCCATGGTGTGTCCACTGGAATGAGTTCCAAAAGTACCTTCATGTAACTCTACCATAATTCTTTCTGCCTCGTTCTTATCCATACAATGCAGTAAGGTTGAATCATGATTACACTTGTAAAGGATGCCATTGCTGATGAAGAACTTCGCCGCGAATCTTCTCAGAAACTTCTTATCATTAACAGATGCACCCTCGGGGTACTCCTGAGCTTCAAGATACCTATTTACCTCGTGGAACCAGGGTTTATCAGCTACCTCTTCAGTCTCAATGTCATAGCAATGTGCCGGTTCGTCCAACCTCTTAATGGTAATCTGGGGAGCTTCATTGTCCCATCTGACTTTGAACATAGAAGACATCGTAGCTAGCGCGTCCGCCAACTGATTCTCCTCTCTAGGGAAGTGTTCAAAGGTTATCTCCTCTAAGTGGGGAAGCAACGTCAACACATACTCCTTGTAAGGAATAAGATTAAGGTGTTTCGTATCCCACTCGCCTTTGATCTGACTGATCACGAGAGAGGAATCTCCGAATACACTTAAGAACTTAATCCTTAGGTCAATAGCTGCTCGAAGACCCATAATGCATGCTTCATACTCCGCCATGTTGTTGGTGCAGTTGAAACATAATTGGGCGGTGAACGGAGTATGAGAGCCTTCAGGAGATATGATCACCGCGCCAATGCCATTACCCAAAGCGTTTGAAGCTCCATCAAAGTACATAGACCATCGGGATCCTTCCTCGGGTCTTTCATCTGGTCCAGGTGTCTCACAGTCAGTCACCAACATGATGTTCTCATCCGGGAATTCGAAGTTCATAGACTGGTAATCGTCCACTGCTTCATGTGCCAGATGATCTGCCAACACACTTCCCTTGATTTACTTTTGGGTCGTATATTGGATGTCATACTCAGTCAAGATCATCTGCCATCTCGCTATTCTTCCGAACAAGGCAGGCTTCTCGAAGATATACTTGATTGGATCCATCTTTGATATCAATAGAGTAGTGTAAGTCAGCATATACTGTCTCAGCCGGCGAGCAGCCCATGCCAAAGCGCAACAAGTTTTCTCAGGCAACGAGTATCGGGTCTCGCAGTCAATAAACTTTTTGCTAAGGTAGTAAATAGCATGCTCTTTTCTGCCAGACTCGTCATGCTACCCCAACATGCACCCCATTGAATTATCGAGTACTGTAAAGTATAAGATCAAAGGTCTCCCTTCAACTGGAGGCATCAGAATAGGAGGCTCTTGGAGATATTCTTTAATCCTTTCGAAAGCCGCCTGACATTCATCGTTCCATCTTACCACTTGATCTTTCTTCAGCAGCTTGAAGATTGGCTCACAAGTAGCAGTCAGGTGTGAGATGAATCGGGAAATGTAGTTCAGTCGTCCCAGAAAGCCTCTGACTTCTTTTTCTGTTCGGGGAGCTGGCATTTCCTGTATAGCCTTCACCTTTGCAGGATCCACTTGAATACCTTTATCACTAACGACGAATCCCAGCAGCTTACCAGACCTCACTCTGAAGGTACACTTGTTCGGGTTTAACCTTAGCTTGTACAACTTCAATCTGTCAAATAGCTTCTGAAGATGGTCAAGGTGCTCTTCCTCATTCTGGGACCTTGCAATCATATCATCAACGTATACCTCAATCTCATGATGAATCATGTCGTGGAACAAAGAGACCATGGCGCGCTGATACGTTGCCCCAGCATTCTTCAATCCGAACGGCATAACCTTGTAGAAAAAGGTACCCCATTGAGTAACAAAGGTTGTCTTCTCCATATCCTCGGAAGCCATCTTAATCTGATTGTAACCGGAGAAACCATCCATAAAAGAGAAGACCTTATGATGCGCGGTGTTGTCAACCAGAATGTCGATATGAGGCAGAGGGAAATCATCCTTGGGGCTCGCCCTGTTCAGATCCCTATAGTCAACACACATCCGAACCTTACCATCTTTCTTCGGCACCGGAACCACGTTGGCCACCCACTATAGGTAAGAAGTAACTTCTAGAAAACCGGTATCAAATTGTTTCATAACCTCAGCCTTGATTTTCTCAGACATCTCTGGGCGCATTCGGCGAACTTTCTATTTCACTAGAGGACAGTCTTCCTTGGTAGGAAAGCGGTGAACCACGATATCAGTATCTAAACCAGGCATATCTTCATAAGACCAGGCAAAGATTTCCATATAGTCATGCAGCATCTGAATTAACCGTTGTTTAGCACTGGACCCCAGGTTTGCACCGATCTTGACCTCTTTCTTGTCTACCTCGATACCCAAATTTACTGTTTCCACTGGCTCTTCATGCGGTTGTATAGCCCTCTCTTCCTGAAGTAACAATATAGCAAGTTCACCGGGCACTTCGCAATCATTCTCACCTTCGTCCTCGGCTTGGTTGATCGGACTTTCGAAGTCATAACTAGCAGTAGCAGAGCCGTTATCAGTGGGATCCAGAGTGGATATAGACCTGTATATGTGAGTGTGTGTAAAATAGTTGTTTTGCAAGATGAAAAAGAAAAACAAGGAGCAAAAAATTTGTAATGCAAGAAAACGTCCAATGCTTTTATTAATGATATATGGAAATGACACACAATAAGCCCTCAAACAAAGCCACAGTGTCTCGGGTAAGGCACCGGGCCGTAAAGTTTAAAATTATATGTTACAAATCTAAAACAAATGTCTATTACTGTGTAATAAAAGAAATTGGCACGAAGTCCTTTGTCGTCCATTGCTTAGTCCGCCGTCGATAGTCGGGTAAATCCAGCTTTCAAACTCTGACTCTTCATCATCGTCTTCAATCGTGTTCACTTCAGGATTAGTAATACGCAGGGGGGGGGGGGGGTCTTCCAATTCGCGCGCGCCGAACAGCTCTTTGAGCTTCTGTAGTAAAACCCAAACCAAACTTGTCAGTCTTATGTGCAAAGTCAGGGAGTTGGCCCTAATTCGCACACCCACCTTTCTCAATAACAGCCCGGGCAACCTTGAGGGAAGCCATCTTCATTGGAGGATCTTCAGTAACAGTTTCAGTTGACGCCAGTGTCTGGGGGACTTCTTCAAAATGTTAACACGGGGTCTCAATGAACTCCTCGTCCATCTCCACATACCAGAAAGAGTTGAGGTGGCTCACCATGTATTCCTCTTCTCCTCGTACCATAATAATTTTCCCCTTCACTGGGTATTTCAGCATCTGGTGGAGCGTAGAAGTTACTGCCCCAGCTTTGTGGATCCACGGGCGACCTAGCAGACAAGAATAAGATGGCCGAATGTCCATCACATAAAATGTAGATGCGAAAATCTGAGAACCAACCTTAACTGGAATATCCACCTCTCCATGTACCATCCTCTTGGACCCGTCAAAGGCCCTGACCACAATGTTACTTGGCTTCAGCAGCAACCCTTCACAGTCTAACCGATCTAGCGCTTTCTTGGGTAAAACATTTAACGAGGACCCAGTATCCACCAACACATGAGCTAAGGTAGAGCCCCTGCACTCGATCGAAACATGCAGAGCGTCATTGTGATTCTTCCCCTTGGCAGTCAAGTCTGTGTCAGAGAAACCCAAACCATTATTTGCTGTCAGACTAGCCACACAATCTTTAAACTGGTCAGCAGATGTTTCCTGCGGCACGTGTGCAGTCTTCAGGAAAGCAATCAGAGCCTTAGCATGAGCCTCTGAACACAATAATAAAGAAAACATAGAGATCTTCGACGGGGTTTTCCCCAGCTGTTCGACTACACTGTAGTCGCTTTTCTTGATGATTTTTAAAATTTCCTCTATCTCTTGTCTAGAGGCTTCAACAGTAATCTCCTTCGGTGCCTCCATCCGGGCAGGCTCACCGGTGATCCCTTTGCCCCGAGTGTCAGATGACTCAGCGACAGGGGTAAGGATAGGAACATGAACAGGGACAGTAGCAGATGTACTGGCAGGTGTAATAATAACAGGCTCCCGAACAGTTGGTGGAGATATTTCAGGGGAGAAAAGCCTTCCGCTTCGGGTGACTTTACTAGATCCAATAATATTGTTGACATCAGTATCAGCCTCTTCATCCTTCAAGTCTTGTTTAACCCCTTGATAATATACATCGGCCCCATAGTGCCATGGGACAGCCTTATCCGACGTGTAAGGGATAGGTCCAGGAACAGTAATAATCAAAGGAGCAACTCTTGGAACAGATGTAATTCTAACAGGCTTTCTCGAGGAAGCCTTGGAAGAATTGGCGAAAATGGTGATTATGGAAACTTCTTCAACAGGAACTAATGGAATAAAAATTTTCTCGAACAAGATTTCTTTATTATCCATCAGGCATTGGACACCTGACTTCAATAGATGGCAACCAGTAGGTAAGACGGAACACAGATGGCAACCTTCGCCACAGCCCGGAAATAAACCGACTAACAGAAGGTTCTTCTTCACAGTCAACAACGGGGTAGAAATGTCTTCCACAAAGGTTACAAACATATCATCATCTATAGCTTTCACTCCATGCTTGGGCATAGGAGCAGTCACAACATTAGGATTTTCTGGCGCTTCAAACTCGATCTCCTTAGCATCAATCAGGTATTGTACCTTATTCTTCAAGGTCCAGCAATTATTGGTATCATGCCCCGGGCTATCAGAGTGATAAGCACAATGGGCGTTCGGATTATATAGTGGTGAAGTGGTGTTGGGATTCTTTGGGGCTTCCCTCGGAGTCACCAAATTAGTCTTCAACAACTGCGGCAGAATTTGGGATAAAGTAATACTGAGCCGAGTAAATTGTCTTTGCAGCCTCTCTGCTCTTTGTTGATTGTTGCGTTGTGGGGCAACAGTTGGTCTTGAAATAACTACCGCATTAACAGCTTGGCGGTGTTTAGGACGGTTTTGGTTCTTCGAACTGTAAACTGCACTAGATTCCTTCTTGAAAGGCTTTTTCTTGGTACTTGATGAAGCACCCTTCTGTATTTTGCCGCTTTTGATATTGGCTTCAATCCTATCCCCAGTCATAATTAACTCAGAGAACCCAGACGACGAACTTCTGATCAAATGATTAAAATACGGACCAGACAAAGTCCCCAGAAACATACCCACTAACTCCCTGTCATCCAGTGGGGGTTGTACTCTTCCAGCAAGGTCCCTCCATTTCTGAGCGTAGTCTTTAAAACCTTCGCTCGCACCCATAGACATACCCTGAAGCTGGGTACGCTTAGGAGCAAGGTCGGCATTATATTGGTACTGCTTGTAAAAAGCAGCAGCAAGGTCCTCCCAATTCCGGACATTAGCCCCTTCTAGCTGATAGAACCACTCAAGCTGAGTCCCAGACAGACTGTCTTGAAAGAAGTGAACCCAGAGGTTCCTATCAGTTGTATATGGTTGCATCTTTCGGACATATGAACGGAGGTGCAGCTTTGGGCAGGAAACCCCGTCGTATTTAGCAAAAATAGGAGCCTTAAACTTGTGGGGAATCACCACCCCAGATGCCAGACCCAAATCTTCAAAGTCCAACCCAGGTATCTTCTGGATCTCTATTGCGCTTAGCCGATATTCGAGTTGTTTATACCTATCCTCGACCGGAGGATACTGGTCGTCGTCAAAGTCAGTGTCATTTTCAGAAGCAACAGGGGTAGGAACCTTCCTTTCTTCTTGGTCCTCTCCCCCTTCAGATGAGTGAGATAAATCCACTTCTTGTCTCAACCGATTCCCAAACATGTGACCCATGTTCAGGAGGACTGTCTTCTTCTTCTTCTTCTTATCCTTCAAGATAAGAGTCTTCAAATCTTGTTGACCCATGGCCAAATTCATGAACATCTCCTGGAATTGAGCGTTTTGAGCCTGAAGGGCCTTAATAGCTTGATCAGTTGATGTTTCAACAGACATGATGTGCTGAAATAGACAGCGAAGAAGATAAGAAACTTGTACGGATACCTGTAATGAGGTGCATGGGAATGGAATGCGTATGATATGATTTCAAAGACTTTAGGGAGATTCAAATTTGTAAACCAAAATGAAACACACTTTTATTAGATTCAAACTGAAGCAATGTTTAACAAGTGCCTTTTAAGGCATTACAAAAGAAAAACTGAAAAGTAAATCAAAACTAGAAATAACAAAAGACATCAGCGCTCCCATGGTCGTTTCCCGTTGGTGCTGACATAATCGTTGAGGACCTTCTCATTCTCCAGCTTCCTTGTAAGCTTTAGGATCTTCCGTTCCTGCTCATTATACTTCTCTCTATAAGTATCCCGCTCTTCTCTTAGCTGGATCCAAGACCTCTTTAATTCCCAAATGTCAGTAGGCATGTATGGATGGAGGACAATATGAGGAACCCCTTCTTCATCAGCACTCTCAACAATTACCGGTAAGACAGCTTCGTACGGCATCCCCAGCTTTTGGGCACGGGCCCGAACCCACCCGAGATATGGCTCCATTGAAAGAGAAGTCTTCGCTCCTAGCTCATGCGGATCAGACCTGTTAACCCTATTCCAAGCTCGTATGAACCTGTGGCGATGTCCCTCACTATCCCATTGGAAGTTAAAGACGATACTCGGAATCGGCAACTCATGAGGACCATCCTTTCGGGCTCGCCCAAACTGTCTTAAGGCCAGACAAGGATTATAGGTGATCCCTCCCCTAATTCCAAGCAAAGGAACATTGGGGTATTCTCCGCACCGGTCAATAACAGCTACTTCTTCCATGTCTTTAGTGCTCCAGATGATGTCCGTATGAGCAAGGGACATAATTCTGTCGGCCCAACCCATACCTTCCTTGTTCTTCAAAACAGATTTGGGGAGGTGAGAAATAAACCACCTCACCAGCAATGGTGCACAACACATAAGGGTTCCCCGTTTCCGAGCAGTACGGGCATAAAGAGCATGCAGAATGTCACCTAAGAGAGTGGGCACCGGATTACGGGACATGAAGATCTTCACTGTGTTCACGTCGATGAAAGAATCTGAATTAGGAAACAAAACCAAACCATAAATGAGGAGTGCCAGGATATCTTCGAATGCTTGAAAATCCAAACTGTCCCAAAACTGATTAGCCTGATCAACCAAAAATTTAGCCAAGAAGCCTTTTGTCCCACTCCGAGTCTTCCAATTAGACATTACCTCAGCCTTTATCAGATGTAGGGATGTATCAACATCCTCTGGCCTAAGAGATATCTCCCAACTTGTAAATTGTGTCTGCTCTAGAATAGAAATACCAAGTAGATCAGAGAACTCTTCCAAAGTAGGGACCAACTGATAGTCCGGGAAGGTGAAGCAGTGATGCAATGGGTCAAAGAACTGGCACAGGACACTCATCATTTGCTCATCCATCTTAGAAGTGACCAAACCAAGGAGGTGACCATGTCTTCTGATAAAGGAGGAAGTATCTGGAACTTTAGAAACCAACTCTCTAAGCTGGACAGGGATCTATACGAAGTTGATCCGAATGGTATTTCTGTGCATAGATGCCATGATCTGCAAAACAGAACAAAGATGAATCCCCTATGTCTTTGAAATGGGTTAGTCTGATGCAAGATTCATGCAATGCCATGATGCATGATGTCATGATAGAAACACACCACAAGTATTCACAAATAGCAAACATGGTAAGGGCAAACAAGTCACACAGTAGCCCTTAGATTTCAGGATGGCATGGAGTTTAGGTACTACCCTCTTTCAGTTTAGTTGGTTCAACCTATCCTAGTAATAGTAACCGGGTTCTAGAGGATCTCAATATCACCGACCACCCTCGATCGGTCATAATTCCAGTTTAGCAACCTTTTCTTGCGGCTGGAATCATCGCGGGAGTTTGGTCTCAATGAGTGTAGCATATTGCTACTTTTCTATGGCCAAGTTGGTCAATTATAGGTTCTAAGGTCAGTTGGTGCTTAATGACCCCTTAGCAGCCCCATATTCTCCTTGTTCCACCACAAGGGATATCGGTACAAACTAAAGTGCCACACCAACGTAGCTACTGCTTCAACTGTATCGGTCTACGCCATACAGTTCCCTCACAGTCTATTGCTACTTACCTAAAAGGTATCCCCGGATCCGGGTTAGGATCTATAGTAACTCTGATTCAAACCCACAAAGATAAAGTATACAAATCAAGCAATTGAAAACATTATGATGAACTATTCCTAAGGTACACCCCACATATTCATTCCCCAGCAGAGTCGCCAATTCTGTGATAGGGTGGGAAGAACTGACTGTTTTTGGAATGTTGGTTCGCGTTTTGCGTTTGTGTTTGCAAAATGTCGCGGTAAGCAAGAGTCGCCACCGAATTTTATTTTGTACAACAAGGAAAGGAAAAAAGCACAGAAAAATTCATTTTTTGAGATATTTCTGAGTACGGGGGGTAGATTATATAAAGGGAAGGTATTAGCACCCATTCTATCAGTAGTTATCTACGGGCTCTTAGGTACTTGCTCATCATTTTCAAAACTATTTTCTTTGTGCTTGTGCGCTTTGAAAAGTTTTTGTTTTGACTTCGATTTAACTCTTGCGTCTGTCTTCAAGAGTGTAATGAAGTGTTTTCGAAAACTTGTTTGTGAAAGAGTGTAAGTGTGAAAAAAAGTTTTGTTTTGGATGAGCAAGTACTTAAGAACTAATTTACCTACTCGAAAAAGGAATCGTTCTATGCTGATTTCCTTTAGACAATGTTATCCCACTATTAGTGAGTAGGTAGCACCGTCGTTAGAGTTTGAGGGTCAATTCGAAAGAGGGACATACGGTCACTAAAGCAATGCTAGGGCGTCTTAGCGGTAACCCTAATGTCTTAGATCATTTATCCGAGGCAACAATATCCGAGGCAACCATTTCGAGGCAACTATGATCTTTTAGACAAGAGGGTGACCTCTAAAACAACCTATACTCAATGACCGTTTACGAAGGCAACCAAGTAGGGTGTACTCTAGGAGTGCGCATGTGCGGGTGTATTGATTTCAGTTATTTTTATCTTTGCACGTGTTTAGGGTGATCTAATTGATTTTAGATTAAGAATTCATTATTTTCATGCAAACCCTATTATCAAACATCTAGCAGTTATATATTTGCAGAAATTAAAGGTGCGGAATTTAAACTAAAATATTACAAGGCGTCGGGTATTTACATCGCCAAAAGCAACCCTTTGAAATTTAAAAGCGGAAAAATAAATGTCCTAATTAATTATTACAAATCGGGAGCAGATACAATAATTGAATAAAGAAAAATAAAGCGCGCGAGAAACTTAAATCGAATGCGAGACTAGGGTTTTGACCCTCCTAATTAAAGAAAATGTTTTTTTTTTTTTAAGAAAAGAAATTAAATCCTAAAATTAAATGCTAAATTAATTATTAAATTAATTAATTAATGAAAAATATTAAATGACATATTTTTGGAGTTTTTGTTATTTTAGGCAAGAAAATAAAATAATTAAATTAGTGTTGAAACCTAATTATTCTAATTGATTTTTAATATTTGCAAAATAAATTTAAGTTACCTAATTAAATTAATTAATATTTGTCAATGAAAAATAAAGTTCTGAAATTTAATTGGGTGAAAAATATTTTTGAGATTTTTGATAAAAAGGAAAAATTAATTTTGGTTAGTAATTAAATAAATAAATAATTAAATGAAAATAAACAAAATATAAAAAGGTAGAGAATGGGCCTGATTTAGGGTGTGTGAATAGCAAAAATGCTGGCCCAATGATGCTGATCCAATTTGACTTTTCTGATCCCATGCATGTGCGTTGACTTGGTCCTTTGGTGCACCTTCAATGAGGGCCACCAGATCTGGCCATCTGGCCATCTGGCGCGTGGGTGATGAATGTCCATGATGGATGCTTGGCTTGAGCGCACACTGAATCACTTGAAATAATTTGGAAAAATATCAAATGCTGGAGGCAGGGATCGAACCCCTGACATCCAGCCTCTAATGCCTTGAAATCATGTGTGGCAACCACTAGGTTGTGTGGTTCTTATTGTTATTATAATACAAAGTAATGATAATATATAAAAACAAAAGTTAGTGGTCAGAAAAAGAAAAAACGCGTGCTTGTTCAAACTAATCAACGGGATCTGGCCACGTCTTCATCCCTGTCATGGCACCGTTGCTAAAAGTCCAAATATTTATACCTACGGACAAATGTCCGTCGCTACAAGCCTGTCCATTCTCAAAATCTCGTACAGGCCATGTAAACGAATTCTAAGACCATGGTTGAGGTCGTCTCATCCTCCTGATTGCAACCATGCCCATTATGAAGGCTAATTATTCCTGAAACAAAAAGCCCTAAAACCAAATACAAAACCCTAGCAATGGTGATTCATGATATAGGTCATATAAATGAAATTGGCTATTGTAAAAAGCTTGCAAATGATATGGTAATCAAGAATATGCCACTAGTTCATGTTAACAATGCCTAAATTTCAAAATACAAAATCAAGAACAGGGGTGTAACGTGAAGGACTTACAGCGTGTGGGAGGGCTTGAAAACGTGTGGTTTTGCTTGCTTTAGATTCCTGAGATTGCCAGGAAGAGATTGAGACAAGTTACGGGCCTTGAGGATGCCTCTAACCTCTGTTTCAATCTCCCACTTTCTTTGATATTTTTCAGATTTTGCTTTCACTCTATGCCTGATCTCCAACCTTTTTTTATATGCCTCGCCTCCTTATGTATCATACAATGTATTAGGGTTGCAAATTCTGTCCAAATCCCTCTCCATCAATGATTTTGATATTGATTTGATTTGCTCCTTTAAAGCTTTCCAAAATTGGCCTATTTTGAATCTTTTTGTACACAATTGCCTTGATACGAGTTTGGAATGGTGCTAGATGTCCAATGAAGCCTGAAATCATCAAAAGATCTTTGGTTTTTCAATATTTTTTATTTTATTTGATTTGTTTTGATTTAATTTGAAATAATTCAAATAAAAACCAAAATGAATAATAAAAATAAAATATGGACAAATGGACAAGGTTATAGCACGTGGGATATGATGCCAACTCAAAACAAGTGAAAAAGAATGGGCCCATTTGGCAAAATTTGAAGTTTTGAGCATAGTTGGCTTTGGCAATTTTGCAAAAAAAGGTCAACTTCAACAATGCATACTTCCTCAATTTTGACTCTTTGGAGGTGTTCTTGGACTTTTTAGAAATCTTGAGATGTCCTCTAAGCAACCCTTTTGGTATAACTCAATTTGATATTCCATTCTCAAGTATGAAGCTTTGACAAAAAAGGTGTTTTTGTTGACTTTTCAAAATGACCTATAATGTCCAAATTCATAACTTCTTGTGAGTGCATATTTTGATCTTGGTATATGAAGATGGATTGTAGGAAATTTCATCCTATTAAAAATGAGCTTTGTATGGGTCATTTCTCATAAATTATGAGAAAGTTATGCTTGGTCAAAGTTGGGTTGACTTTTCCTGCAAAACCCTAATTTAGCAACTTTTGAGTCTTGATGAATTATGAGAAATCCTTGATGAATCATGATCAACCCTTGATAAAATGATGAAATATACTTAAAAATGATAATGTTTACCAAAAATCTTGAAGTTTGACTGTATGTAGATCACAGTTGACTTTTGCCCTAGCACGGTCGATTTTTGGACCTTTGAGCAATTGACTGAGCAAACTTCCTCTGCAAGGCTTGAAACTTGACATGGATGATCTTGAGAACATATTAGGACATTTGTGAGCATTTGGGACCACTTGGACTCAAGTATATTGATGCAACACAAAACCCTAATTTGGGGTAGACTGCCTTAGGAGAGAGCTTGTTTGGCCAACCCTTGAGCTACTTTGAGTAATTTGGAGATCTTTCTTGCAATGTTTTGAGAAATATGGGAGGGAAAATTTTGGGGTACAACACCATGTAATTAGGTCAATATAATTCCATTGGACCCTTGAAATCATGTTTGAACCCAATTGGTCATTGGCTAGGTTAAAAATCAGAAATTGCCCTTTCTCAATCAAAACCCTAATTTTGACCATTTTGCCCTTTTGATAATTTGATCAAATTTCTTGAGGAGTTGTGATCCAAATTTGATCAAATGGTACATATGAGTCTAAAATGTTGATGTGGATCAAAAATTATGAAGTTTGACTGTAAATTGGCCATGGTTGACTTTTTCCCCAATACAGTTGATTTTTAGGTCAACTGTCCAATTGACTGATCAAAAATGTGATTCAAGGCTTGAAACTTAACATGAGAAATCTTAGGGGTCCAAGATGATGTATGAAAGTCACATGAAGCATTGATGGTCCAAAAATCCTTTTGCAAACTCAAACCCTAATTTTAGGTTATCAGTGCAAGATGAGGTATCTTGAGCTGACCAAACCCTAATCCTGTCTTGAGTCCAAGGAGTCTTGTGAGGAAAATCTTGATAAATGAGAGGGAAAATTTTGGGGTACAACAGCACTCGTCTACTCATTTTTTCTAAAGATTCAGCGCTTGAGCTACACTCCACTAGTAAATACTATGATATGCAAAAGAAGCTACAACGTGTCATTCAAGTTCTAATGGATATCAAGAAACTCTGAGGATCTAAAGTCACAATGATAACACTCTTTTTGTGATATGATTCCAAGAAAGCAATGTTCTGATGCGTTACACATCATTCATTACAAATCAAAAAGTAACGGCTGAACCAAGACAAAGATCTATGTTTTTGGAAAGTGCATTAACAACACGTTATCAACCTTCCAAAAACAAATTCTCTTGTCTCTCACGCCTCGCCTATATAAAGAAGACTTAAAGAAGACAAAAACAACAACAACAACACTACTACGCAACAAAAGAAAAATATTTTTATCCAGTTCTATCTTGTACTTTAGAATTGTGTATACATCACTTTTGTGATATAGTTTTTTAGAAACATCATTGAACACACTTTTATTTGATTTATTTTGTATTACCTTGAGAAAACCAAATTATGGTTTAGACTCAAGAAGACTTTGATGGTAGTCATTGTGTCTGTGTAATCAAGTTTTGATTAGTCGATTAAGACATCATTTGATAGAGGCGTAATCACCTTGGTGGATGGACTGGAGTAGTTTGAGTTCTAACAAACCAGGATAACCAATGTGTCTACTATTTTAATTTTGAAAACCCCAATTCAACCCCCACCCCCCCCCCCCCTTTGTTGTGTTTTTCCATTCTTCAAAGTTCAAATGGAATGGAGAGTGCGAGGAGGCATTCTCAAGAATAAAAGTTTTCCTTACATCGTCGCCTATCATCACTCGTCCAAGAGCATGGTCGTGACTTATACTCTACCTTTAAATCACGGAACATGCAATGATTTTATTACTCATCAAAGAGATAAACAAGGCAAAACGACCATGACTTGTAGAGCTTATATGAACATTGATAGGGCGAATCAAAATCTATGAAGCAAATATTGGAAAAAGCCACCTCAGTAAGGGGGTTAATCAGATGGTACAGATACTTGAAGTGCTTCACACTCTCCATATAAACCTCAAACATTTTAGTGTTTCGCCTAAGAGAGACCGGACCCTACCCCCGAGTTGAATCAGCGGAACTTCATCGGACAATAAAAAGGTGGAAGAATAGTTCCAAAGGAGACACATCTTTCTTGTATTCGCACCAGTACCAAAACACTTTGATATAAGCCCAGATCATTAGTTGCAATTATGAATGAGCAATTTCTAGGAGGCTCATAGCGTACACTTCAAAGTCATTGAAATGGACGCGAAAACCTATAAAACAACATACATTAGTGGAAAGGAATGGTGCATTAATCACACTTGTTATAAATCCTCTTATCCTCTTCAGAAGGAAGCACTCCCTAGTCGGAACAGGGGCCACTTTAATAAAGGCATGTGTTAGAACATAGTTTGATTCTACAACCCTCAATCAGAGTTTTGATGATAACAAAATACAAGAATAAATAAATTATAAGATTTATATATAAGACATATATGCTACTTAAAATTATGTTGTGTATTTATAGAAGTTCTGATGGAATCAGCATCAGAAGATCAGTATCAACATAAGCATCAGAAGATATGTCAAGCATCAGAAGATCAATATCATGTGCTACACGCTGAAGTTACCAGATCATACGCTGAAGCCTGATGACTAGAATCTGCACATAAAACACTCTGACTCTGATCAAGATCCCTACCAAGTCATCAGCACTCAGAAGCGTCAGCATAAAGCAAAGAATACTCTGATTATCATTAGCAGAACACTCTGAAGCGTTACTAAGCATTCAAGACAGATTAATTACCAACAGCTTTATCCAAGACAAGATCTTCTCAAAAAGGAAAGAACGTTATTATCATTGAAAGTGATTTATGGACAACCAACGTCTCTTTGCCTTGGCTATATAAACAAGTCAGTATGAGAAAAGAAAAGGCTAATATTCTTCACGCATATACACGCCTGAGCTAATAATCTACGTATGCACTCATAAAAAATTGCTAAGCTTTCCAACCACGCCTACTCAAAAGCACTAGCAATCCAGTTTTTATTCTAAGCTTAATATTGTGTATTATCACAGTTGTGATATATAGTTTTGTTAGAAAACATTAACACTCTTTTTGTTCAATTGTCTGTAAGAGAATTTCCTTGAGATAAACTGGTTTGTGGTTAGACTCAAGAAGGCTTTAACAGTTGTTAAAGTAGTTTGTTGTAATCCTATTGAATATAGTGGATTAAGACCTCGTTGGAGAGAGGCGAAATCACCTTGACGGGTGGACTGGAGTAGTTTGAGATCAAACGAACCAGGATAAAAATACAGTGTTGTCTGCTCATTTGATTTAAGTTTTACAATTCAACCCCCCTTCTTGTGTTTTTCACATCTTCAATTGGCATCAGAGCACCTGGTTCTGAGCTTATAACACTTAACTGTGTCAGTACAAGATCCAGCGTTAGAAAAACACAATGGCAGGACCACATCAAAACATCAGCAATGACAATAATGAAGAAAGAGATAGATTCATTGGCAAACCTCCAGTCTTTGATGGAGAGAACTTTGACTACTGGAAAGACAGAATTGAAAGTTTCTTTCTGGCCCATGATGCTGATCTGTGGGACATGGTGACTAATGGATACACGCATCCAGTGGATGGAAGTGGTCAGAAGATTGACAGGAAAGCAATGTCTGATCAGCAAAAGCGTGATTTCAGAAATCATCACAAGGCCAGAACAATTCTTCTCAGCGCCATCTCTTATTCAGAATATGAAAAGATATCAAACAGAGACACTGCAAAGAATATGTTTGACTCTCTGAGAATGACGCATGAAGGCAACATTCAAGTCAAAGAAACCAAAGCTCTTGCGCTCATTCAGAAGTACGAGGCATTCAAGATGGAAGAAAGTGAATCTATAGAAACGATGTTCTCAAGATTTCAAATTCTGGTTGCTGGTCTCAAAGTTCTTGACAAAGGGTATTCTACTGCTGATCATGTTAAGAAGATCATCAGAAGCTTGCCAAAACAGTGGAGGCCAATGGTCACAGCGCTTAAACTAGCCAAGGATCTCAACAAAATCTCTCTAGAGGAACTTGTCAGCTCCCTCAGAAGTCACGAGATAGAGCTAGAAGTAGATGAACCTCAAAAGCAAGGTAAGCCATTAGCTTTAAAATCTAACAGAAAATCTGACTCCAAAGTTTTGCAGGCTGTAGAAGAAACCTCTGATGGGTCCTCATCAGAAGAAGATGAATTGTCTCTCCTCTCCAGAAGGGTGAACCAATTATGGAAGCAGAGGCAAAGGAAGTTCAGGAATCCCAGAAGATCAGAGAATTAGAATGAATCTTTCTCCAGATACAGAAGGTCAGAATCCTCCTCTGGACACAGAAGATCTTAAGGCTCTTCAGGAAGCAGAAAGCCAAACAACAAAGACATCATCTTCTATGAATGTAACGAGCAAGGGCACTACAAAAGTGATTGCCCAAAGCTTCAGAAGGAAAATCCCAGAAAGAGGTTTGGTAAGGAAAAGAAGAAAAGTCTCATGGCTACATGGGAAGATTCTGACACATCTGAAGCTGACTCAGAATCAGATGATGAAAGAGCAAACATAGCTCTCATGGCAAACATAACAGAAGACAGTGAAGCTTCTGAGTCAGACTCTGAATCAGATACAGAAGAGGTATTCCCTGACTTTGCTATAAACTTTACTAAGGCTGAACTAGCTGAAATCCTTAATGAAATTCTGGAAAGATATCAGCAGATCAGAGTCAAATTCAGAAACCTGAAAAGGAATCTTGCTTCTGACTCTGATAAGACTGAGAGTCTCAAATTGGAGAATTTTGAGTTAAAAGATAAAATTTCAAAATTAGAAAATCTATTGCAAAACTCTCAGAAGGAAACAATCCCTGAAACTCCCAGCAGTGCTGATGAGATCATCAAGGAGTATGATCATAGCTTTCAGAAGTTTCTAGCTAAAAACATAGATAGAAGCAAAATTGCTTCAATGATCTATGGAGTTAGCAGAAATGGCAGAAAGGGAATAGGATACCAAGGTAAGGTACCTACACCAAAAAATGCCATGGATTTAGTTATAAAACGTACTCCACTTGATTCACACTTTATATATGGGCACACACATGACATAAAATATACTAGTAGTGATTACTCTGTCAAACCAAAATTCAACCAGAGTTTTGGTAAAACTAACAAATCAGGACCCAAGAAAATATGGGTACCTAAGGATAAAATAATACATGTGGCAGATATCTTTAGCAGCAAAGCAAAAACACCAATCATGGTACCTGGACTCTGGCTGCTCACTACACATGACGGGAAGAAGGCATATGTTCCAAAGCCTGGAACTTAAGCCTGGAGGCCACGTAGGTTTTGGAGGCAATCAAAGAGGAAAAATCATTGGCTCTGGAACTGTAAGTAATGGAAATCTTACCTCTATAAGTAATGTTTTATTAGTAGATGGATTAATGCATAACCTGTTATCCATAAGTCAATTAAGTGATAACGGTTATGATATAATCTTTAATCAAAATTCATGCAAAGCTGTTAGTCAGAAAGATGGGACTATCCTATTTAATGGAAAGAGGAGAAACAACATTTATAAAATTAAACTTTCTGAACTGAAAAATCAGAATGTAAAGTGTCTTCTGTCTGTTAACAACGAGCAATGGATCTGGCACAGAAGAATGGGACATGTTAGTATGAGAAGAATATCTCAGATTAACAAACTCAATCTGGTCAGAGGACTTCCTAACCTGAAGTTCAATTCAGATGCTCTGTGTGAAGCATGTCAGAAAGGCAAGTTTGCAAAACCAGCTTTCAAATCCAAAAACGTTGTTTCCACCTCTAAGCCATTAGAACTTCTGCACATTGACTTATTTGGACCAGTCAAAACTGCTTCAGTCAGTGGCAAGAAGTATGGGTTAGTAATCGTAGATGACTATAGCAGATGGACATAGGTAAAGTTCTTAAGGCACAAGGACGAGTCACACTCTGTATTTGTCACCTTCTGCAGCCAAGTTCAGAATGAAAAGGATCTTAGAATCGTCAAAGTCAGAAGTGATCATGGTGGAGAGTTTGAAAACAAAGATTTTGAGTCATTCTTTAATGACAAAGGTATTCTGCATGATTTCTCTTGTCCTAGAACTCCCCGGCAAAATTGAGTTGTAGAACGAAAGAACAGAACATTGCAAGAAATGGCCAGAACCATGATCAACGAGACTAACGTTACTAAGATCTTCTGGGCAGAGGCAATAAACACAGCGTGCTACATTCAGAATAGAATCTCCATAAGACCTATTCTGGAAAAGACTCCATATGAATTGTGGAAGAACAGAAAGCCCAACATTTCCTATTTTCATCCATTTGGATGTACATGCTTTATTTTGAATACAAAAAATTATTTGAACAAGTTTGACTCTAAAGAACAAAAGTGTATTATGTTAGGATACTCTGAACGCTCAAGAGGGTACAGAGTATACAATACAGAAACACAGATTATGGAGGAATCAATCAGTGTTCGTTTTGATGATAATCTTGACTCTCAAAAGTCAAAGCAGAATGAAGTATTTGCAGGTATGGAAGTTGAATTCACAGGTACTGAAGACAAGTCATCAGAAGCTCTCAACAGAGACACTCCCTCAACATCAGAAAGAGTAACTGCAAGCAATTCAGCACCTTCTGTTGATCAACTCCAGAAAAGACTATCCAGAAGCATCTTGGATCACCCAGAAGAAACAATCCTAGGAAGAAAGGAAGATCCAATCAGAACAAGAGCTAGCTTCAGAAACTCTGAAGAATCCCTCATGGGACTGGTTTCTCTAATTGAACCAACATCAATTGATGAAGCACTTCTGGACAATGACTGGATTCTAGCAATGCAAGAGGAGCTAAATCAATTCACAAGAAATGACGTATGGGATCTAGTTCCTAAACCAAAAGGATTCAACGTCATTGGAACAAAATGGGTGTTCAGAAACAAACTGAACAAACAAGGTGAAGTCATCAGAAACAAAGCACGATTGGTAGCACAAGGTTATAGTCAACAAGAGGGGATAGACTATACAGAAACCTTTGCTCCAGTCGCCAGGTTAGAATCTATCAGACTTTTAATCTCATTTGCTGTTAATAAAGGCATCACTCTGTATCAGATGGATGTTAAGAGTGCATTCTTAAATGGCTATATAGAAGAAGAGGTATATGTGCACCAACCCCCTGGTTTTGAAAGTTCCAAAAATCCAGAATATGTTTTCAAACTAAAGAAGTCACTCTATGGTCTGAAACAAGCTCCCAGAGCTTGGTATGAAAGACTGAGTAACTTTCTGTTAGAAAAGGAATTCACTAGAGGGAAAGTGGACACAACCTTATTCTGTAAGACAGTTAAGAATGACATTTTAGTATGTCAGATTTATGTTGATGACATCATATTTGGATCTACTAAACCTTCTCTGGGAAGAAAGTTTGCTAAGTGTATGCAGGCAGAATTTGAGATGAGCCTAATGGGGGAACTGAAATTCTTTCTGGGCATTCAGATCAATCAAACCCCAGAAGGAACTTACATTCATCAGAGCAAATATGTCAGAGAACTTCTGAAGAAATTTGATCTCTCAGAATGTAAGCCATCAAAGATTCCAATGCATCCCACGTGCATTCTGGAAAGAGAAGAGGTAAGTAAAAAGGTAGAACAGGAGGTCTACAGAGGTATGATTGGTTCTCTTCTTTATCTGACAGCTTCAAGGCCTGATATTTTATTCAGTGTTTGCATTTGTGCTAGATTCCAATCAGATCCTAGAGAATCTCACTTAACAGCAGTTAAGCAAATTTTCAAGTATCTGAAAGGTACTACTAATCTGGGTTTATTTTATAGAAAATCAAGTGATTACAGCTTAGTAGGATATTATGATGCTGATTTTTCTGAAGACAGAGTAGAACGTAAAAGCACTTCTGGAAGCTTCCAGTTTCTGGGATAAAATCTGATCTCATGGTCCAGCAAAAGACAATCCACAATTGCTCTATCAACAGCAGAAGCTGAATACATAGCAGCAGCTGGATACAGCACACAAATGCTCTGGATGAAAAGTCAACTTGAGGACTTCCAGATATTTGAGAGTAACATTCATATCCTCTGTGACAATACTTCTGCTTTTTGTCTCAGCAAAAATCCAATTTTACATTCTAGGGCTAAGCATATAGAAATAAAACATCATTTTATTAGGGACTATATTCAGAAAGGGATTTTAAATTTTAAATTTATTAACACAGACCATCAATGGGCTGATATTTTTACAAAACCACTTTCTGAAGATAGGTTCAACTTCATTCTGAAACATCTCAGCATGAAGCTCTGCCCAAAATAAAATTGTTTTGATTCTATATATTAACCTTCAAAACTTTGTTTATTTTTCTGTGAACTTCTGATCAATCTTCTTTCAGAACTTTAGAAGTGCAGATTGTTTCAGAATCTATCCATGAAGATCTGAGCGCTTCATTTCCAGGATAGAGATGTGTTGTTCACTCAAGCAAACAAGTGTCATCCAGTCATCAGCTATTTTCTAAGGCTGAACACGCGTTCACGTTTCTGAAAAAGGCAAAGCGCCGATTGGATGCATTGAGACACATGTCATGGGTAACCGTTCCAAATATCTTTCTGAATCCCCTAAAATCAGCTATCATTAAATGCTAATAATCATTATCAATTTCTCTCTCTTAACGTTTATGTTTTCAAAATTGTGTAGAAATCTATTTAAACACACTTCACACCATTTACACTCTTTTACCTTCACTTTCATTTTCTCCAAATATTTCTGATTTCAATGTGCTTCTTTCTCAAGAAACCCTTTCAATCTTTTTCACAAAAACCTCGTGTGAACATGGCTTCTTCCAGCATTCCTTCTTCAGGTTCCCAGAAAACTGTTTCATCTGAACAATATGAAGTACCCTTCAGAACGCTTCTAACACCGGTCAAAAACCTAGAGGTTCTGTCAGAATTAATCGTGGATTTCAACAGTCTTAAGGAGAATGGGTTTGATCTATCTGAAGAAATTAAAGCTCAAGGCTGGGAAAAGTATTTTGACAGATTGGTGGGTCCAACATTTCCTATTCTGGTAAAGGAATTTTGGATTCACGCTTCTTCTTCCAATCATCAAGTCACGTCTTACATCTTGGGGAAGAAGATTGTTATCACTGAAGACCTCATTGCACGCTTGATAGGCTACAATGGTGGTGGTGTTCGTTGCATTGATATGGCAGAAAGGTGTGCAGATGTTGCCCTAATTGCAAGGGAAATCTTTACTCTGGGGCTTCCCTCCAGCAAGATAAGGGATTTAAAGGACAAACACAGAATTTGGGCCAAGATCATTCTGGGCTGCTTCAACCACTGGAAGCCTACCAGCTCTCCTGATTACATTAATATTGATCAGCAGTTTCTGATCTATTTTATCTCTCAAAAGGTCAAGATAAATTTGGCTCATCTTCTGTTCAACCATCTCAGAGCAAGTGTCAAGGAAACAAGAGAAGAGGAATGAACAAAAAGGGATTTAATACCCTTAGGAAGACTGATATCAGATATTCTTACAGAGAATAAGCTGATTGATCATCTGACAGAGGCTCAGGAAATCAGCACTCTAGAAGCTTTTGTTGGCAAGCAGCTGAATGCCAAAAATCTGAAGAAAATGAAGTTGATAGAGAACATTAAGAAGGAGCCCAGCATCACTCTTTTTGCTGAAATCTCCAGCAGAAGAGTCCCTCTGGACAACTTCCCTCTGTTCTCAGAAATTGACTCTAAACCTGAAATCATTCTGAGATATCTGGATGCTTGCAAGGTTGATGGTACAGCACCAAATCTGAATATTCAAGATCTTTAGCAGAAGGCTCCAGAGGTTGTTCTGAAGAAGACAAAGAAAAGGAAAGTTGTTGCAGAAGGATCATCTCAGTAGACTCCTAAGAAGAGAGGTAATCTTTCTTCTGTAACTGTTTTAGATTCAACTGCTGTATCAACACCTATCCTAATTCCCACTCTATTTGAAAACCCAACACCTCAAACTTTCGATGATTTTGACCCTTCTGAATCATTAACGCTCAGAAGATCTCGCTCCCAACCACAAAATCCAAATACTGAAACCATACCAGAACAAGAACTTGAAAAAGTTCTTTCTGATATAGACCAACACACTTCTGCTCCCATACCAGATAATCCAAATCCTGAAACCCACACAGAAGCACAACCAGAAATTTCCCTCTCACCAATACCAGAAATTCCACTCTCTCCAGAACCAGAAATCCCACAACCTTCATCTCCTCAACCAGAAATCAATCCACCCTCTCCTCAACCAGAAATTAATCCACCCTCTCCTCAACCAGAAATTAATCCATCATCTCCTCAACCAGATATTAATCCACCATCTCCTCAACCTGAACAATCTCCACAACCTGAGACTCAAACCTTTGAGGCTCAACCCTCTGAATCGCCTGAACCACAACCTCTGGCCATTCAGTTGCCCTTTGGCACCATTGTGAATATTCCTCAACTTCCCTCTTCACCAGAAATAACTCCACCAAATTCCCCATCAAGTCCAATCATAATTCCTGACTCTCCCACTCCCTCACCTAGAAAAAATTCAGACGACCACAGCAAGACTGTCATTGATTTAACAGTCCTTGAACGTCTTGCTGCAATATACCACAAAACTACTATCCCAAAGCCAAAACATCCTGATGTTGGTACCAGCATATTGAACTTTGAAACAGAAGTACAAAAGTGGATCACTTCTCTGAAACAAGCCAGTCTTGAGCTGGTTGATCCTGCTGCTTCTGACTACATTTGGACAAAGTTCAGAAGATGGGTATGCTCTGAAACCTTTAAGCTGCAAGATCAGAGCTACGGACAAGCTCAACAGAACTTCAGCAATCTGCTGAAAGAAATTGAAGGTCCAGTTCTGAGCAAGCTACTTAAGGAAGAAGTTCTCCTGCTAGACAATGCTCCTTGGTCTGAACATCGTCAACCAGAGTCGGAAGAACAGATGATTCCAACTGAAGACTTGGGTCAAGAAGAAGATATTGAAGAAAGCTCTGAGAAGCACCCTATTTCTGAAGATCCGCAAGCTTCCTCTCTTGACAGGCAGACTCTGGAAGATTTGAAAATATCTGATATGCTGATGAATGAAAGAATGGATAAGCAGGACACCAAAATTGATACAATAGCCAGCATGTTAACTCAGCAACAGGAAACCAGCACCCAAATCAAGAGCATGTTGGAAGCTCTGTTCACACGACTTCCTCCTCCGTCTTAGAATTTCCTTGTTGTTTTTATAACTTGTTTATCTGTAATATTTTTACATGTTCTGAACTTATCATTGCTTCTGTTTTTAATATAAACGCATTTTAGCTCTGATCATTTTACCTCTGATTATTTGTGCTTTTTGATAACTAACAAAAAGGGGGAGAAAGAATGATATTTTTTCAATAACGGATTACTGAGACATAAGTCTCAAACATTCTGACATTCTGATCTATTTGAATTTCTTTCTTCTGAAAAGCTTGAACAGGTACAAAATTCTGACGAAAGATACAGTAAAGTACAGTAAAGTTCTGATGCTCAAAGACTCTTGGAATTAAAGGGAAGTAATCAACTCTGGGGGAGTTTTTCTCTTCGTTGCTATGATACTTTTTATTCATTATTTTTAATCTCTGATACCTTTTATTCCTTAATTTTAATTGAAAAAATCTGGTTTTTGTCATCATCAAAAAGGGGGAGATTGTTAGAACATAGTTTGATTCTACAACCCTCAATTAGAGTTTTGATGATAACAAAATACAAGAATAAATAAATTATAAGATTTATATATAAGACATATATGCTACTTAAAATTATGTTGTGTATTTATAGAAGTTCTGATGGAATCAGTATCAACATAAGCATCAGAAGATATGTCAAGCATCAGAAGATCAATATCATGTGCTACACGCTGAAGTTACCAGATCATACGCTGAAGCCTGATGACCAGAATCTGCGCATAAAACACTCTGACTCTGATCAAGATCCCTACCAAGTCATCAGCACTCAGAAGCGTCAGCATAAAGCAAAGAATACTCTGATTATCATTAGCAGAACACTCTGAAGCGTTACTAAGCATTCAAGACAGATTAATTACCAACGGCTTTATCCAAGACAAGATCTTCTCAAAAAGGAAAAAAACGTTATTATCATTGAAAGTGATTTATGGACAACCAACGTCTCTTTGCCTTGGCTATATAAACAAGTCAGTATGAGAAAAGAATAGGCTAATATTCTTCACGCATATACACGCCTGAGCTAATAATCTACGTACGCACTCATAAAAAATTGCTAAGCTTTCCAACCACGCCTACTCAAAAGCACTAGCAATCCAGTTTTTATTCTAAGCTTAATATTGTGTATTATCACAGTTGTGATATATAGTTTTGTTAGAAAACATTAACACTCTTTTTGTTCAATTGTCTGTAAGAGAATTTCCTTGAGATAAACTGGTTTGTGGTTAGACTCAAGAAGGCTTTAACAGTTGTTAAAGTAGTCTGTTGTAATCCTATTGAATATAGTGGATTAAGACCTCGTTGGAGAGAGGCGAAATCACCTTGACGGGTGGACTGGAGTAGTTTGAGATCAAACGAACCAGGATAAAAATACAGTGTTGTCTGCTCATTTGATTTAAGTTTTACAATTCAACCCCCCTTCTTGTGTTTTTCACATCTTCAGCGTGGTCTAGGCCACATTCACCCACGAAGGTGCTGGAAGCGGTAAAGCGGCAAGCAAAAAGTAAAGTATTATTTTTACCGAGTGATATTTAGGTTATATCATATCGTGTCCGTAGAGATTGGTTATTGATTCGTCGTTCGACAAATTTCTTGTTAATGAGTTTGGGGTTGAATGGGTTGTAAGGAAAATGTATCAACATAAAATAAATGTATAAAAAGGAAAAATGAATAACTTATCAAGCATACATATATACTACTTCTCACAAACTTAAACCTATCGACCTGTTATACTCAACCTACAATATTCATCAATGTCAACATGTGTCACTCACAACCTAAGTCATTTCTAACCCAAATTGAGAATTCGACTGCATCACCTCGGTAGCAATCTCTCAACCACCTCAACAACACATAAGTCAATCGTGCTCGCCTGTATCGACAATCTCTCAGAGCGACACAAACAACATTGAGGCATTAATCATAGACATCCTAAGTGAATAATAGCGCTAAGTATATCTCTAGAATTTAGACACTATTAGATAATCATCCTAGATAAGAATCTAAGTAGTATATGTCTATAACAACTCAAATTCCTAGCACAAAGCAAAAATATAGGACAACAATCCACAAAGATTCGTAAATCAAATTTAATAAAACACCAAGGGAGACAAATATACATAAACTCAAATAAAATACATATACAAACCCAACCAAATAGAATACAGAAAGAAAATGAGAAATGAACCACAAATCTACCGGTTTGTCAGTGTCGATCGAAGAGAAATCCACCTCGGATCATCCGTATGCAAGCTCCATAGTTGTTATCTAGGCTAATCCTAACAAAATTGAAGGTTGATGGAGTTGGGAGCAAAAACTTCCCCAAAACCATCCCTAAAAATGAACTGAAATGAAAGTTATAAAACAAATCGCAACAGACCGGCTAAGCGGGCCTGGCGCGCTAAACGTGACTTCCTTATTTTACACACTAAACCACCTTAAACCGCGCTAAGTGCACTATGCGCGCTAAGAGGGCTTCAAAACTTTGGTTCTGCCAAAACAGTAAAATGCAAGTAGCGCGCTATAAAATGCGCTAAGCGCAGTCGCGCTTAGTGGCCTCCTGCACGCTAAGCGGGCTCTCCTGAACAGAATTTCCCAAAACTATTTTTTTTATTCCTAAAACGCGCATCCGGATCTGTGCCTTTGACACTTTATTCCTCAATGCTCCAAAATGCAAAAAAATACCTACAAAATGAATGGAAAAACATCAAATTGTACACTATGTACACAAAAACACAAATAAACATAAACTAAACGTATTTACACGAAAGTCGGGTTTATTCAACGATATTAACAACAAAGAGTCGATAAGTGCAACAAAAAGTATATACAAAAATAACTACAATTTACACTTATCAAACTTTCCCCAACTTGAACTTGTTTGTCCTCAAACAAAATCAAACAACTCAAAGAACCAAAAGGAATTAACCAAAATATCATGAATCAACAAGTTTTGAAAAGAGAAAACAAATGCAATGGTTCAAATGAACAACAGTATTGTTCAACCCCAAAACTTACCCTCTCTTTTCTCAATATATTTCTCACCAAAATCTCAAATGCTCAAGAGTTCTCAAGAGTTGATCAGACAAGCTCACCTCCTAAGCACTGATACCATAAATTAGGGTTTTGGTTTTATCAAGGGTAATTAAACTTTTGATGCCTCAAATGACTTTCATGGTTCATTATAGGTCTCAAATAATGCTCATACCAAGTTTCAAGTCTTGCACCACAAATTTGCTCAGTCAATTGCTCAGATGACTGAAAATCAACTGTATTGGGTAAAAAGTCAATTGTGGTCAACATACAGTCAAATTTCATGATATTTGGACAAAATAAACATTTTGAAGTCATATTCATCAATTGATCAAGGGTTGATCATAATTCCTCAAGGAAAGCATTCAAATCATCAAAGGGACAAAATTGTCAAAATTAGGGTTTTGACTGAGAAAGACTGATCATTGACTTTTGACCTAGTACATGACCTAATGGCTTGAAGCATGATCTAAAGGACTAAAACACAAATATTGAAATAATTTCATGGCTCAAATAATTTCTCAAGATCAAAATATTGATAGTTGAAATTTGGATCAACCGATGAAAAGTCAACTAATACACAAAAAGTCAAACTTTGACTTTTTGGTCAACATTGAATTTCAAAGATCAAGATTCATCAAGACATTCAAAAATATCAAACTTGATAATTAAGAACCAAGAAATTCAATAAAAGTCAACAAAATTCAAGATTTCAACACTTTGAAAAATTCTAAGTGTTTTTTACCCTTGATAATTTCATTACTTCATGACAATTTTTCACCAAGATGCAAGATGATTCAAGGAAAACTTTCAATATGAAAGTTGTAGATATTGATGAATTCTACAACTTTGTACCTTAGGTTTGAATGCCTTGTAATTCAATAATGTTTCAAGCTTTCCAAAATGTCCAAGAACTTGAAGAGATCATGCTTGAGCTAGGAGAATCGAAGAGAAGAAGTTGAGCATCCATTCTTGAATTACAAGGCATTTTCATGAAGAAAACTTAATAAAATATCAAGCCATTCTGCATAAATATTGCTTTGTAGGCTTCTAACTTTCAAATCACTCCATAATTAATTGTTTATATAACTGATTGAGCTATGACCCAAGTGCTTGAGCCATTGCCCAAGTGATTAATCCATTTTTTCCACAAAGGTAACATTGCCATTTTGGAAAAGTGGATTTAATCACAAAGTCCACTCTCCTTGAGATTTGCACTTGTTCCTTCTGAACACACACAATCTAAAAGCCAGAGCAACTTGTCTAGTGCCTTTAACTACTCAGACCATGTTTGTACTGTACATTAAAACTATGTATTTCAAGTTTGCTTCAAAAACAAGTTTCAAAACCATAATATGTGATCTCTTGAATATGATGTTCTCCTTCCCTCAAACCTTTCCTTTATAAATAGAGAGGTTATTTACAAGCCAAAATACGAGTTAAAAATCCTTGAAACACTCTCATATTCCCTAAAACCAGAATTTGCACAAAAACCTCCATAACTTGTCATTTCTGACTTTGAACACCAAATCCAAAATCCACTCGTGCGTTTTCCATTATAATCAATCAAACATCATTGATACACCATATAGAAGTGATCCAAGCCCTTGAACCACTTTTGTAACCCCTCCATCACCATCCATCATTTTCAAAACTCATCTCTGCAACTTGACTTCTCTAGAAGAATCCAGCCACTCTTAGCTCAAAGTAAGCATTGCAATAGCTTCCTAGGAGTTCAGTGAAGTTATCCAGATCATCACAACACTTCCACAGGTGCTCAAACTCCATACACGATTTCCAGTTTTGAGGTAAGTTTTCTCAACTTTGAACTCCTTATACAAGCATCATTAATGGTTACTTTGTGAATGAAAAATGTAGACATCATTTCCCTGAAGCTAACCATGCTTTTAGTTTTCATTTATATTGGCTGAGTGATGTGAATTTTGAAGTTGAACTTTCTGAAAAAATTAGGTTTTTATTTGGTACCAGCAAAATTCTCATTCATCTTTGATTTATAGCTTATGAAATTTATATGGCTAGATTCGTGGTGAAATTTCAAGCAAGTTTCATGTTTACATTTTTTGATTTGGTTGAGAAATGAGAAAGTTCCAAAAATAAAAAATGGTGTTGTAGTACTGTGCGCACGAAGGAAGCAGATGAAGCCATTTTCAAACGTTAGAAATGAGTTTATTTTAAGTTTATTGCAAGTGGTATTATGACCGGATAAAACAGCTACCCCAGTGGCAGAGAAGCGCGCGTTAACACATTGATCTATAGGGACCTGGGTTCGAGCCCCAGTGGTACCCTTTTATTTTTCACATATTTTGCTATTTCAGATTCAATGCAAGCAAGCTAAGGACGCGCATGATGCTCCCCTCACCACCACCATATGATTACCAGACAATCAGATCCAACGCATCACATGCGTGTTCCATGGTACATCCCAATGAGCTATCCCCATTGGATACAAAATAGGAGTTAGATCATTGTTCTGGGCTTGGTTGAATTTCTCTCACGCACCCCCCCTTTCTACTAACACAACCAGACCCATTTTCTTATTTTTATTTCATTTCTGTTTCTAACAAAAAAACTGTTTTGGGCTTTTTTGCTACATTTAACCTCCAAATTACTTTTTCAACACCCCAGCCCATTTATTTTTATTTCTTTTTATATTTTCATTATTTTATTTATCTATTTATATTTATTTAATTAAAAATACAAAAAATATATTTTTCTTAAATAATTAAATATTTCAATTCAAACACCTTATTTTATTTTTGTTAATTAAATTAAATTTTATTATTTCTTTTACATTGTAAAACATTTACTTTATTAATATTAACATTCAAATTATTTTCTAAACAAATTATTAAGACTTAGGTTTTTATTTTAATTAAATTATTAATTAATTTCTCTTGTAAATAAAATTAATTAGTTTAATTAGGATTAATTTTTAAACATTTTCTATCAAAAACCCTAAAAAAACAATTTCTTTCTTCCTTTTTACATTTTGTACATTCTATTCATATTCAATGGTCTGTAATAGATAATTAGGCCTTATTTCTTTCTTCCCCCTATTCATAAACATGTACTCCTCATTCCCAAAACGTTGTAATAGCGTAGGACATTTAAATTCTGCAATTTACCGCTTTCCTTATTATTGTTAGTAATTAGGGTTTGTATGACAAGACTTAAAAGCAACCTTAGCCAAACCCTAATCCAAGATAATATACATGAAATCAACACACCTTGCATACATGAACCTCTAGGATAACCCACACTTGTTTCCTAGGATATAAACACTCATGTCCCTCTAACGTGGGAAGTTTTAGCAAAGACCCTCGATTTAAAAGATCGCATTCCCTCGATGACCATTCAATGTTGCCTTCAATAAACGATCTTAGTCTCTTACGACAATTGCTAAAGCATCTTACAAGTTGCCTTCTATGAATGTACGATGACCCATGCCCGTTCCTCACATCCAAAGATATGGCTCTCTACCAACTAATGGTAGATAAGCACTATCTAAAGGAGGAGGAAAAGAACAAAGACTTTTTGAATAAGTAGATTGCTCGTGATTT